>CM069455.1:64509049-64841549 GCA_035610835.1 Ophiura sarsii
ATATCTACTGAAGATAGCATAAGAGGGCGTACCTTATTTTCTGTCGAGGTCCCATTGAAGATAGCATAACAACCTCATGTGCATGTGCAATTTTCTGAAACTATGAGATAACCACCTCATTTTGCTTTGGGTATAGACTCGAGATCATTAGAGACAACCATTTCAAGTTAAGATAACATCCATAACTGTGTCTTAATTTACTTAGGGGCCGGGCTAGTGTAATTTCTTCAACTTGGGGGCGGGTCCCGGACTATCCTCCGGGAGGGGATGGGGGTAATTTTTGTACACGCGGAAAGGGGTGATCCGCCGTAATACACCTGTAATTGGGGCCGAGTTAACAATTTAATTGAAAACTGAATGCTTCGCACACATAATAGGCCTACCTCTATGTTTTTCCAACACTATTAAACGCTTTGCTTGTCACCCATCCCCAATAGTAACGCAAACGCCCTTGGAATTGTATGTAGCCTAGGGACCGTTCATTATTTATGGTGGGGGCGGTTGGGACAGTGGCGTAGCTCGGGGGGGGGGGGGGGGGGGGCAGCATTTGACGAGAAAAAAAAACAATTTGGCCCCCCGCCCCCTTAAAAAAAAAAAAGGGGTGAGAAAAAAAGGAAATAGGAAAAAATTGAGAATAAAAAGACCGAGGTTATTAGCGAAATGTAGTACATTGACTGTGCGATTTTTTTACTTTTTTTTTTTGACCTCAACCCCCCCACACTTACGTGAAATTCACGAGGTAAGTGACTAGAATTTTGTTGGGGGCAACCGTTTACGAACATTTTAGAAATCTTGCCCCCCTGAAAAAAATCCTAGCTACGCCACTGGGTTGGGACAAATTCGAGACTTGTATGTTAAAATTACCTAGCCCCCCCCCCCCCCGCCCTACAGCTGAAACTGACCCCTGCTAACAGTAGCTTTTTACACCAACCCCCCCCCCCCCCCCCCCCCTACACCCCCCCCCCACCCCCCCCCCCCCCCCCCCTCCCCGAAAAAATCAACTTGTCACATACTTTTAAGGGGCTGTCTTTACCTTTGGAATTTTGTTCATGGATACGTTAGCAAATTTTGTTTGTGCCCTATCTGAACGGCCAATAATTTCTTTTTATTGTGTGAAATTAGTAATGGCGAGCGTAGCGAGTTGGATTATTTTTCATATTTCTACATTTTGGGTGGTTTTGTGAGTCTTTATAACCCGAACAAGTTAGAACATTCTGAGCAGAAACGTATAATCCAGTGAAACGTTCTACTTTTGTGAGCATTGGTGCAAAGCAGAGATGAGGTGAAAAGCATGCAATAAATCACATTTTTAAATCATGAAATTTGATTTTGTAACATTATAGCTCTAATGTCTCGACCGTTGATGATCATATAGATGTTTTTCTACCATATTATCGTCGATTTGCTGTCCAGAAGTCGCTCATAGTAACAGTTTTTGAAGTCGATAGGTTTTAAGAAAATATGCGCGAAGCACAGAAAAAAAATGACATTTTTACTACTCCAAATAGCCTCTAGAATCACTCCAATCACCACCATCTTATAGTTTAAACAAATTTACACAACCCCCCTATTTCAACATATTAAAGTTACATGACCCCCCCCCCCCTATAGTTAACCCAACCCCCTGAGCGCCCTCCACCATAGTAATGAACGGTCCCTTATGTGTGTTGGGGCCGTGAGCGACGTCGATAAATTCACACAATTGGGACCGCCTCTACCCTCAAATAAAATGACCGCCTCCTTACTGAAAATTTAGCAGGATATTTTTAGGGGGGGGGCGTATTTTCTGGAAAAGGTACATTGGTACCAAAAAATCGTAAAAAGTTGCCCCCAATTTTTTTTAGTAATCACAGAACATTTTGAGAGCGGGGGGGGGGGGGGGGGGGGTGGGGCGGGGGGGGGGGCGTGAGGGGGGGGGGGGGTGTTAGGACATGTTTTAGTCTAAAACGGCCCGAAAAAACGCTTTACACAATGGAAATGGGGCGTTTTCAGACAATTGGGGCGTCCGCTCCCCCCCCCCCCCCCCCCCGCCCCCCTACTTACGGGCCTGACGGACAAAAAGTGCTATATAATCCTTTTTCGTTTGAGACGATGGTCACAGAATGTGAATCGAGTCCCCAATCTCCCCTATATCTATTTATAGCTCTATTTGCATGCACGATTGCCAGCGATGTACGTGAGGCTGTGGAGATGGCTGTGTATAGCTCTATTTTTGCATGGGGCACCGATTGTCATTCATTAACAGAACGACTTTCAACAGTGACGTACGTATATGCCTGTGGAGATATATTGCAAAATCCATGATCAAATCATTGGTTTTGATAGTGCTGTTGGTAAGACAAATTTTAAGCCAAAATTCTATAAAGTATCTTGCTGAAGTGTACTCGATAAATTGCTTTTTCAAATCCGAACGAGGAGGAGCGAAATCACTGACTGAAATGGCAATGATTTTGGATGTGATTGGAATGTTGTGATTTTTAAACTATGATAGTGCGGCGCTATTTTGGTAGCAGAAAAGTTATTTAGGCCTATTTGTCATCCTCATAAGTTTGATGGTTTGATGGATTCTGTTCTGAGTTCTAAGCAAGAGCAAATTAATTCGAAGCAGCACTACTAATTTTGTATTTATATTGGCGGCGAACGTTTTACAAATTCGCGAAATATAATTTCTTTTCAAAATCAAAATGGCGATGCATATGGGGAATCCCCATATGGTTTATTACTGCGCAATACGTATAATTATAATGACAGTGATTTTTATCTTCAAATTTTAACACATATTTTGTCTCTGAATGTTGACTTATAACTAGGGATGACTTTTCCAGACTCATAAATCTATCTTGACTGTATTTCCCGAAAATAAATCCACATCCGATCCGATCCGATGACCCAGAATTAGAACTTACTGGAACTTTATACTAAAATCATAATTGAAATTGGCTTCCAATTAATTTAAAAGGGGCAGTACTGAGGAGCAGTAGCGTAGCCAGGGTCACTTGCCGGGGGGGGGGGGGATATTTCCCCCTGTGAACACCAGTTCGACACGGTGGGGGGGGGGGGGGGGGGGGTGGACCTATTGCTATTAGACCTATTCTTCACATTTATCATTCAGTAGTAAAAACAATTCACTGCCATCAGCTGAGTGGCTATAGTTTAATCAGTTCCAAATTGGCGAGAAATATTCATTTTTTATCTATCGCCGCGCAAAAGCAATTCAAGCGTATAAGCACGATTTTGGAATATACAATTGTCACTGAGACATGGCGTGCCATATTGCGCCATGCGAGCATTTTGCAGACGACACCCTTCTGAATTCATTCGCTGCTGTAATTAAATGTGGAACTGACTAAACTACATGTTGATGTTTTTGGGCCTGTAGGACAAGGGATTAGCTTGGCCCCTCCCAGGCTTATTTTTGTATGTCTCTCCCAAACTCCATTAAACCACTCGCACACCCCTACTTGTAATGACCTGCAAACGAGGAGCAAACGTGGTACTATCCAAATGAGGACCACCAACCTGGACATACACCGATACACCGAGGACCAAAATGGCGACCGAATTGGGTGTCAAACCGTTGCCAACTAGACTGTGTGCTATCCAACAGAGGCCTAATGGGTGTATGGGGGAGAGTATCACCAAGAGGACCTCGTTTAGATAGCGTTTTTATGTTGTTTGCAATACTTTGCATGTATCAGGGAAACGAGGACGTCCGCATTTGGCGGTGTGTCCGCAGTTGGAATGTAAATAGATGGATGTGCGTCCTCGTTTGCAGGTAATTACAGACGCACACCACCATACAACTGCACAGTCCTGTTTTAACATTAAAATGTTAAATGAAGAACTTTCTTAATTCAATTGTGTTGTTGGGGTTCCATATTACATTTCTGTGCAACTTTTAAAATTTGATATAGATTTCAAATGTTATGCATGAAACCCTATGGCCCCAATGCCCTTGTTGTACAATAGTATATTACAATGGGCCATGGTGTAGCCAAATTTAGGAACTCGGAATGGTAATTACGGGTTGTAAATGGCCCCTAATGTCCATATTGTGCAGAACAAGGGGCCCCATAATGCCCTGTTGTAAATACTTACGCCCAAATTGTACATCTACATTTTAGTTCTTTTGACTCCCGGGGGGGGGGCAGTCAAACATAATGGTGTACACATGCGTGACCAAATTTTTTCCAGACACCCCCTAAACAAGTTTTACCCTGCAAGCAAAATTACCCCCTAAACAAGTTTTTAGTGCACTTTCCTTGCAAATTTTGACCCCTAAACAAGTTCTTGCCAGAATATGACCCCTAAACAAGTTCTGTCTATTTAACGGGGAACAAAATAAGTTACCCTAAACACGTTCGACCTGTATTTTAAGCCGGGATTTTAAGCCACCCTTTTCTTGAAAATCAACGTTTTTGATACCTTAACGCGTGACGCGTCCACACTGAAAAAACACCCCTTTTTACGCGTTTTTTTGGTCATGCATGTGTACAACATTATGTTTGACTGGCCCACCCGGGTTTTGACTCACCTTTTACTTTAATTCTTTCTCCTTTTGGGCCCCTTTGAGCTCTGGGCCCATGGACATTGTCCACCTATGCCCCCACCCCCCCCCCCCCCCCCTTAATCACTGCACTCATTTAAATTGTGATATTATTATCATATTTGCAGACTGTGGCCAATGCAACAGTACACATACCTAAAGGCCTAGACCATGTAGACGGTAAAACAAACCAGACAGTAAACACACACGGTGGCGAAAATAATGCCGGCAGTATTCTTGGAAGAATTGTTGGTGTGCGGAGTGACATAGAGAGTATTAAAGATTCTACTGACAAACTGAAACCCAGGGAGGGAAGAGGAGTGCCCTTGTGGACCCAGTCCACCTGGTGTGGTAAGTTACGAGTCAAATCAGTGTCAAATTTGACCCATTGTGATGGTGTTACCTTAACACTTTCCATGCAGCTTGCTATCTGCAGACGACAGTTCCAAATTTAAACAATTGGTTTAAAAATATCAAAATTCATGAATTTCTTTACAGATTTGGAATCACCATGAGATAGACTTAGAAAGCTGTGACAGGCTTTTGAAACACCTGTTGTGTATAGTAAATCTAATAGCCGCGTGGAAAGTGTTCAATACATCTGAACCTGTGTAACAGAATCGTTGAACCTGTGTAACAGAATCGTTGTTCCAAACACTCTCGAAATATTCCATGTTTTGTAATTTACAAATGGGTGTTGCCATGGTTTTTTTAATTTTTGAAATGCATTTCAATATATTATACCATAAGACCTTCCACCATACCAAATATAAGGAAATCCATATTTTGAGTGTGTACATGACCTGTTGGTGATATCTGTCTTAGACTAAATTCACAAAATTCCTCATTGCAGCCGGGCCCCACAGACCCCTGGTGATTCGCGCTCGCAAGGTTACTCATCATGACCAACTTGTGGGCCCCCCACTTGGAAATCCTGGATCCGCACCTGAAGCACATAGAGGAGACCTGGCGTGTTCACCCTAAGTTGTCTTAGACATCAATTTTAAAGATTGATATCTTGGCTAAAATACGACCATGATCTCGAACTATACAGGGCTTATTTTAAAGGCATGAGTAAAGGATAAAGACAGGTGGCTCAAAAGGGCGAACCTGGGCAAAATTGGTGTAATTTAATATATGCCCCTAGTAGCAACAAATCATCATTCAAAATGTTGTTAAAGGGGCATTAAGAAATACGTATGGGAGTGCGCCCTCAATTATCCTGGAAATCAGGTTTTTTTGCATCAAATTAATACTTTAGGCATATATACTAACTACCATCTGAAACAGTTTACAACATTCGCCGTTTATCATATAAAATGTCATGATTTTCTTAGTTTCAATATGAATCATATCGAAACTCAGGTGCTGAATTCGGAAGTTATGCATCGTTTTACTCACGACTTTCGCGGCAAATCGCAACCCGGAAGTGCCGTTATTTGCTTATTTTGGTATGAAGGCGATGTCGGAATTGTATGACATTTTGGATTTGGGCTATGTTGATGATTATCTTTACGTTATTTGCTCATTTAGTATATATCGATACATCTCTCAATGCCCCTTTAATGCTTGGTTTTCATTTCAAATTACAGCATATTATCTTACCCAAGATATGTATCCCTCTCCCTCCGAGTCCCTAACCTATTGGTTACATACCAAATTCAGCCATAATTCTACTTGTTCTCTAGGCTGAGCCCTGTGTGGTGTGCTTTGGAGAGACAGAGAAAACTATTACAGACAAAAATGGATACCAATGTCCATGTCCAGTATGTAATCCAGCAACCTTCATGGCGGAGAAATGTCAATGCACAGAAGACGAAAAAATGAAGTCTGGACCAACGTAAGTATGTGAGACCGGGAGGAGGTACGATATCCCGGCGGGGGTGATGGTGGGTGGGGGGGGGGGGGGGGGGGGGGGGGGGGGGTAAATGCATGTACAAAATTGTAAACAAATATTAATGCATGATCAGAAACCACCCTTGTACCAGATTATTAACCTTTTCCTCCAAACTCCATCAGGGGTGCACATGTGTGTTGCGACAATGCCATCCATTCCTTTAACCCCCCCTCCCCACCCCCGCCTCTTACCAATAATTTGTCATGATTTATGTATACACACATTTTCACCAGCTGTCAAAATCCATTGGGCATTTATATGAATGGCAGTTTGCATGTTTTTTTATTTGTATAATTATATAGTTGCTCATTTTAGTGCAACATTTCTAAAGTTTCTATTTGTATCATAATTATGCTATTTTTATTTGACTATAATTAAAGAGTTAAGGGCCCGTGGCATAGTTCTAGCCTGTATGAATGAGTTACTGATTACCCCAAAATCTGACCTTTTTACATCACACATTTTAAAACCAATAAATTGATGGAAAAACACTACTCCTAGTGACGTGCCTTTATATATGATTTTGGTGCAATTTGGGCAATCTTTGTCATAAACTGATTTTGTTACGTATTTGCAAATATTCGAGCCAAATAAGTGATTTACTTTGGTCAAAATTTAAAAAAAGACACAGAATTTTTTGATTTGATACCGCCAAAAATGGATTCTCTGACTCAGCTAGTCCCTTTCCATAAATGTGTACTTTTATATACATCACATATAGTTGCTTGATACATTTCAAAATCATGATAATATTTTGGGTTAACATACCTTTAACTCTAACACTCTTGAGTACTCCAAATTACTACGATGGGTCACGTGTGCTTGTTCCAACCGGCGCGGCAGTTTTTCGATAAAATAATGGCCCCAGGCTATAGGCCTATACTTGGCGAAGTAAACTAAGCCAAGTATGGATGACCCCCATGGCCCAGTGGTATTAGTCATTCACCTCTGACCCATAGAGGTCAGGGGTTTGAGCCCCGGGCCGTGGAAGCCCTTTTTCCCCTCGCTTTTTTGGCTGCGAAAAAATTCTTTGGAGGGTATAAAGGAGCAATTTTCTTTTCAATTTTCAATTTTTCAAAATTATTCCAATTTTGGTCTTATTAATAGAACACACAAAAAAATAGTAACCATAACCCAAACCCCAGTTTAAGTTTTTTGACCAGGATCACAATTTTTGAGGAAAAAACACCAACTAAATCTACAGGAACCTGCCGGGATTCGATCAGGGAACCTCCAGGAAGCCCCACGTCCCACCCACTAATTAGCCACGGCCCTCAGCTACTCGTTCGCGCGTATATACTGCGCTCACTATATAGGCTCGGTTGCTGGCAAAGTAATAGCTCTCATTAGTTAAGAGCCATTATAAAATAAAAGCTTCCTATTCTGTTAAATTACTTTTAACCCTAACCCCGGTTAGGGTTTTTGACCAGGATCACAATTTTCGAGAGAAAAAAACACCAACTAAATCTCCAGGAACCTGCCAGGATTCGATCCGGGGACCCTCCGTTCTCAAGCCCCACGTCCTACCCACTAAGCCACAGCCCTAGCTACACCTTCGCGCAGTATACTGTGCTCACTATAGGCTCGGTTGTCTATGCGCTTGGAGAGGGATTTAGGATTAGCATTTTTCTAGCATTTAGGGGGTTAGGATTAATATTCAAATTAATTTAATTCATGTATTTCTTATGCTCTAACTCTTCAATGTTTATTATTTGCTATTGCTATATGTTGTTTCGTAGTAAAATCTGCAATCAATTATTTGATTTGTTGAACCTCTCATTTACCTGTGAGAGAATCCTTGATAAACACATCTCCCAAAGAGGTGTCCAGCAAGCACAACATTGTACATGTTATACGTTAGAAAACTAATTATTGAGCACACATTGCGTATATAGAACACTTATGACAACTAATACAAACTGCCATCTCTCATCATGCAATAATTTTTACAATTTCGCGCCGATCGAGAGTCCCGAGGTGGATGAAGTCATAATAGTCATATAATGCACTTACGCAAATTTTAAAAATTGCATGTTGACGGAATGGCAGTTTTTATTTGTTTTTGTCATAAGTATAACGTTTTGTTCTATATAATTACGCAATTTGTGCTCCATAGTTATTTTTCGAACGTAGAATGTACAATGTTGTGCTTGCTGGACACCTCCTTTAACCACATGACCCCTTTCCCCAGTTATGATTCCTTGCATGTCACCCTTGTGCTTCCATAAGTTGGGTGCATGTATGGATGGAAACATGTGTCATATGGGCAATTCCACGCGTTGCGGAATGACATTTACACACAAAAATCCACTTTCTTTTGGGTGTAAAACCCAGAGATTTGTAGTTACTCCCCATTTTACAACTTTATTTGATAATAGCGATTGATACTCAAAAAATAAACCTAGGGAAAAAATTAGACTGCGCTTTCAAGTATCCTAATTTGCATATGCAAATTTGCGTTGCGGAATGACGCAGACGATTGGTGTTTTTTTACATGTTTACACAAAGTGAAAACTCTGTGAACTTTTTAGAGTGTATCATTATTGAAGTTACTTTTTAGAAGGTTTGAAGTGTTAGCTAACTGACAAAAGCATTTTCATAAAACTTAATCATCAGCTAGGATTTCTAGTAGGTCATCAAAAAATAAAAGTAGGTGTTGCGGAATGACGTTGCGGAATGACAGTGTGAATTTGTGTGCAAAACTCCATAGAGAAAAGAAAAAACATGTTTTTATGCTTTAATATGCATAAAAAATTTAAAAAAGAGTAATCAGTGGCATTTCATATGTTACAAATTCGTGAATACAAGTAACCCAACTATTTTCACATTGAAATCATCATTTACAGGTAAAGTAGCCATGATTTTGTGATAAAGTTGCTGAATTCAACAGCTTGCACATCAAAGTTGCCTAATTCAGCAAATTATGAGTTTTCATCAATTTTGAAACTTTTTTAGAAGTTTAGAGTCCATATTTGAATGAATTATCATAAATAAGGATGATCTTATACCAAGTACACAAAAATATCACAATTTGCTCAATAAATTACCTAAATATAGGGAATAAATACCTTTGTCATTCCGCACCGAACGCACCGTCATTCCGCAACACGTCATTCCGCAACGCTTGTTAGGGCTATTAATTAACAGAATTTTCCAATTTTGTTTTGATCATTGTGAAGCATGTCAATTGTGTGTAGAGAAAAAATAGTTACATGAAAATAGGGTACATATTTATCTTGCTATCCTAAAAAATTGTACTTTTGCGTTGCGGAATGACATGAGGTTATGCATACTAATTACCTGAATTAACGAGACTAATCGGCCGTTGATCAAAATTAAATTTATATCAAAACTTTTCCCATCAGTACTACTATTGTGCCTAACATTTATTTAAACATCATACCTATGTGTCTAAAAGATATGGAATAAATAAAAACAAGCCTTTTCACTGATTTTGTAAGCTGCAAATATGCAAATTTATGCTAATTAGTTTATACATCAAAAAACATAGTATCGCTAAACAAACTACAAATTCCTGAACTTTGGACTCTTGTCTACATTATAGGCATAGAATTAAACTTTGGATGCAAATTTGAAATTTTGGCTATTTGGTTGACATTTGCTTGGATTGCCCATATCACAATAAATAAGTTTTGAAAATTTGAAAGTAAAGTTACCAACAATTTTAAGAAAAGAATGGGGAGGGGGGGGGGACTAAGGTAAAACTGACCAAACTAGACAGGGTTGCACAAAGTAGTTTCTTCCCCAGGAGCAAGGTTTTAAGCTTATTCCCCACCTAAGCTTACAGGTTTGATAAAAATCAGATTACAATATTGGATTAGAATTTTTGTTAGGGGAGCATGAGAAAGAAAAAAAGATTTGCGCGAAGCTAAAATTGTCAAATTATGTCTAATTTAGTACGAAAATCTGCGCGAAGCACAAAAAAAATATTGTCGATTTTTTTTTTTGGGGGGGGGAAAGCAATAAAACAATAAACACGTTAGTATACCTGCAACCACAGCTCATAACCCAAAGTTTGCATTTTTTTCTCTTCATCTTTTTTCACCCTTTTCCCCAATCCTTTTCTTTTTCCACTTGGCATTATTTCCCCAATTCTGCTCATTATTTCCCGGGAGCGGTGCTCCCTGCTCCCGCACTTTGTGCAACCCTGAACTAGAACAGGTTTTTTGCTTGCGATTTTATTTGCACATATTCTTTCCTTATTATCATTTGCATGCATATTATTTGTTCCTATTATTTTGCATGATATAGCTGTGAAATTCCTGATGTTGGTGTAGGCTACATCAATGTACCCAATGTCTGTCCAAAGCCATACCCATGTAGTGAATGCAAGGGAGATTTGGTCCATGTAAGTATTCAAAACTATATTTGAATTGTGTCAAAACACATAAAGGAGATAGGCAGTGGTGTAGCCAGAGAGAGAGAGGGGGGGATGGGGTGGGGGGTGATCACCCACCTACCCCCTCTCTCGCTCTCTGGCTATGCCACTGCCTATCCACCACCCCAATATTAAATTGTCTTTCTGGTAAAGTCCTGTGGAAAATGTAGCTACTGGATATATGCCTATCTCCCATGGAATGTTTCAAAAGGGGTGTGATTTTTGCCAAAGAATTTAACCAGTTCTAAGAATTGTTTTTTAAGTACCATATATATACATTTATATGTTTACATGGTCAATCCATGTGGTCACATGATGAGAGCAGACCCAAACAAAATACAGGAGCCAGGTTAAAATAGCATATATGTTGGCACACTGCAAATGTGTTGGTCATTATCTTTGACACATTCGGTTGGGCAAAGCATTTATCTAATTTGTTGGTCAAGATTTACCCAACAAAACCGATATCATCATATCAGTTGGGTAAACCTTTGTTTTGCCCATTTATTTTGACTAAAACTCGCAACACTCTGGTCAAAACTTTTGAACTTTTAATAAATCAAAATTGTTGGTCAAATTTGTTGGGCAAAGACGACCGATCATGCGCACTGCAAACTAGAACTGCCCAACAGTTGGGCATCATTCCCACCGTTTGCTTGCGTATTCATCATTCATCATCAGAACGGCAAACGTGGAAGTCATGTCGGTATCGCGTCTGCTGGGGTCTTGGGGCCCTCCACCGTAAATAATAGACACTTTCAAAGGTAAGTCACAATTATTATGCTATATACATGATATAATTTCATCAAGAACGAGTGAATAATTTTCTAATTGCAGGCTTGAAAAATGTTCATTTTCTACGGTCATGACGGTAAGCTTACCAATGTTATATATAGTAAGCTTACTGTCAATACCGTAGGAAATGTACCGTTTTTTGTGTGTATAGGTATGCAATTAGCCTAAATTATTCACGGAATACTTGAACTCGTTCTTGATGGAATCATATCATGTATTATAATTGTGACTTACAACAGAACAGGGTGAAAAGGGGGGTCTTCAGGGCGGCACATACCTATACCCTTTTCCAATGTCAGTGCTCCCTGGGAAATCCTAACCCTAACCAGACGCAATATTTTGACCAATAGTTGGCATTAAGTAAAAGAGTGCCCAATATAATGGTTAAATAATTTCCTTACATTGACCAACAAATGTTTTACAGAAAACCAACAGTTGGTCAATATTACCCAACTGTTTAATGATTATTTTTGCCCAACAATTGGTGAAACATTTAGCCCAACAGTGTTGGTTAATTTCTAACTATTTGTTGGTTAAAAGTTTTATCAAAAGCAGTTGGTCAAAAGTTTGACCAACAAATTAGATTGTTCATATAAGACTCTAAACGTTGGTCAAAATGTTGGTCAATTTTTGACCAACCACATTTGCAGTGCATTATGAAAATAAAGAAACAAAAAGATGGAAGAAAAAGATTGAGTTAACGAGGCATTGAGATATACATGCGCCCTCAATTTTCCTGGAAACTGGGTTTTTGCCGGGGGGGGGGGGGGGGGGGGGGGTACTCGGATTTGGTTTGGTCGGGGGTGTGCCGCTGGAGATTCAAAACCCCTACCCATTTCTAAGGGTGATTTTTAGGTGTTTTGCTTCATTTTAGACCAAATTTTCGCGAAAATAGACCTAATTTTGGCAAATTTTCGCGAAAATAGACAAACAGGACCCATGTCTAAGGATTTTTCAGTTGAAAAGCCTACCCATGGCTAAGGATGTCTCATGAAAAAACGACTCACTGGAGCGGCACGTCCCTGTATGCCTTACATACGTGAGTACCCCTCCCGGGGTTTTTTGGCAGCAAAGTAATACTTATAGTCATGAAGAAGAAAAGAAATTATTTATTTAATCTCGACATTACCCTAAAAACCTCCTGTCAAAGTAAAAATGGTAACTCTGAACATTGCCTTTTTAACATTACAAATGTGTGAAATCAAAGCTATTTGATATTTGTCGTTATCAATGTAGATATGTGGTATTCAAAGTCAAATCACGCTTTTAGTGTTTGTTTCTCACTGGTTTATTTTGCACCATGCATGACTTATCATAAGGAAAGAACACAGAATCCAACACACAGGGTGAGTAAAAAAAAGTGTACTCAAACTAAAATAAAGTTACTGCATTTTGAAACCGAACACAATATTAAATATTTTACTCAATAATGCAATAAAGAACATGTGGATTCATGTCTTGTACCCAATAACTATCTAAAACTAACAAAGACAAATCAAACATTTTCAGTTATTTTTTTAAACATTATATGAGAAATAATGTCAAAACAATGTCATTTTTACACAAATTTAGCAATGACAACAACAAATTTAGCTTTTTTGATGATAGTCGGACTCAGCTCGGACTAGAGTGTGGACCGTTTTCAATAGTGAGATTTAATAGATGTTATCTGAGCAAATATTGCAAATCTTATTCGGTTTATAAAATGTTGACGTTGACGCAAATGAGCATAAAATATATTTATGGCAACCAATTTCAACCAAGTAAAATTCTACAGAAAGCTAATTAGCTAACTCGTCTGCCCCAGTAACAAATCTGTAAAATATGTGCAAAGATTTTAAGATATAAAATCCCAAAGTTGAGTACACTTTTTTTTAACTCACCCTGTATTAGTATTGATGGTATTGGTGTAAATTATGTGCGGTGTGTTGTTTATGGGTGTAAATAATGTATGGTTGGTCAATACAATACATTTTTGTTTTGAGAGAAATTAGAATGCACTCATCAAATTTTGATATGATGTGTAATGAAAATTGGCACCAAGCTATAACTTTAACTATATAGCTATTATATAGCTATAAGATTTTTTTACCAGCCAGTCTGGCAGATAACTCACAACCTGCCGTACGTGCTATTTTTAGTGTACCAAAATTTGCGCAAGTAAATTAATGCATGTTTCTCATTTCTCAAGAAGCAAACATGCACCTAATTTGTATTGACAATAATATTAATCTAATTATATTTTAGTACATATTTTGCTCACATTTTTACAAATATAAACAAATAAGAACAATATTGCAATGCACTCTGCATATTCAGGTTTTCTGATTGGGTTTTGTTAAGAGTGTATGAATTGGAAATGTTCACATTTCAGAAACCGTCCTCATGCAGTGGTGCAGATGATACTCTGTGTATTTGTCCTGAAGGGACATTTCCTACCGGAGGCCAATCTTGCACATTGTTACCCCTGTGCTCTGTGGATCACGAAAGACGGCTAGTGCAAAGTATAGGTGGGTATATCTTTATAGGGTTAACAATGTGCCAATACAGGGTGTGTCAAAAAAGTGTCCCATGTGAAACATGATTTTTTTTTTACCTGTGAAAATTATCAAAATTTGATGTGAAGTACCAATTAATCATCCCAAGATGCAAAGTTGTCATGCGTGGATACAAAATTTGTCAAGTAGTTGGCTCTTGGGAGGGCAGTCAGGTATATAATGTTGTTATCATCCGCCTGACAAAAATAGGGAATAAGGGTGGTTTTTTTCGACCACATAGAGGGGGGGGGGGGGGTCTCTACTTTATATATATTCTTTGTTATGAGAATGATTCGTCAAGCTATAATTATAGTTCATAAATGCGTATGTGTTGTTTCAAGAGAAATAAGATCAATCAATGCATGCGCACTGATGTTGATGTGTGAATAATGGCACAACCAGGGGGTGTGCACCTGTGATCATATCAACATTTGCGCAAGTGCATTGATTTTTAATTTTTTTAATTTTTTTTTTTTTGAAACAAAACATACGCATGTATTGACCTTATTCATACACGACCCTACAAATCAAAATTCACAACTTAAGCATAATTTTGATCTATGTAAAACGAATAAGACATGTTAACAAGTTTGCTAACACCCGCAGTGTAAATGGACGAACCTGTGATTCCTGAACAACAAATCAAAATAAAGAGTAAGGTGAAAACTGAGGTCGCCCTGTAAATCGGACTTTTTCGTATATACGCGAACAGGTGTGACAACGAATCAAAATAAAGTGTGTGAACGGCGCACACACACGGATTGCGCATTAGACACTTTCAATGCACTCCGCATATTTTAGTTTCTTGCTTTCTGATTGGTAATGATTCGACATTGCTATAAAGAGAGTATGAATCCTTGTTAAAGGTAACTTTTTCCTTCTTTGAGAATCCGTGTTAAAAGTGGCTTCACACAGATGAGTACAACTTTTATTTATGCGAGCCCCCCCCCACCCCCCCTCCCCTAGAGGGACTTATCTGATGAATATGTGACCAAAACATACAGTGCAAATGATGTACAAGTTGTTGGACGAACCCTTGGCATAGGCGTGGGCGTCACTTATTTGTCTGTTGATTAATTTAATTTTTCAAAAGATTAGATTTTGTACAAACAACATTTTTTAGTTCAATACATCAAGGTCAAGGGCCATTATTTCAGTCTGTGTACAGATTGTTTGTTTATTCACTCTGTATACTGAATGTTCAGTGGATCAACAAACAAGGGACAAATACGGTGGCGGCGGAAGTAACAATATTTAGTGGGACAAACCCAAATTTGGTTTTAAAATGTTAAAAGGTGTGAAAAAATGTACTCAAAACACGCAAACATTTTCAGTTACCGGTATTGACCCAAAATGGTCTAGAAAAACATTCCTAACTGAACTGATTCCCCCTCCCCACTTTTTGAATAAAGCGCTTTTTACAACTATTACTCTATAAAATCATAATTAAAGGTATATGACCCGATCACTTTTTTGGGGCTATGATTTTTTTTCACATCAAGATATTTTGGTTTCAGAAGAATCCCCATATTTTTCTCATGATGTCTGTAAAATGTTAGGGGCCAGAAATGTTTCATTTGGAAATTATAGGCTAAAAGGTGGTGAATTACTGCCAAAGGTGGTTAACCACCAGCCAGTCTGTGTACTACTCAATGGGCACATGTCTTTTGACCTTGCGCTTCTAAAAATAGAACCATTGGAGTTATATGCAACTCAAACTTCGGAATGCAACAATTTTAAGGATGACCTTTCATGTAAAATAGAAAACATCAAGTTGAAAATCGGGTCATTTACCTTTAAATTTTTTCTCTTTCTTACAATGACATTCTCTTTCAGATTCCTCCTATCCATCATATGAGTGTCTACCATGCAGTGATGACACCTATCAGCCTTATAACGACAGTGCTGAATTGTGTCAACCTAAACCAACTACAACACCTCCTCAAGGTAATCAAAGACGCCATAATTTACAAAATCGATATAAATGCGACTATAAAACAATATAACATGAGCTATCAGATCACCATCTCACCCCACTCTCTCTCACAGGGAGGGGGGGGGGAGTCAGCTGCATATCATGTCACATGCATGTTTGAACATTGGGTGGGTGGGGAGGGGGTTGATGAGAACCATCCGCACCAAAGTCTGTCGCTCTACCAACTGAGCTAAACTCCCAGCGCATATGCGGGCAGCAACTTCCTGCACACATATGCCTGCGGTAGGTGACGTCATCGAGGCAATGCAGCAGCACGTGCGTGGATGGAGATAGTTTCTGGCAGTAAGATTTAGTGAGATTTAGTAGGGTTAATCAACATGAACAATTTACATTTATTAACCCTAGACCCACGCCTATGTTTTTGTGTGTATCGGGGGGGGGGGGGGGGGAAGTACTATTTTTTTGACCCGAAAAAAATCACCCAGCACCCCCCGGATTCGATCGCGGGACCATCCGCACCAAAGTCTGATGAATGGACTCACTTAAATTAATGACCTCTACTAGATTTACAAATCATGCAGTACACGCAGAGCATTATGTATAAACAAATAGGTTAAGTTTGTAAATTTCTCTGTGCAAATAGTTATGATTATGAATTGTTTGATCTTATGATGGGAGTTGGTGTTGGGTACATGAGGGGGTTTAAGAGATGGGGGACTAGGGGAAGTACAAGGTGTGTCAAAAAAGTGTCTCACAAGTTAGGAAATTAATTAAAAATACATCCCTCTTTTTGTTTTAAAAAAACAGACCGTTGGTAAGCCCTATTAGTCTTCTATCAAATACACTTTATCCCATTGAATTTCACCATCTGTCATGTAAAAGTTGACAATTTGGTAATTTTTCAATGTAAATGACATTGAAATTATCAGCATCATTCACCACATTACTTGATTCAACCGAATTTCAACCTAGCGCCATGTGCCATTATTCAAATGTTTTCCCATAAATCATTACACATCCAGGTTCCTCCTACATACCTTATCTATTGAAACAATTTTTGTTTTCCAAATTTCATTTTCTCCGCAATCTCTCAATGCCTCTTTTAAAGCAAGCAACTCTCTGTTTTTTGATATTTCAGATGACAAGACTACCATTACGCCTCCAGAGTGTCCCCCTCTAGTATGCAACTGCCCAACAACTCCATCCCTAGAAGACAGAACGCTACTGGATCTTTGCACTGCAGCTGCAGGACAGATACATAAGAAATGTTACTCGTCTACAGTATTCTGGATTGTGATTGGGTTATTGACATTCATATTACCACTACTTGGGTTAGGTCTTGGACATGTGGGCTTCGAAGCGGCCAGTCTTGTTTTATGCAGAGGTGTAAAGTTCATTTGGGATTTGATGAAGAATTTATGCGGATGCCATAACCGTGGTACCTACAAAGGTAGGTACATCATAGTAATACATTTCTTCATTAGGCCAACAACAACAAAAAGTTGTGTTGCCCTCATCCGGCCGGGTCAAAATTCTGAGAATGTGGGCCGGGTATTTTTTTTTTTTTTTAATTTTTTTAAAGATTTTATTTTAGAATTTTATTTTTTCTTTCCAAGATTTTTTGTTCAAGATTTTTTTTTTTCCATGATTTTTTTTCAAGATTTTTTTCTCAAGATCTTCCAATCTGTGAAAAGTGATGGGCAAGAAACCAAAATATTCACCATTGGGTTGAAATTACATCCAGTAAGCGTTTTCCTTGGTATCTTCACACGTGTTGACTGAAATAATAGGTATAAAATCATTGATTTGGTAAAATTTAAAATAATTTTGTTGTTGTTGTTTGTTGGCCTTATGTACATGGTCCAGAATTAAAAAGCTGAAAATTCCCTTTAAAAGGGAAAACCCAATATCAAGTAAAATTCCCTGCAATGAAGTGAAGACCATTTTGGTGACATGTTTGGAGTCACGATTGTATAGTCCGAAGGGTTCTATATTATGAAAAAAATAAGGTTCTATAGTAGAGGAGAGCGGGGCTAGTCCACCCTCGGGGCGAGTCCGCCCACCACGGGCAAAAATGGGTTACATATGGACTACAAAATCATGGATCAGACATACACCATATGCTACGATTGATAGAGTTTCCAGCCATTTCAAATAATTACCAAATGTTGATAAGTGGGGCTGCTAATTGAGATTGGATGCACCCATATTGATTGATAGCTGTAGGCTATATACAGCCTATTAACCCTAACGCTACTACGTCTCACAGTCACCTCACAGTCAGCACCACGTGGCTTGCGCGCGCACAAGTTCTATCTCCTGTAGCACTAAACTACGGGTATATATGGTCTCCGATTTCTTAGCCTGTGAAGCCCTCCCCCCGTGGCTGAGTGTTAGTATATCTCGCCTGTCACGCGGCCGACCCGGGTTCAACTCCCGGCGCCGGCGGACATAATTTTTCCCATTTTTATTTAACCCCCTCCCCCTGTTCTTCGTTCCATCCCCACTGCCACGTTCTAGGGTTAGGGTTAAGCGGCCCGACAAATGCATATTGCTCATAACCCTTGCTTGTCAATTTAAGATCCACTTGGCCATTATAAGAATATATGAAAAAGTTATGTCACTGCTTTTATAACTATCAGGTCATCAATAGCCTACTGATCAACATTTGAGAAAGGTTATTTGTAGACAGTAAAAAAGAGGGTATTATCCCACCACACGTACCGTTTTGTTTTATAAATACACTAAATGAGAAAATGAACGTTTATACGCATTCTTGTCTCTCCCACTTTTCTCCTATGTGAAGCAATGAGTAATAGGTCAATAAATGTGTATGTGTTGTTTGGAGAGAAATTAGACACATCAATGCAAGTGTGCTGATGTTGATGTGTGAATATAAATGGCACAGGGGGAGTGCTATTGTGAGCATATCAACATTTGCGCAAGTGCACTGATTTGTCTAATTTTTATGAGAAACAAAACATCCATGTATTGACTTAACTCATACACGACACTATACATATCAAAAGTAACAATTTGAGAACAATTTTGATCTACTGTAAAATCACTTTATTTCGCGAGGGATTGAATTTCGCGAGGGATGTGGATTTTCAAAACGAAATACTCACGAAACTGACAATTTTGCATTGAAAGTAACAGTAAAATTTCCAGATTCAGGAAATTGAATGCCCGCTAAAAAAGCAATCATTTTAAATTCGCGAAATAAAGTATCCGCAAAATTATATTGTTTTAAAGTATGTAAAAACAATTTAAACATGTTAACAAGTTTGCCATCACCTGCAGTGAACATTTTAGTTTCTTGCTTTCTGATTGGCTCAACACTACTAAGAGTGTATGAATGACAGGTGTACCCTCTATTTGTGTTTTCTAGTTACAAGTTCTAGTCTTGAGGAGCCACCCGGCCTGGCAATGGATAATCGAAGAAGTAACCAGCCAGTATCTCAAAGTGATAATCGATCCACAAGTCCAAGTAGATCATCAGGTGAGTATCACATACTGGATCTTAAAAATCCTGAGATATGGGTCCTGGTTTTGTGAGAAATCTTTAAATACAGGTCTTGGTATAACTAGGAGATCCTTAGAAAGGAGAAAAATCTGTAGATATAGGTACCTGTTCGTGGTAAAATGGCAATTAAAAATAGGTAAGGATGTCAACCCTGAAGCCTTCCCAGCCCCATCCAAGCACAATCCAAGACCACCCCCCCCCCCCCCCCCCCCCTCCCCCACACAATTTTAACTATCTGTGCCTGTTTAAAATATGGGTATTGCCACCAAAATGAAATGAATTGGACCGGTGTTCGAACGCGCCCTTAACAAAGTTGCACGTGCATGTGTTGTGCATATAACGCAGAGTTGGGGTGTGTGCGTGTGCTAAAAATAGCAGGAAACAGGAAGTTGGTAAACAACTGGCTAGATTTGCCAACTTTATAAAGGGGACATTTGTTGTTGTTTGATTAAAATAAATCTAACAAAAAGAGTTATTTTTATGATAAAACAATGATAAAAATAACCAATCAACTATGAATAAGAATTTGTTGCTGTTTTGCTAATAATACGTTGGTCTCGTAATGCATAGGCTGTACCGAATGTGGAGTCGGGCATGTTCGCCACAGGTAGCCTTACACGACGAAACAAACATACCAGCGTATATAGCAAAACAGCTACAAATCATATTTTACTCTCAGCTAATTTTAATATTATTTACCAACAGGTGGTGCTAATAAGACAAAAGCAAAGAAGAATCCAAGAAGGTGATGAAGAAGACAGCAGTAATCTCTCTTAAAATTTATTTCATTTATAAAAGTCAAGGGGTTGTATACTGTAAAAGTGGACATTTTCTCGCTTGTAATTTGTTTCACGCTTTGCACATTTTGAACAATTTTACTTGTTTTTATTCTCGCGTTTTTGAGCTTCCTTGCATAGATCTACTTACAAAATAAATATATTCAAGAATTTTTATTTTTGCGCTTGCTCACTTAAGCGCAAAAATAAATGTAGCGCGGCAATTTCCACTTTTGCAGTATATGTGATTGATCCCTAAACATCATTATGAATTTTGCCGACATTTGGGAAGGCTGAAAATATGATGGCATTCTTGAAAAATGTTGAAGTCCCTGGCAGGGAGGGGCTCGCATTGAGGGCACAATTTATCTTAAATAGTATATTTTTGCTATTCTTCTGTATACAGGGTGTATCAACAAAATTAGGACTCTGTTTCATGGTGTTTTTTAACTTTTTCAAAACCACTGGACCATGACCAATTCACCGTTAGTGCAAAGCCAAATTAATAATAATAATATTCTGAAAATCTGAGATGAATCCAATGAAAAATAAGACCGCTAGCATAATTTGCGTAAACCGTGTCATTTACTAGTCTGTACAATTGGATTTACACATACAGACCATAAAATGTCATGGTTTACATTCATAAATGTTGTAAATCATCTATCAATAACAATAGCAAAGATTAGTTTGCTATTCCTCTTAATTCTGGCACAAATCATTAAAAACTACATAATCCACAAATTTGATGCATGAATATTTCTATGCAATGTTCAATGTCGCTCAGTGTTCTCATGAAAAAGCCTCAGCAAGTAGGATAGTTGTGGTAGGAAAGCACCAATCAGCTCAATAGTGTGCTTATAAATACCAATCATTGGCAGAGAAGGACATTTAGAATTAGAAATTGGACCTCTAAATCAACTTCAATTTCTGCCATAAGCATGATAAGAATAATTTAACATGATAAGAATACGAATAATTTCCTTTTCAGCCTATTTAAAAGTGTAATCTTCCACTGAGATGTTACTCTACCTTACCATGCTTACTGTGTGAATTACCATTGTACATACTACAAAATGGGTCGACTTGCCTAAATGGTCATACTTTTCTTAAAGGGACACAATGTCATGTTGATTTTTTTAAATTTTAATTAATTGACTTCAGAATTCAAGATGAACATTAAAAATTGCCATTTATAATTGTAGTTTCTACTAATAAAACCCAGCAAAACTTGATTAAAACAATGTTTAGATATGTCGGAATACCACCCCTAACCATGTAAAATGCTGGTTGCGGCTCAACCAGCATTTTTGAATTGACGTTTTGTTGTACAAAGAGGGCTGATTTGTCTTAATCCTTATATTATAGGTGTAAGTTCATACGTAACACAGTTGTAAAAATATACAAATCTCAGTTTTTATCATACATTTTTATCCCCCTGGTTTGTAAAACCAGAAGGGGATTTTGTCATCATGTAATGTGTGTCTGTGGGGGTGTGTAGGGGTGTGCCTTTTGGTTAGCCTTTTTTCTGAATGCTGTATCTTTTGAACGGATGGACGGATTGACTTCAAACCTTCAGCGATAGGTAGGCCATAGTCAAAAGATGTGGCTGCTTGTTTTGGGGTCTTATTTGCATAGGTCATCTGAGGTCAAAGGTCATCTAGAGGTCAAATTGTAAAAGTTGCCCGATTGACGTCAAACTTAGAGAAAAGAAACATGAACGCCGGGTGATTATTTTTTGGGTCTAATTTGCATAGGTCATCTGAGGTCAAAGGTCACCCAGGGGTCAAATCGTAAAAGTTGCACGATTGACTTCAAACATGGAGAAAAGAAACATGAACACCGGGTGAACATGTCTAAAATAAATTAGAGGTCATTAGAGGTCATCTGAGGTCAAAGGTCATCCAGAGGTCAAATCGTAAAAGTTGCCCGATTGACGTCAAACTTGGAGACAAGAAACATGAACACCAGGTGAACATGTCTAAAATCAATTAGAGGTCATCTGAGGTCAAAGGTCATCCAGAGGTCAAATCGTTAAAGTTGCCCGATTTACGTCAAACTTGGAGACAAGAAACATGAACACTGGGGGAACATGTCTAAAATAAATAAGAGGTTATCCGAGGTCAACGGTCATTAGAGGTCAACCAAGGTCAAAGGTCAACAAGGGGTTAAATTGTGCAATGAACACCGTGGGAACATGTAAAAAAATAATTAGAGGTCATCCGGGGTCAAAGGTCATCCAGAGGTCAAATAGTTACAGTTGCCCGATTGACCTCAAACTTGGAGAAAAGAAACATGAACACCGGGGGAACATGACCCATATATGACCTTTGACCTCATTTAGTTGATCTCCCAGCCAGGGGGATTCGCAAGTCGTGACTTGCAGTATTTTTGTAATTGAGGGCGCAGCCTCCACCACATCTCTTAATGGCCCTTTAATTGATGATGGATTTTTCTCATCTTTTCAGGATTTTAACTTTGTTAGTTGCACTTGATAATGAAATCAAATTTGTTCAGTGGTTTTAATGAGAATTAATTCCATGCTGAAAGAGAGTCCTATTTTTTTGATACACCCTGTATAATCTGTACATATTAAACAAAATCATATATCTAAATTTACATTATAAAAAAAATCATTATAGCTTATTTATCAATGCATGTAATTCACATAAGGGAAGCACATCAACCCCTCCACCATAAAAGCTGTATTAAGAAAAAGTCATAGAAAGACTTCCAAAATGAACTTGTTCCAGACAGTTTTAAACGTCCGATTGGATGTCTTTATCAATGGTATATATATACGCAGTAGTGGAAATACCCACACGACTGTCAACCCGGGATTGACGATCATGTGTGTCGCAGCTCTATGAATAATATTGTGTGTACTGATCATAATAGTAGTATTGCTTTATTCCGTAATAATAAGAGGGATTAAAATTATGTCTTGGCCAGTTCACCCCTTTTCTAGTGTTTGAGTTATGTGCCTTACAATGCAGAGGTCCATGGATCGATTCCCACTAGGACCACTTTTTCAACTGGTTTATTTCTTTTTGTAAAAGTTGGGTTAGAACATAGACAGTAGAAATATTCCACCATGTGTGTAGTTCCTAGTCAACCCCGGGTGGAAAGTCATGTGGGTATTTCCATTGCTGCGTATAATATATACATGTAGGCTAGAAATGTCAGATGGATTGCCAGAAAACTTGAAATACCAGATAAGTTAGAGAATTGATCGGTTGCCGTTGGGGTGGGTTAGGGCATAATTCATCTGGAATAGTATTGCATTTTTACCATTTAAAGTTTCACTAATAATAAATGTCAACCAAGTGATTACATGTAGCATATAATAATGCCCTTTTTATTAACAGTGAGGGGGTGGCAAATTTCTTCTGCATCTTCATAAATTGACACCTCGATAACATTCGTTAACATTTAGTAGAACATTTAGAAATAATGATCATCTATTCAACAAAGTGATGAAACAATTGTGGCACCAAATCAAATTTTCTATGAGATTTCGTTACTTTTTGAGCTACAGCACCAAAATCACTCATCCAGTTAATGCAGAGTGACATTGCATGTGTTCATACTCAATGAACCACTTAGCCGTGCATTCCTTATTGCTTCCAATAGCGCACTGTGTACAAAGCAAATCAATCCTATAGAAAATTTGATTTAGGGCATCTTTTGTTTGTCATGTTTTGATAATAATAATATAAAATGAATATAACTTTTTGTGAATGAGGTGTCTAATTGGAATACTAAGGCAGTGTATGTTTCAGATTGTTGATGTCCTTCATAGTTTTTGAATGAAATGGCATAAGGCGCCGAAAAAACCCACCCTGTTTTACAGACCCAACCGACCCACTTTTTGCGGGTTTTTTTCACAATTTGTTTGTTTTTAATTCCTGATTTGTGCAGATTTTGGAGACATTTTAGGTAAAAAACAACAAACAAAATAACGCCTGACCGACCAATCCTACTTAACAGGTCCGTCTGCCCGTAAAACAGGGTGGGTTTTTTTGTCGCCTAATAATGTACCTGATCAGGAAATGTTGGTGTTATTTGTATACTTTTAAGGTATATAACGAGGGTCATTCAATAAGTTCTACCTCCTACCTCATAACTTTGCTATTATTATATAAGCCAGTCGTATGAATTATTCCTCAATTGTAGCTTTGAATCTCAGCTACAAATTCATAGTAAATTGGTCTGAGTACTGGTTGTACTTTTCTGGAGATGCAATGAAAACCAGACGTCCATTTAGTGCGACGGAAACGGATAAAAAACAGCCAAATGTATCATAAGTACTATTCATTTGGCTAATTTCAAGAGACAAAACGTACCTATCGGTCAATTAAAACCGTTCTAAATTACAAATGTCTCTTATAAAAAAAATACAAACAATAACAGTGACTGATTTCTTGCGGAAAATACCCTCTCATTAGCCAGAACTAGACCAGGACAGCTATTAACCCTTTGAACACTGACACCTGGGTAAACGGTAGCCCCACCCTGACACCCCTGCCGAAATACCCCTCAATAGGGCATAATGTCACTGTCTGTTACGTTGCCATAACAGTTACTAGAATTTTTTTAGTTGCCCTATGCATGCTTACCGTGTCTTGTTCATCCTTATTACTAAAGTCAGAATCATATATATCCTCCGTATCAAAGTCCATGACCCTTGCTAAAACATCTGCTGCCGACGGCGCCATTGAAAAATCCGAAATTCCGATCAAAATTGATGAAATAACCCCCCAGTTGTCAGCAATAGATCGTCTTCAACACATTGTCAGCTATAGCTATATGTAGCCCGTAGCCCGTAGACTAATCTACGGGTCAAAGGGCATGTGTACATGCGATGGGAAATCCCCCAATGCTTGTACAACAGTTGGCACATGTTTGCGACTTTATACCGGCCGAGAGTGTATATACGATACACGTATTAGGCTTTATACCGGCCGCCAGTGTTCAAAGGGTTAATCTAAACCCTACCCTATAGAGAACCGCTGCAAAAGTCATATTTGCTTTTCATAATAACTAAGAGATGTTCATTATACTGGACTAAATGGAGGGATTTCTAGTCTCTCGAAGAGATAATATTCTATCACTGAGTACCTGATCGACTGTTCTAAAGGTTGCATATAAGGAAAACTCATACAGTTACTATCATGTTAAGATTTCACATTCGAGGCATCACTGTGGCTTGACTTGTAACAACGACAATTTGACCGAATAGCAGTATTCCCGTATTCTAAAGGCGTAGCAATATATTCGAGTTGATAGTATACTTTTTGAAAGCCTACAAAGGTTAATATTGCCTACAATCTGATTTATATATGATAATACAGTATTATACATGTATTCAGAAATCATCCATTGTTTTCTATTTTCATTATTTAAATCGGGCTGTTATATCTTATCATACAATAGGGAGAGAAAACGAAAAAACATGTATTTATCTTTAGGGTAATTGTCCGTGTCCGTTGTCCCAAATCTCTCTCTGGCTTTGATCGCATCTTAACAAAAGTGAAACAGGTATCAATTATCATTTACTATCAATGTGTAGCTACGATGCAGAGCTATAATTATGACAAATGTCATGAGGCTGACATTCATATTAACGATGTTATAAGTGAGGAGGTAGAACTTATTGAATGACCCTCGTATGTAATCTTTTCCAGGAGACGCCCTCAATACTAGAAAAAAATTTGGAAGCAGATTTATATTTCTGATCATTAATCATACATTTATTCAGAGTTACAGAGCGATACGGATTAATCCGACAGTTTATTTTCACTCTAAAACCATGATTTGGAAGTAATTAGGAATCGTATCGCCCTCTGTAACTCAGAATGTATTTAGGATTTATGATCATAAATGTAAATCTGCAAGAAAATCTGCTTCATTTTTTTTCTTTTTCGAGGATTGAGGGCGTTCCCTGGAAAATATCGCATAATATACCTTTAACATGTAGCTAATAATTTACTTTGTATATAACATAGATTCAATTAGTAATTCATGAGTGCAGTAATTGTCTCAGCTTTACAAAGAGGAGGGCAATTTCAATTCTCGGTATTCGCAATACGATGTACCACCAGTGGGTAGCTTGGGGAGGAAAAAATATGCAGTGCATCATAGTAAAAAGTTGCCATCCAAAGCCCACGTGACACAATTACAACACAGGAAAACGTGTTATTGTGTTTTAAATGTCAATATATTGGATATGTACATGTACACCAATACCAATACCAATTTGCATTGCTTGATTACATCGTCCTTAGGCCATCACTACACTACATTTTCAAACCAAACCGCTGCATGGTGGTTCATCGTATTACGAAGACCCCGGGCGCTCTGTGGTCATTACAAGGGGGGTATCAGGCGCGTCCAAGGACTTTTAAAATGTACCCTAAATACGTAATCGTGTCAATGTGAAAAAGTACTTAAGTATGGCACAGTATTTTACATACCCTAAGCAATCCCAATTTTGTAAATTCATAATTAATTACTGATGATTCTTTTAACATTTTACTAGTAATTGATCACTGGTCAGTTTGACATATATGATATTACAGTACTACATGTATATACACAGTGGCGGATCCAGGATTAAAATTTACGGGGGGCTGACCAATGTTTTTTTAATTGGTACCCCCCAAAAAACGTCAGCTCGTGAAATTCTGCTAAGTGGGGGGGGGGGGGGGGGTAGCGATGTGGTTGTCCCAAAACCGGCAACAACAAAAAATCGCCGACGGAACCTATCTATGCCTCTGAAAAGGTAAAGTTGTACAAAAAAAGTATATTGTCATTGTCAAATTTTACGGGGGGGGGGGGGGGGGGGGGGGGGGGGGGGGGGGGGGGCGCCCGCCCCCTCCCCCCTGTATCCGCCACTGATATAATACAGTGAGGGGAATCCGCTGGTCAGATTCCCGATTCAAAATCAACCAAGTACAGTAATGTTTCTTTTGCTGGACAGTTTATAATTATATATGTATTTGTGTGTGTTCATGCTTTAAAATAAAGCTTATAAAATGCAAATTTAAAAAATCTGGTTTCGCTTATTTTTGGCATTGTCTGTTACTCTACAGGGCGTGTCCACAGGGTGTTGTCCCATGAGGAACAAAAATAATTAAAAATACATCCCATGTTTTTTCTTCTTCAAAATCAATAAATCAATTTCACCCGCCTAACTGCCGAGGTATGATTAATTCAGTAACAAGAGTATACAAATCCCACTTTGAACAAGAATTTTAGAAAAATGCATTTGTGATTCCAATGATGATTATAGGATGTCAATGTTCAAAATGTATGTGGTTTGTCATGGATATATGGATGAAACTATGTTTTACTGCTCAAATTCAACCAAAAAGAATTCTAGTGCAGGGATGATACTCTCTCTATTGAAATGTTGTCAAGGCGAGGGAAAAAAACACCCCTTTTTTGTGTCTTTCAAGAATTCTTTATATAATTTTTTTTCTCAAATCATGTAAAATCAGCCATTTTTTGTGCCTCCAAAAATTTGTTTCCATTCATTTTTTTAAAAAGTCCCTATTTTGTGCAGATTTTGGTGACATTTCAGTTTTTTTTTATTTAAAAAAAACCCAGACTAACCGACCCTACTTGACAGGTTTGTCCGCCCGTAAAACAGGTTGATGTTTTTTCGTCGCCTAAGAACTGATACTATGTGTGCATGGACACAGTACTGGAGCCCATTTGGGTATATATGATATTTCACTATTTTGAATTGATTACATTGTAGCAGCTTATTTATTTTGGTTACCTCTTGTAGATACATGAATGCAGAGATAAATTAAACAACATTATTTTATCTCAAAGTGATTTTAGTTCCTAAAATTGCCTCTTTTTAATGAAAAATTGACTAATAATACCATTAAAAATGGGACAAATTTAAACACCATGAATTTATGAATCAACAGCATATTTACATTCAATTTCCTTGGATAAATGTTGTGCTATAATGGTTCATTAAGGCTTGAATTAGCACATAAATACAGACTTGCTTTAAAAATGTTCCCAAATCTCATGTAAATCAACAGATTTGCACTTATCTTATGTTGGTAACATTTGGTGTCCACCTTCCTGTAACACATTAGTGCATTAGTGGGATAACTATACCTTTTAAACTGAACCTACACATAATTATTATGGTACCGTAGCATTTAGCATAACTCAATCCTCTTCATACAACTTTGAAAAATTTGAAATGTTATTCTGCCGATGGCGACCTTGTTTATCATTTTGGTGTCCACCTGTTACCAACATGAGACTTTGCCTCTTCAGAGGTAAAATGATCTTAAAACAGATAAGGGCAAGGGCAATTAACTCTATATCAGTTATATTGGACTTCACAATGTGTACCAATATACCAAATCATGAATGGAAATTTGTATCTAGTTAAAAAAAGAAGTCATTCTACTTAATTGCTGTGTGTGTAATTACATTAAATTGTGTCCACATATTGGATGTTACTTACGTTAACTACAGATGGGTAAAATGTTTTAATGATGTGAAGGCTGATTGGATTTAAGTTAAAATATACACTTTAGGAATGTTAAACAATTTGCATACAGCAGAACAACTTCCAAAGTTCTTGGTGTACCAACTGTCATGCATGTCATTTAACGTTAGTAACAGGTGGACACCAAAATTAAGTGTTAGAAACAGTGTCGATTTAGCAAAATTTGGTTAACTACTTCAAATATCTATATTTTTTAATGTAATGAGTTGTATTGGTTAATTATGAGTCACTGGTACTGAAGAAATATCAATGTATAATAACTTTTGCACTTAAATACCCCCTTTGGTTTCATTTTCTTGACCTATATGGTGTCTGCATTTGGTGTCCACATGTTACCAACGTTAAATTATGGTGGAAGACCTTCATATAAATGCAGTAAAGATAGACATTTGAAGAATTAAGAATATTCTATCTGAAGTACCACACAGTTGATATCAAATACTAGTTATTAAGTTGCTTCGCTGCCACCAAATCATTGTTTGTTGGCAAATGTAGTATTTCATCTTATGTTGGTAACGGTGTCCATATTGTAAATTAGCGACAAAATAAAAAGACTTCGCATTTTCATCCACTTTTGACTTTATCATTAAAGAAGAATGTTGCCAGCAACAAACTCACATAACTACCCCCATATTCAACAAATAAGTTCCTGTATTCAGGTGAAAAGTGGACACCATGTTACTTACGTTAACTTTCTCACTATGGTGATGATTACAGCTGCTTTGTAGAAAATCCGCTTAGAAAGTTATCTTTTCTTTGCTATTTTCCAGTTTTGGAATGTTCATTCTATTAATTTTAAGTAAAATTACTGCCCTCTAACAAATTTAATTTTCTAATCACCATGTCCCACTTTTGGTCATCAGTATTGTGTCCATGCACATGTGTTTCATAGCACTGTATGTTTAAAAAGTAAACAGTGCAGTGATTAGTATGGGCATTGGTAGTCTCTTGCGAGTTGCGACAACAGAGGCACTTGTAGTGGCTGTTGTGACACCGTTAAAAAAGAGATGACACAGTGAGAGTGTAAACACTTCAAATAAATAAATTATCACATACATTCACCGTATCTGATTGACGCAGTAGCGTAACTAGGGTCTTCAATTTGGGGGGAGGGGGGGCATGTGGGGGACAGGCATGTCATCAGGGGGGGGGGCATATCTGACTATTTTTTTTAAGTATACATAGGTATACTTTCATTTGGAGGAATCAGGGGGCAAGCCTTCTGGCAAGGGGGGGGGGGGGGGTGGGCAAATGCACCCCTTGCCTCCCTCTGGTTACGCCACTGGGTCATTGACGTAACTATATTTCTCATAATTAACACAACTTCTCTACCCAGTGTTTTTATAGAATCAAACTCAAAGTTATTTCATGACAGGGCTAAGCAGTTTTTATCTTGGTCCGAAAAACAAACGACGTTGGCGCACATAAGTACCCCTGCACTAGAAATTCATCGATTCAACTACCTTTTTAATATTTAGTAGGTAGATTAGTAGTATTGATTTGATTGATTATAGGTCAATAAATGTGTATGTGTTGTTTCAAGAGAAATTAGACAAATCAATGCATGTGCGCTGATGTTGATTTGTGAATAAAGGCATGACCCAGCAGAGAGAGTGCTATTGTGAGCATATCAACATTTGCGCAAGTTCATTGATTTTTCTAATTTTTGAGAAACAAAATATTTTATGCATGTATTGACCTATATAATTCATACACGACACTATCTATACAAATCAAAATTCACAATTTGAGCATAGTTTGATCTACAAATGTATGTAATAACAAATAAAAAACATGTTAAAAATATGTTTGCTAATACCCGCAGTGAAAATCAATGAACCTGCGATAACTGAACAACGAATCAAAATAAAGCATGTGTGCACGCATTGAATGGTGGGCACATAGAGTGCATTAGACACTTTCAATGCCCTCCGCGTATTTTAGTTTCTTGCTTTCTGATTGGTTCGATACTATTACGTTGAATTATATTCAATAACACACTGAATGATGATTCTAATAAAATAGTTCTCTGCATATGAAACATGAAAAGTGGCCAAAGCTATTTGACAAGCCTGAGTAGATTTGACATAATTGTATTAAAAAAATTGTACCCGGTGGGGGGGTGGGGGTAGTCAGGTATAATGTTGTAATCATTCGCATGAACGAAAACGCAGAATAAGGGCGCTTGTTTCGATTACAACGTGGGCCTGTGCTAATGGTACAAAAATCACCTATTTCAGTGCATCCGCGCTAAGGGTTGCTTCGGCCGATAGTCCTTGTCATCATTGTAAAAATAGCCCAAATTGGTTAGGTCTATGAGACAAATTTATTAACAAAACTTAATCACACAATTATACTTCATGTTCATTTCAGTCTAAACTCTTGTAAGATGCTCAGTATGATGGTAGTTAATAGAAAAGAACCCCATCATATCTGAACTCCCACAGAATGTATGGGATCGTATCTACACACAAACAAACACTTTAAGACTTCTCATATTTAGATGATACTGCTTTATTCAATAGGCACGATAACCTCCACACATAGGCTTCGACCTACGCTTGTTAGTATAAATTCATACCGTTGCGTGGTGCCCAAAACACCACCTAGTCGTCTCGTTGAGAAGCAAGCTGCAACTGACACTAGGCTAAGGGTTTTAGGCCCCACTACAACTGGTATGGGAGGATCTATCGCATGCCCAATTGATCACATAATTAGGTCACTGACTATAGTACCTTTATAATAGAATAGGATAGGACGTCTTAATACATGATCAATTGCGCATGCGTTCACCCCTAAACATATTGACATCCGTGCTCTTACACTCTCATCCTTACGAGTATGATTTGTTGAGCTATAATCCTGATGTTCCTTCTTTGAGAATTCGCGTTAAGGGTAGTTTTTGAGACTGGATTCACACGGATGATTACAACTATACATGTAGCTATGATTCGGAGCTATAATCATGACAAATGTCATGAGGTTGACATTAATATTAGCCATGTTATGAGGGAGGAGGTAGAACTTATTGAATGACCCTCGTATATGCTAATATAGTGGAGTTGCGCATACGTCACACATCTAACGATACATATGGTGGATTAACATGTGAATTGATAACCCCCTTCACATAATTAAAACTCTTTCCACAGGGAATAATGTCCTTAACCATAACCATGTATCAGAGGCAACAGGAAATAGCTGCTGTACCACATGCTTCACGAATCAATCTCGTGGCGCGATCCGGTGAGCTGTCAAATAGTCTCGAAAAAGTTTGAGCTCCCCCGTTAGCGCAATCAGTTATGTGTCCGCCTTCCACGCTGGGGGTCCGGTTTGATCCCCGGCACGGGCGAACAAAGATGTTTTCCCCTAAATTTGCCCTGTTTTTTTCTCACCTGATTTAATATTATCAAAACATGTTTAGGGATTGAGTTAAGGTTAACCCTAATAACTCCCCCGGCGTGTTTTTAGGGAGAAAAACATGTCAAATTTGGGGTAAAAATCAGGCTGCGCATGCGCCGCAGATCGAACCCGGGCCGCGTGCATGGAAGTTGGACATACCGACTGCGCTAAATGGCCAGCTCGAAAAATTTAAAGTTTTTCTTTGCCATGCATTTGATAACCTGCCAGATCATGCCATGAGACCGGGGAAATGCACAGTTCTAGCAGCACTGTAGGGATTTGTAGCGTTCATGACGCGTACAGTTAGGGTATTAGATGTTGGCCCGACACGACTCCTTTGGAAGGAATTCATAAACAAATAGTTTTGAAAATGATCAATTGCCATAATTTATGAACAAAATAAGACAGGTATATTCTAGACCAGGCTTTCTCAACTAGATTAACTGATGCGCCACATTTTAGTAACCAACTTGTTGAAGCTCCACTTGGTCATATTTTTTAGAATTTACAATGGCAAAATTCCATCGTTTTAACATTAATTTCAAACTATTTTAACATATGTAGGCAGCATAATAACTAATATTATTCTTTTGAGGGCACATGCGCGCGTAGCGCGAAAAAATTGCTGTATTTATACATCTGATCGTCATAGGCCTATGAAATCTGGCTATATCATGATATAATTTTTTTTAAAAACAAATTTTAACCACTCTCGCGCCACTTAGGATACCTTGATGCGCCACAAGTGGCGTGCGCGCCACCAGTTGAGAATGCCTGTTCTAGACTTCTTACAGAGTAATGCTCCTTTTACTTTAAAGGCATATTATGTCAAAGATCTCTTGTGTAGTCCAGCATGCTTCACCACTAACAGTGTAAAACATGTGTTAGTAATTAACAGCTGGAGATAGTTTGACTTACACCTTCATAATACCAGTGACAGCCCTCAAATTAAGAAATGAAAAGGGCATGGCAATTTCAGGCAATTTGAAAGGGGCACAAGGCAATTATGTACTTTTCAATGGAGTAAAAACAGCCAGAAGTTGAGGGCATCAAGGCAACTAGGTGGGGCACCGACGGCAGTTGCCTTCGGTGCCTTCGGTTAATTTGAGGGCTGACCAGTGACAGTTAAGAATTTCTGTCAATGATAATACATAGTACAGATAGGCATCTTGACCATGGATGAAAAGAAGTTGAATCTCAACTAAAATGAGTTATTCAAAAAATAAAGGTTCTTTAAGAAAACAAGAGAAGACTGAATTGAAGTCACATAAATATTGAACTATTTTAGTACTTGCTGCATGATTTTCTTAAAGACCCTCGTTTAGGCCAAACAAAGAAGAAGGTCTGTCTCAGAAACATTTGGCAAAAAAGCTAAGTGCTGTGCGATTTTTTTATTTTTAGAAAAAAGGCTATGAGGCATGCGATTTTTTTTGTTTGTTGCTAATCCAAGCTTACAGAGACCTTTTTTTAAAAATATTTTGTAAAAAATCCAAAAATCCAAACAAAAACAAAAAAAATAATTTTATTTTATTTTTAGGCCTCACCGTGTAGACCTACGCGCCATAGCTCATTTCACATACCAATGCGGGCGGGCTTCTGAGACAGACAATCTTCTTTGTTTGGCCTTAACAACATTACATAAGCCTTTCATTGCAATATAATGTCAATGGGAACCAGTAGACACTGGTGACAGAAATCAGTGGTCATGTGATGAAACTGAAGCATGCTGGTGTTGATCAAGAAATCTGCTTGATATATGTGATCTGTTTCATGGAACGCCCTCTATCATTGAGTTTTTCCCTTTAAATGCATTTCTTTGTCAAATCAGATTCATAAACATGAATCTAGAAGATCTTGTAAGTTACAGAGCCCATAATTACTTCAAAAATCATGGTTTGAATGGGCTGTCAGGTGTTTCTTGGTTCGTAAATATATAGAATTCCATGGTTAATTTGACTTCTCTTATATGTGAGTCCGCAGGTGATGTTTCAGACTTTCCTTCACAAGGAAACTTTGCTCACAATAATCACACAGATACTGTTCCACAGTTGTGTGAGTGCAACGGATGTGTTTTTTTAATTCGTTGCACCGCCTGAAGGTTCTCTGACAATATTCACACGTGAAAGGCATTTCCTTTGTATGAATCAGGATGTGTTTACTTAGAGCACTCTTAAATCCGAAGCGTCTCTGACAATATTCGCATTGATATGGCCTCGCTTTTGTGTGAGTTACCAAATGTTGAGTCAGGTACGATTTCACTGCAAAGCGCTTTGGACAATACTTGCACGGATACGGTTTCTCTTTTGTGTGACTGCGTACATGGCTTATTAGACATTTCCTTAAGACAAAACCTTTTGTACAATAATCACACTGGAATCGTTTCTCTTTCGTATGAGCTGACTGGATGTGTACTGTCAGACCGTATGTACTGCCGTAGAAACTGCCACAATGTTCACACTGGAAAGATTTCACTTTAGTATGAGTTCGTGCGTGCCATGTGAGCTCGCTCATCTGGGCGTAGCGTTTATCACAAATCTCGCATTGATGCAGTTTTGGATTCGCGTGGCTCTGCATGTGGCGCGCAAGCCGACGCTTCTCGGGAAAGCGTTGCTCGCAATGTTCGCACTGGTAACGATTCTCTTGTAGGTGTTGATTGCGTATGTGTCTATTCATGATGCCTTTCTGTACGAAACACTTGCCGCAAATTTCACATTGATAACGCCTCTCTTCTGTGTGAAACAGAAGGACGTGATGAGTCAATTGCGCTTTTAACTTAAAACATTCCATGCAATGTTTGCAATGATAAGGCATCTCCTTGGAGTGGGTCTGAAGATGCAATGTCAGATAATTTTGTCCGCTAAAACATTTTGGACAATATTGACAGCGATAGTACTTCTCTTTAGTTGTCTCTCCTTGTTGGTGCGTCAAAATGTGTTTTGTCAGGCGGTTTTTCGACACAAATTCTTTGCGACAATGCTCACATTGATAGGTTTTCTTTGTGGCGGCGTGCCTTTTATGGTGTTTGTTGAGATATTGCTTTGACACAAAGCATTTCTCACAATCATCGCATTGATAGAGTTTTCCTTTGTTGTGCAGCATCAAAACGTGTCCTAACAAGCGATTCTTCTTTACAAAGTTTTTCTCGCAATATTTACACTGATGATGCTTTTGTTTCTTTGTACGAGTACGAGTGCGAGTCCCAATAAGATCATTGACCTTGCTTCTACTAGGGTGAATGATGGGATTTGTCCGAGCACTTCTATGTGTAAAGCACATCCGGCAATTACCGCATCGACGGGATGTCATTTTAGCTGAACTACTACGCATCATACATTTGTTGCCAACGATCATTTTGGACAATACGTGTCTCGTAGCATACTTTGCTTCGTGCCTTTTAGCATGTCGTCTGAGATTGTCCAGTGAATGGAAACGCCTAATACAATACAAGCAAACGAGAGGCTGGAAAATCTTCCTGTTTGTAACTAATTCCTCCATTTTTGTCAATCTCATCTCATCCTTACTGGATACAGATACTATGCCTCAAATGCCTTCACAATGTTCTAGCTATCCTACATCCCATCCATCATGTCTGGTAAAGCACTCACTTCGATCGCCCTATTCCTGCTACAGTAAATGTACAACGTGGACTGTCTGTCTATGCTTGATTTCGTAGTAGCTACCATCACGTCTGGTAAAGCACTCCAACTGGACTCCTTCCTGGTGATATCCACGATGGTATACACCTACATAATGGAAATCACAGGGAAAAAAGAAAACAAAATAATAGATGATAGAATTGTAGCACATTTAGTTTTGGAACTTTTCAATGACCATTTGCAAACCCCTTTCCTACACTGAGTATGATGGTACATTTATGTTATACTAGAATATCTCCGTAGCTTTAACTTGATGCAGATTGGTTGTAAGGTATACATACAGGGTGACTCAAAATAAATAGGACTGTTTCATGACGCTGTAAAACTTGTTATGATCATTAGACCATGACGAATTTAGTTTCAATGTAAAGCCCAATTAGTTATTATGATATCAATCCGATGAAAAATAACAAAACTAGCACAGTTTGCGTATTAAACCATGTCATTTACTGGTTTGTACAATGGGATTTACATTTTCAAGCCAGTAAATATATAACATGGTTTACGTTTCAATATGTTACAATAAACATAGACACTTATCTATCAGTCAATAGCAAAGATTAGTTTGGTAATATATTTAATTCTGACACAAGTTAATGTGTCAGAATTAAATGTATTACACCAAACTAATCTTTGCTTTTGACTGATAGATAATTGTCTATGTTTATAATAATCGTCATGGTCCAATGATCATAACAAGTTTTACAGCTTCATGAAACAGAGTCCTATTTTTTTTTTGAGTCACCCTGTATTAATGAATGTACCTACCATCCACTTCTGTCTGCTGTTTAATTATTATGCCTGATATCAGTCCTATACGTCCATCCCCCGGGGTATTCCTGGGTATTTAATAGGTCATAATGCACTTATCCATTGCAACTCTACTCTGACCCAGGACATGGCAGGGACCATACGGGACTGTACGCAGACGTACAAAAAACGTTGTCCGGCATATGCGGGAGAGTGTGCAGGGACGTACAAAGTGTGCCCCCGCCAGCCAGGGCATGTAACGAAGACGTACCTCACTGAAAACATGAGCCGGAGAAGTTAATAACCTGGCAACTATTGTGAGTTAGCACTAGTGAAGTGCATGTTCAAATGAGTACAAAGGTTATAACACCGGTTAATCTAAAGATATAAGACTTGGTTCTTTCCGATTTCTAAAATGATCTTCACTTAATAATATTATGGCTGTAGTTGGGCGTGACACACTATGTCCCGGGCTGTTGGGGGCTGGGACTGTAGCCGGGCGTACACTTTGTCCCAGCTAACAGCTAAGGGGGCTGGCTGGACTAGCGGGGATGTACAAAATAATGGTGCCCCGCCCTGCAGGGACCGCACACGAATATACTGAGGATGTCACATTGGCAATTTGTACGTCCCGGCCCAAATCCCTGCTAATCCAGGTCCCCCAGAGTCGGGTTGCAATTGGTAAGTAGATAATGGGGATCGGGTGATTTTTGCACTTCAGGTGTTGCATTTCTAAAAAAAAGCCTACAATCCTGGAAAAAAGTCTTGGAACACCTGCGTGTGATTAACGGAAAAGTGTCACCCCCACTCCCCCGTACAACTACACCCTTTATATCAGAAATATTCTGACCCCCACGCTTTTGTTGATTTTTTAAATTTCTGGAGTCCCACGCAATATAATGCGTGCCGTCCGGAATGTGGGGTCTATGCAAGTTCACCATTTTTGATACCTGTCTTTATCCTTTACTCATTCCTTTTCAGTATGGCCCAGGGTACTGAAATTGTGGTCGTATGTAGCCAAGATATCAATCTTTCATGTAATGTCAAGATGTCCATTCAATCTTTAAAATTGATGTCTTTAGGCCATTTCAAATGAAAACGGGGCGAACACTCCCTGCTCTCCCCTACCCTAGAGCTGCGTCACTGTGGTGGTACATGACGCACCTCTCTCGGGGGTCATATATGTGCGCCATTTTGGTGGATTTGTGCACATTAGGCCAAACAAAATAAAGGTTTATCTCAGAAATATTTTGCAAAAAAGCTTAAGTGCTGTGTGATTTTTTTATTATTTTAAGAATAAAGGCTATTAAATTAGGAGGTATGCGATTTTTGTTGCTATTGTTGTTGATCCAAGCTTTATAATACAAAGAACATTTGTATTTTGGTTTTTTGGCATCATCTTGTAGACCTACGCGCCGAAGCTCATTTCACATATACCAATGTGCGCGGGCTTCTGAGACGAACCCTTCTCCCTTTTTTTTGCCTTAAAATCCTTATTATTATTATTATTATTACTAACATGTATAACTGACACTGTGCATTATCAATTGCATCCTCAGCCCCGGGGGACCCAGGGATAGTGGGGATTAGGGCCGGGACGTACAGCCTTGCAGATGTGACGTCCTGGGTACAGTCCCCGGAGGGCGGGGCACCATTTTGTGTACGTTCCCGCTAGCGCTACAGTCCACAAAGACGTACACAAAGTGTACGTCGCTGTTCGGTCCCGGCCCCCCTTATTTAGCCGGGACAATGTGTTCGACGGCGTACAATCCCGGCCCCCCATAGCCGGTGTGTACCTTAGCGTACGTCCCCGCTCTGTGTGTGTACACCCCTGATACACCCTGGGGTGTACATGTGTAACCTGCCCTGCTACTGCCCGCTAATTCCACGGCTTATATCTCAGTGTATGCATAGGCGTACAGGGCCGTAAGACACTTTTTTCAAAGGGGGGGCGTTTTAAAAAAAAAATCACGGAAGATTTGTTTGAGTCAAATATGCGCGCGTAGCGCGCGAAAATTTTCGAATTTGCACCTATTTTTTGCACGATCGAGGTACATTTTGGCTCTAAACAAGATTGTAGCAAAGAATATTGCATTTTGGGAAGACAAATGCGCGCGTAGCGCGCGAAATTTTTTCATCTGTGTACAAATTTTCCGGGGAAGATTTTCAAAGGGGGGGCGATCGCCACCATCGCCCCCCCCCTTCCTACGGGCCTGGCGTAGCCAGGATTATTTTATCCGGGGGGCACTCAGGCTCGGAGCCAGAAAAGTTAATGGGAGGCCCCAAAAACTGAATTTGATACCATCCGAGCTATGCTCGGACAGGGGGTGTCTGAGGGGGGATGTGCCCCCCTCAGAAGTAGAAAAAATTTCAATTTTGGAACTCATTTGGTGCGATTGGGTGTATACTTTTGACCAAAATTTATCGAAAAGCCACCTCTTCATTTCCGATAAATATTTTGTTTTTTATCAAAGCACGAAAGAAGTTGAGCATTATACCGATATATTCTTGATTTAAGTATAGAATGGTCCAAAAGCTCGAACAGGGGGGAGACTGAGGGGGGATGTTCCCCCTCAGAATTTGATTTTTTTTCTTCGATTTTCGTACTCATTTGGTGCGATCTGGTGAATACTTTTGACCAACATTTTATCGAAAAGCCACCTCTTCATTTCTAATAAATATTTTGTTTTTTATCAATGCATGAAAGAAGTTGAGCATAATTATATACTAATATATTCTATATATTTGCTACATATTACTGGCAATAAAAACATTTTCTTTTGGGTAATTATATCTTCTTTTTTGTACGTTTTATGAATATCAAAATCTTAATTTAAAAGAAAACTAAAGCTGCAAATCAAAATCATATATTTTTGAAATTATTATTAATCAGATACCTTTAAATTGACGAAGTAAAGAAAAAAGTGACCTGATACCTTTTGTACGTCCCCCGTACACGACCCCACATAGCCAGGCAACGGTTTTTTTACGACTGCACAGTCACAAAATTTTGCACGGTCAAAAAATCGCACAGTCCAAAAAGCAGCACAGTCAACATATAATGGTAAATTCTCAGGGTTTTATTCAATTTTTTCTATAAAATGTTCCTTTATTTATAAAAACCAGGCGAAAAATGGTAATTTTTAAATGGTTATATCATATAAGCACTAAATCTGGAAAGTGGGGCGGGGGCACAAAGGGGGGCGGGGGCACAACAAATTCTGTCAGGGGGGCAACTGCCCCCCTGCCCCCCCCCCCCCTGAGCTCCGCCACTGGCCTGAGCATTTTGCTTGAGCATGGTCCCTTCAGGACCCAAGCGTGTGTCCGTATGGACCGACCGTGTAAACAACAAACTTGATACCAACATATTTTGCATCGCTTCAAAACAATTCATGCGTTTTACTAAAAAAAAGATGCAATTTCAGTCATTTTTGGCAAAAACTATTTTTGAAATTTCATTTTCAAGCTTTCATCGAAAGTGCACTATTACATTAACAAACAGGGAATTCTCTACGCTTATTGTGTACTAATTAGTGTACACACACCAATACCCTCTCCCATCACAAACCCCTCCCACCCCACTCACCAAACCAATTTAACCCCAACCACAAACCTACTCCACCTTCCCACAATGCCCCCTCCACATCTAAAACACCCCTACAACCTCTTCTCCCCACCACAAATCCCCACCAAACCAACTTAACCCCAACCCTACTCCCCGGGGGGGCCAGTCAAACATAATAGTGTACACAGGCGTGACCAAAAAAACGCGTAGAAAGGGGTGTTTTTCAGTGTTGGACGCGTCACGCGCGTGACGCGTTAAGGGTATCAAAAACGCTGATTTTCAAGAAAAAGGGTGGCTTAAAATACCTGTCGAACGTGTTTAGGGTAACTTGTTTTGTTCTCTGTTCCCAGAAGAATGTTATCCCCGTTTTTGCGATTTCTTTTGAGCGTCTCATTTCCAATTTGAGAACGCATGTGTGTCACTCGTTTCTACAGCGTCATAATCGCAAATAGACAAAACTTGTTTAGGGGTCATATTCTGGCAAGAACTTGTTTAGGGGTCAAAATTTGCAAGGAAAGCGCGCTAAAAACTTGTTTAGGGGGTACTTTTGCTTGCAGGGTAAAACTTGTTTAGGGGGTGTCTGGAAAAAAATTGGTCACGCGTGTGTACACCATTATGTTTGACTGGCCCCCCTGGGCCCTACTCCACCTTCCCACATCTAAAACACCCCTACAACCAGGGGAGTAACAGAGGTTGGTTGTCAGGGGGGCACAGCCAAAAAAAATCCTGGTTAGAATAATTCCGTCCCGGAATTTTTCGTAAAAGGTTGCCCCAAATTTTTTCCCAGTCAGTCACCTCGTGAATTTCACGTAAGTGGGGGGGGGGGGGGGGGGGGGGGGTAGGGTCACAAAATTTCGCACGGTCACAACATTTCGCACGGTCACAACATTTCGCAGTACAATTTGTTGACTGTTGTGCTTTTTGTACTCCGAAATTTTCTTTCTTTCTTTCTTTTCCTTTCTTCTTCGGAATTTTTTGTAAAAGGTTGCCCCAAATTTTTTCCCAGTCAGTAACCTCGTGAATTTCACGTAAGTGGGGGCGGGGGGGTAGGGTCACAAAATTTCGTACGGTCACAACATTTCGCACGGTCACAACATTTCGCACGGTCACAGCATTTCGCAGTACAATTTGTTGACTGTTGTGCTTTTTGTACTCCGAAATTTTCTTTCTTTCTTTTCCTTTCTTCTTTTCCCTTTTTTTCTCCTTTTCCTTTTTCTTTCCAAACCCCCTCCTCTTCCCATCCCCACCACAAACCCCCTTCCCTTCCCATCCCCACCACAATCTACCTCCCCTTCCCATTCCCACCACAACCCCCCTCCCCACCACAAACCCCCTTCCTTTCCCATCCCCACCACAAACCCCTCCCCTCACATTCACAAAACCCCTCCCCCACCACAAATACCCAACCCACCCCACGGCATACCCTTCCCATCCCATGCATCCACGCCACCACCCCATCACAATCCCCCACCCTAAACCCCCTCCCCTTCCAACCGCACCAAAAAACCCTCCCTCACCACAAATACCTCCCCACCACAATACCCCTCCCCCACCACAAGCGCCCTACCCCACCCTTACGCCAACCCTTCCCACTGATTGCATCCACGCCACCATCCCCCTTCCCCACCACAAACCCTCTCCCCAGGGCCATCCCATTCGCCACCAGAAACCAGGGGCGGATACAGGATGGTCGCACCCCGGGGTGCTGTGAAAAGACGATCCAAAAAAAAAGAAAAGGGATTGATCGGGTACCATCCAAGCGGTGCGCAGCACCACCCTCCGAGCTATGCTCTCATATCTTTCCTTTTTTGTCTCCTTTCCTTTTTCCCCTTTCCTTTTTCTTTCTCCCCCTTTTTTCTTCTTTTTCTTCTTCATACCCCGGGGTGCTGCAGCCACCGCAGCACCCCCTGGATCCGCCCCTGCCAGAAACCCCTGCCCTTCACCACAACCCCTCCCCCCACTAACCCCCTCCCCAACCACAAACACCCTTCCCATCACAATCCCCCATCACTAACCCCTTCCCAATCACAAACACCCTCACTATACCCTACCTCACACCAAACCCCCTATTACAAAAATCACATGGTATCGATTATCGTTGCGCCGACCATCACTGCAAACATTTTTTTACAATAGTCAAAACTTTTGCTTGATGCTGAATGGATGTTTCTGACACACACACCCCTTGTATTTTATTGGCCACAAGTACTCATTTAGGCTAGTAGATCCACCCAGATATAGTGCTGGGAGATATCAAGCCTCTCATTCTCAAACCCAAAATCACAAAATGTTCTTTATCTCTTCTTGAACAAGTTAGTATCAGAATTTGCTTTAAAATTCAAACAGGAAATCAAACTTAAACCTTTCCCCAGCAGATTTTTACTCCATTGGAACAATTATTTTGGGTTTCAAACATGAAAATAGTGAATTTATTACGCATTTTGTCTCGGTGGCCACATTTGCCCACTTAATCGGTGGGACAATTTGGCCACCTGCTAGGACTGATATGTAAGCTTACACAGAAGAGAAGTAAAACGACTAAACGTGTATAAGGTATCAAAGATATTGTCAGGATAATCCTCATCTATTCTTTAATTTCATCAAGATGTAAAACCTCCATAATATCACTTCACTCAGTCACCTAGTAAAAGGTAAAGACCTACATTTAGGGTGGAACTGAACCCCGAGCTTGTTCTATCAATCCAATTCCCATCATGTACATGAGTGATGCCAGAACTCTAGCTAAGACCCGGCCCAATGATCTATCAGTCAACCAGCGATTGCTCTTTTGTGCGGATAGAAGTCACCCATTTGGGCGTCTAATACGAACAAACTTTTAAGTTTGAAATATTCCTCAATAAAAATCCCGTTTAAAGGGATAACCCAGACTCGAGTATGTATTAACGATTCTTTTCGGGTCCAAGGTTCATGGGCACATCCCCCTCACACAGTCACACTTCCCACTGTCCACGCTTTTAAACCATCTATATACTTAAATCGAGAAAATGCTCAACTTTTTCCTTGCATTGATAAAAACAAAATATTAATTGGAAATGAAGAGGCGGATTTTTGATCAAATTGGTCTGGAGGGTTTGGATATGGAGTGCCACCCTTACACATAAGGGCATAACTCAAGGGAGAATATTATATAGGGTGCCACCCCTTGAAATTAGGGCATAGATCTTTGGATGGTTTGATATGGAGTGCCACCCCTAAACATACATGAAGGGAGGATATGATATCAGGTGCGACCCCGGGACACAAGAGCATGGATATATGGACGGTTTGATATGGAGTGCCACCCCTGGCACATTAGGCCATAAACCAAGGGTGAATTTTACTTGGAGTGCCACCACTGGGACATAAGTGCATGGATCTACGAAGATGTTGATATGGAGTGCCACCCCTGGGACACTACCATAAATAAAGGTGCATTATACTTGGAGTACCACCCCTGGGACATAAGGGCATGGATCTACCAAGAGTTTGATGGAGTGCCACCCCTGGGACATTATACCATAAATAAAGGGTGCGTTCTACTTGGAGTGCCACCCCTGGGACATAAGGGCATGGATCTACCAAAAGTCTGATATGGAGTGCCACCCCTGGGGCATAAAGGCATGGATATATGGACGGTTTGATATGGAGTAGGCCTACTACCCCTGGGACATAAGGCCATATATAAAGGGTGCATTTTACTTGGAGTGCTACTCCTGGGACATAAGTGAATGACTATGGGACGGATATTGAGTGCCACCCCTGGGACATAAGGCCCATACATCAAGAGTGCATTTAACTTTGAGTGCCACCGCTGAGACAGAAGTGTATGGATCTATGGGCAGTTTGATATATGGCGTGCCACCCCATCACAAGGCCATAAATAAAGGGTGAATTTTACTTGGAGTGCCACTCCTGGGATAAGTGCATGATATATGGACGGATATATTGAGTGCCACCATGGGACATAAGTGCATATACTACCGATGTTGGTGTGTAGGGAATTACAGAATTATGCCGATAGCTTTAGTGGGTGGGGGGGGGGGGGGTAAACATGCTCCCTTCTGTTCATTTCAAAATCCCTAACTTTACAATGAAAGTTTTGATTGGCGTAAATAAATACATGAATGCTAAACTTTACACTGAAAGTTTTGATTGGCGTAAATACATGAATGCTAAGCTTTAAACTGAAAGTTTTGATTGGCGTAAATGCAAATGCCTAACTTTACAATGAAACGTTTTGACTGGGGTTAGATGCAAAGTTTTGAATAGCGTAGATACAAATGCCTAACTTTACATGAAAGTTTTGATTGGCTTAGATACAAATGCCTAACATTACAATGAAACGTTCTGACTGGGGTTAGATACAATGCTTGATTGGCGTAGATACAAATAAATGCCTAACTTTACACTGAAGGTTTTGATTAGTGTAAATACAAATAAAATGTCTAGCTTTACGCTGAATGGTTTGATTGGCGTAAATACAAAGGCATAACTTTACACTGCAAGTTTTGATTGGCGTGGTTTGAAGGAAGCTTGAAGCCATGGGTATTACCTCGGTGGAATGGTTCAAGTCCTATCTGAGTGGTAGGACACAAATAGTTAATGTGAACCAAGTTGACTCAGATCCACTTAATGTGACTTGTGGTGTTCCCCAAGGGAGTATCCTTGGTCCACTTTTGTTTCTTTGTTATGTGAATGACATGGCCAGCGGGGTCGATTGTAAACTTTTACTTTATGCTGATGACAGCGCCCTCTTGGTGTCGGGCAAGGACCCTGACTGTATTGCTAACAAACTTAGTAAAGAGCTCGAGTCATGCCGCCAATGGCTAGTGGATAATAAACTCTCTTTGCACCTGGGTAAAACCGAATGTATACTTTTTGGTTCTAAAAGGAAACTTAGGAAGGTTAATTCTTTTAAAGTCACTTGTGGAGGGGAATCTCTTTAATCTACGAATAGTGCTAAATATTTGGGTGTTACTCTTGATCAATCTCTAACTGGGGAAAACATTGCCTGGGATGTGATCAAGAAGGCAGGTTCAAGGTTGAGATTTTTATATAGAAATGCTTCTTGTTTGAACACAAAGACACGCAGAACTCTATGTTTTGCACTCATTTTGTGCCACTATGACTATGCCTGTTCTGCATGGTTTTCACCACTCCCTCGATATTTAAAAAATAGGCTTCAAACTATGCAGAACAAGGTGGTCAGGTTCGTTTTGGGTATTGGTCCACGTACCCATGTGGGTCAAGAACAACGTAGTAAACTTGGTTTGGTATCTGTCAAAGATAGGGTGACCCAACTAAAATTGAATCACGTTTTTAAAATCTTCCATGGTCTCTCACCTGACTATTTAAACTTTAAGTTTACACGTATATCATCTCTACATAACCACAGTACCAGGGGTAGCTCATACAACTTTACCATTCCTAGGATCCAGGGCCAGGCTAAAAACACCTTTTTTTACAGCGGTATCCAACATCGGAACTCCATGCCTAATTCTATCAAGGAAATCAACAATTATTTCAGATTTAAAAAGGCCATCAAAAAATACCTGGCTGACCAGGCCCTTGTGGCTGAGCAGGATCCATTTGTTGCTTCATAGCTTTGGTACGGGATTTTTAGGGTTCGTTTGTGCAATATTCTTTGGGTTTTGTGTTTTTATATATATATATATATTTATTTATCTGTTTATACCGTAGTCTTGTCACGTTCCTGTCTTTCGCCCTCATGTCTCTCTTTTCCTATAAAAGGACCCCAATGGAAATAAGCTTCCTTTATGGAGGCTTTTTGGGCTATCCTTGGTACTCTCCTGGTATTTTATACATTTTCCCAAACCTGCCGTACTCTAGCATGCGTCTTGCTTTTATGTCTTTTATGTGTGCTTTTATATATACATGTGTATTTTGATATTGTGCAATTGTAATTTGATGAGTACTGAATAAATATGAATGAATGAATGAATGATTTTACACTGAAAGTTTTGATTGGCGTAGAAACAATTGCCTTACTTTACACCGAAAAGTTTTTTGGCGTAGAAATACCTAACTTTACAATGAAGGTTTTGATTAAATAAAGACGACATGGATAATTCCCGCCAACATAAAGATATGGAACGTCAGACTAATCAAATAAAATAACATCTTATTGGTTTGTTTGCTTTACATGTTTTAATATTAATATTTACATGTTGCTATATGACTGTTATTTCCAGGATTTTGAATAGGAATGGGTGTAGAATGAGTTGATAAGATGTTAGCACGTCTAGCTCGGGTATATCAGAGTTAGAAAAACGTCGATTCATCACAATTTACACTGGGTTATAGTATTATTAATAGTTGTATTAATTATTATTACCGTTAGTGGAAGATAGCATCACAGACGTGTAAATGCTATTAATTGTAGAAAGCATCACAAACGTGTACGTGTAAATGCTAACAGCAGTAGATAGCATTGCAAACTAATTAGCAAATTAATATTATCAGTAGTAAAACGCATCACAAACGTATATGTTATGCAGCAGTATATAGCATTACAAACATGGTATCAGTTAGTATCGGTAGTAGTATAGACAGCATTACAAACGTGTTATTGCTATAGGTAGAAGATAACATTACAAACATGTAAATGCTATCGGTAGGCCTAGCTGATAGTATTACAACGTGCCAATGTTATCAGTAGTAGATAACATTACAAACATGTAAATTCTATCAGTAGTAGGCCTAAATGGCATTACAAACATGTTAATGATGTCAGCAGTAGATGGCATTACAAACATGCAAATGCTATCAGTAGTAGATAGCATTACAAACATGTAAGTGCTATCAGTAGTAGATATCATTACAAACGTGTAAATGCTATATCAGCAGTAGATGGCATTACACATGTAAATGATATCAGCAGTAGATGGCATTACAAACATGTTAATGCTATCAGTAGTAGATAGTATTACAACGTGCCAATGTTATCAGCAGTAGATAGTATTACAACGTGCCAATGTTATCAGCAGTAGATAGCATTACAAACATGTTAATGCTCTCAGCAGTAGATGGCATTACAAACGTGCAAATGCTATCAGTAGTAGATAGCATTACAAACATGTAAATGCTATCAGTAGTAGATAGCATTACAAACGTGTTAATGCTATCAGTAGTAGATAGCATTACAAACATGTAAATGCTATCAGTAGTAGATAGCATTACAAACGTGTAAATGCTATCAGTAGTAGATAGCATTACAAACATGTAAATGCTATCAGTAGTAGATAGCATTACAAACATGTTAATGCTATCAGCAGTAGATGGCATTAAAAACATGTTAATGATATCAGCAGTATAGATGGCATTACAAACGTGCAAATGCTATCAGTAGTAGATAGCATTACAAACATGTAAATGCTATCAGTAGTAGATAGCATTACAAACATGTAAATGCTATCAGTAGTAGATAGCATTACAAACATGTAAATGCTATCAGCAGTAGATGGCATTACAAACATGTTAATGATATCAGCAGTAGATGGCATTACAAACATGTAAATGCTATCAGCAGTAGATGGCATTACAAACATGTTAATGATATCAGCAGCAGATGGCATTACAAACATGTAAATGCTATCAGTAGTATATAGCATTACAAACATGTAAATGCTATCAGTAGTAGATAGCATTACAAACATGTTAATGTAATCAGTAGTAGATAGCATTACAAACATGTAAATGCTATCAGTAGTAGATAGCATTACAAACATGCAAATGCTATCGGTAGTAGATGGCATTACAAACATGCAAATGCTATCGGTAGTATGGCATTACAAACATGTTAATGTAATCAGTAGTAGATAGCATTACAAACATGTAAATGCTATCAGTAGTAGATAGCATTACAAACATGTAAATGCTATCAGTAGTATATAGCATTACAAACATGTAAATGCTATCAGTAGTAGATAGCATTACAAACATGTTAATGTAATCAGTAGTAGATAGCATTACAAACATGTAAATGCTATCAGTAGTAGATAGCATTACAAACATGCAAATGCTATCGGTAGTAGATGGCATTACAAACATGCAAATGCTATCGGTAGTAGATGGCATTACAAACATGTTAATGTAATCAGTAGTAGATAGCATTACAAACATGTTAATGCTATCAGTGGAAGATAGCATTACAAACATGTAAATGCTATCTGAAGTAGATGGCACTACAAACGTGCAAATGCTATCAGCAGATGGCATTACAAACGTGCAAATGCTATCGGTAGTAGATAGCATTACAAACATGTAAATGCTATCAGCAGTATAGATGGCATTATACAAACGTGTTAATGCTATCAGTGGATGATAGCATTACAAACATGTAAATGCTATCAGAAGTAGATGGCACTACAAACGTGCAAATGCTATCGGTAGTAGATAGCATTACAAACATGTAAATGCTATCAGCAGTATAGATGGCATTACAAACGTGTTAATGCTATCAGTGGATGATAGCATTACAAACATGTAAATGCTATCAGCAGATGGCATTATAAACGTGCAAATGCTATCGGTAGTAGATAGCATTACAAACATGTAAATGCTATCAGTAGTATATAGCATTACAAACATGTAAATGCTATCAGTAGTAGATAGCATTACAAACATGTTAATGTAATCAGTAGATAGCATTACAAAAATGTAAATGCTATCAGTAGTAGATAGCACTACAAACATGTTATTGCTATCAGTTCGACTTGATGTTCGACTTGATAGCTTTGTATAACCTGCTCGTTTTCTTTTTAGTCAAAATGTGTCAGTGAATATTGTGTCAGTGTAAATTTGGTGAATGCCCCACCCACCCTCCCTCACCAAATGCCTCTGGTTAATGTGTGGAACACTTCAATTGGAGCGCCCTCCATACCAGACAGGTGTTATTAGTAGTCGGAATGTATTCCACACTGTGACCCAGCTCTCTGCACAGGGACTTTGTTAAACGTGTCTAGCTAACTTATGCTTGTATTGTAAATGAGTGATATCTATTAGTTGTCGGGCTTATTTTGGAAATGGGATTCAAATTGTTCTGGCCCTTTAATTAACACCACTCTCTGCCAGTGGCGTATCCAGGGGAGCCAGCAGGCCATGCCCCCCCCCCCCTCCCCCCCCCCCCCCCCCCCCCCCAGTGTCAAAAGAGTTTAAACACTGGCAGGAGACTAGGAGGAGAAGGAGGACTTAGAGGAGAAGAAGAAAGGGTATATAAGGGGCATTAAATACGTTATGCTCCCTGGTCTGATCTCACTGGCATAAAAGAAGGCCTACGCCTATATAGCCCTATACAGGCTACAACACATCGGGGGAGGGGGGGGGGGGGGTATTTTTAACTCACTTTCTAGACAAACGGTCGATTTAAGACCCCTTCCCTTGACCCCTTAATGGGTACGTGTGTGTGTAACGCAACAACCCGACGCGAGGCATATAGTCACCCTAAATGCATAATAAAACTGAAAAGGTGGGACTCTGGTTCGACGAACTTTCGCTATGAGTAACCATTGAACTATGCGGAAAGTGAAGTAGCGACTTTTAATGTTATCGAAACGACATGCAGTAGAGACTAGTAATGACCCCGCACAGTTTGCTTAGACGGCCAATTCTACTATATGGTATAGGGGTCAGTCAATTAGTTAATTGGTGTGACTGTAAACTAATATTTGATGTGTAACATTGTTACTGTAGAATATTATATTTAATTGAAACTGATTAAATAAATACTTCAAAAACTTATCCACAAGCAAAATGGAAACATTCAGATTTTTCAACATACCAATTTTAATATTTTATATCTTGTAAAACACCCCTACATTTATTGGGCGAGCCCGTTGTATTACACACAAATATACGCCTACCGAAATGAAAATGAACTGACGAGCGCCGCGTAAACCGAAGACTACCTGCTTACATTAATTTTACGTAGAGGTTTAGGACTTTTACAGTGCCGTTATCTCTTGGAAATATGGCGGAACGAAATAGCGGAGGAGAGAAGCCAACTAAAATTCAGTTTTATGCAAAGGTAAGGAAACAAACGGTGCTATTTGATCGTTAAGTTGATGTTGATGAGTGCCAGATTGTTACCATTTTTTGTGACCCAATTTTTTTACACGTAACGAACGATCACGGTTTGCCATCTATTCTGGATGACCTTTGCCTTGATCTTCGTCCACACAAATCGCCCTACAGCTACAGCCCTGGCCCTGTATGGGGTAAAAATCGACCCAGCCAGGCTCTTGCCTGCCCTGCTTACAAAAGGTGGGAGATCCATGTGAAATGTGAAGGCTAGTTGGCCTAAATCATCCAATTCTACCAACACTAAATAACACTAATGACATTAGTAATTATTTTTATTTAGTGTTGGTAGAATTAGATGATTTAGGCCAACTAGCCTTCACATTTCACATGGATCTCCCACCTTTAGTAATGTATTTGCACTACATACATGATACATGTCAACAATGACATACAGAACAGAGCAGAGTTTGCAAATTATTTACTTTTACATTTTTAGTCAATGTCGAATGAAATGATTTATTATTTACAGTAGTAAATATAGTCATATAAATAATTGAACGAACACTTTCAAAACAGCGTAGGCCTACGGCGTAAACAAGTCCAAACAGTGCGTGTTGCGTATGCTGCATATGATATAGGATAGGCTAGTATTGATTAAAATGAGTGCATACAGATACAGTACACAGTACACACTGCCTCTGTCCGCATAAATAGGGAGCTTCCGAAAATATGCACCTCTCTGATTCATCATTCATGGTAAACAAAATAGCGTGATTGGTTGGTGTAGCCAACTGAGGTCACATTATTTTCGCGGCTCATATAGTCGATCGGTCGTGTGAAAAAAATGTTTTATACAATAGTAGGCCTAACTATAAATAGTATTATAATCAAAAAGAAGAATTGTTAATTTAATTCTCGCCAGTTTGTCAGAGTCTATATTATTTATTCAAAACGAAGAATTCTCGATCAAATCGTATACGATTCCTCGGTGAACCATGCGCACGATACGTCAATCGCGATGGCAAGGGCGCAGTAAAACCGGAAGGTGTGACGTACTTGTAAGCAAATAGGTAATTGACCAATCCGGGCCCTCATCAACCAGACCCCACGCTGCGTGATTGGACAATTATGTAAATTGTAAGAACGCCCGATTGCGTTGTGGTGTGGTTGTCAAGGGCTCATCACACTGCGTTCAAAATTTGGATGAACGCTGGCGTGACTCAGTGACTGGAACAAATGTTTTGATCGAGAATTCTTGATTATAGTATAGCATCCCGATCTGCATGCGATCAATTCAATCATGCCAATTTAAGTCAACAAAACCACCATACCTTTAACAATTTTGGGTAAGCTTTAGAATACTGTAACGGAAACTGGGTTTTGACTGTGCATCAACCCTTTACCGTTTTAGCTATTTTTATTTTGCGTGTAAGCTTATTTCAAACTAAGGACTACGATTGTCTGATGATCCAATGTATCTAATTTACTAGGCTACAACTATTGATGATGAAGTTCAGGTCATTTATTAACTATAAAGAGTGTTAGCTAAAGGTTTTGAGGCCAGAAGTTTGTGCAGGAAATATCGCAAGAGCAGAATTCTGATCCCATACAGTGGCTTCTGCTCCAACATCAGTGGCGCGAACGGTCTGTTTTTAAGTCATTTAAGAAGTCAAATCTCACTTTGTGAGTTCACACTGAGTTCAAGTAAAGCACATAGAATACTTACAGTAACTCATCATCAAAATCCATTGTATAAATCCAATGTTAGAGCTTGTTTTATGAATCAAAATACTCTGTTGTCAATTAGAACGATTTCAATAACATTCTGAGTTTCCTGAGTGATCAAGTGTTTCTAGTTATTTATGTCAGTGTTCTGTTAATAATCTTTAATAATTGCTCAATCTTTCTCTCAAAGTAGGATAATTAAGTAGCAAATCAATTATATAGAATAAATAATAACACAAGTTTGATGTAATATTATATTTAAGTTAAGTTTCAAGATATTAATTTATTCAGGTGATTTTCGTATTTATAAACGTGCCTCCAAATCTGATGATGTCATAACTCAGCAAACTTTCAGCCAATCAGAAACATTCTGTTTAAATGAGACTGACCAATGACAGGCTAGGGAATAGTTTTTGACCAGTCAGCCAATCAGCTACCATGGAACAGAGCTACAGAATGCATAAAAGGGGCTGCATTTGCCCAGAAAGAGCAGATAGGTCGGGGCATGTCCCCGATCCAGCTAGAGATTGCCTGGGGCCCTAGCGCTGCAAAGACACAAGGATGAAAGCCAAGCCTGAATACAGGTTTGTAACCCATCCTTGCGTCATCCAGCGGATGTAAGCCAAGTCTGACTACTGTCAGATTTGTAACCCATCCTGGTGTCATCAAGAGTGGATGAAAGCCAAGCCTGAATACAGGTTTGTAACCCATCCTTGAGTCATCAAGAGCGGATGAAAGCCAAGCCTGAATACAGGTTTGTAACCCATCTTTGCTCCATCAAGACGACGTTTTAAACGTCTTCTTACCAATAAAGACCCTTTTAATGCACTTTTCTTTTAGAGAAACTCTTGTATTATCAGGCTTGTGAACGACTCTCCTGACTTCATCAACAGCACCTACATCTCTTGCATAATAAAGGCTTGACGTCTTTAAAAGAAGACCTTCTTTGATGATCACAGTAGAATCAGTCAAATGTCTTATCCTTCCTTTTAAGACCTTGACAACTCATATTTTATCTAATGTTGTAAATAATTCTAATAGTGATAACAACAAGGTTTATACCTTTAGTTTGTAATGAATGGTTAAATGCTATGTCCATAGTTATTCTCGTCGAAGACAACAATAATGAGTCACACAAATAGTTCATTTCAGTCTCCAGTCTTTAATAAGTTGAATTACTGCATCTTCACGTATTATGAAAGTGTCGAGAGTAAGGAAGACGCACGCTACCACGTTATACTTCCTTTATCTCAAGACATCTTCAAACCTCTTGAAACAAAGACATCAGGTTCGAAAACGAAGGGCACTTTTCGTTACAATACCCTACCATTTTTATACACTGTGTAAGTGTATGGGTCGTTCTTTAAAAGTCCCTTATCCAAAGCTTTGCTTAGAAGACATGCAGTCTGCCTGAGGCTTAAGTTAAACTCTAACCTCCCTGGACCTGGAAGTTATTTGAACATCACCCATGTAGCTCAGTCAGTAGGGCATCAGACTCTGGCGCGTGCGGAGACTGATTTTTCCCCTCAAATTTGACCCTTTTTTCCCCTGATAGTTTAATTCAGAAAAGAACACCCGGGGAGTTAGGGTTTTTAACCCTTTGAACCCTGAGTTATTGGTGGGGGTCGGTAGCTCCACCCTGAGTTATTTTCGCGAAGCGAATAATGGAAAACACAACATAAACCTGCGGAAACAAGGCATCTAACATCGGGTAAACATCACATGATTTGAAAGTCATGACAACTCAAAATCACATGATCGATGTGTCACCTGTTCAGAGGCTGCAATTACGGCCTTTCGGGTTCAAAGAGTTAAGAAGCACCTTTTTTCATGTGGTTAACCTAACCTTCCTGTACCTTACAAACCCTACAGTGCTGCAATCTTGTACCGCACGGCGGCCCCATCCATCTCGTGCCACTCTCAGCGCGTGATCAATAAAAAACCCTTTTGAACATCACCCATGTAACTCAGTCGGTAGAGTATCAGACTTGCTTGCACACGGCCCGAGTTCAATCCGCGGCATGTGCGGAGACTGATTTTCCCTCAAATTTGACCCACTTTTTTATTCATAGTTTTCAGAAAAGCACACCCTGCTGCCGTGGAGTTAGAGTTAAAAGGGACACGAAGTAGTGTTGAAGATTTAGAAGAAAAAAAAACCTTCAGAATTCAAGATGAACATTGAAAATGACCATTATTATTGTTTCTACTCACAAAAACACAGCAAAACTTGATTAAAACAATACCATCGCTATTTATTGAACCTTTTCTTAAAAACGCCTTCTAGGCATAGACTAGAAGGCGTTTTTAAATGCGCGATTTTTTGCGCGATTGCGCAAAATCCCGGTGCCTAGCATAGAGGGCGTTTTTTAGAAAAGGTAAGAATCAATTTATTTTCATTTTTAAGTGGCCTAAATGTGACCTGCTCCCACAAAATGAGCGTAAAGTCGTGGCGAAGATGTTGCTGAATTGAGCTAGGAAAGCATGTTATTGGTTTTTGCCGTTTGTTGTTAGTTTAGACCGAGCCCTTCTATTTATAGCGGGATTATGAAATAAATAGCCTGGCATGGCTGGTTATACTCTTAAAATAAGTATACAATACATACTGCTATTTTAGAATTCCCCTATAATAGAACCATGGGTCTATACCAACAACAATATAAACGGCAAATCAATAACATGCTATGCTGCCTCAATTCAGCAACATCTACGCCTCAACTTTACGCTAATTTTGTGGGAGCAGGTCACAAATATGGTTCACGTTAATTATCACACGTGCTGCAGGGGGACACTATCTACGTAAAATGCTAGTTACAACTCAACTCAGTACTTTTGAATTGACATTTTGTTGTATGTACAAAGAGGGCTGATTTTTCTTAATTCTTGTATCAGTTATAGGTGTAAGTTCATACATCCTTGCAATCAGACGAATTATTTGAGATATCATTTTGCAAAAGGAGAGCAAGTTTAAATTTTGACCCCATATGCAGAGGTCAACGACCTTTTTATGTTTTACCAGTCCTAACTCGTTGACGCCGCTCCAATATTTTTGTTATTTGTTATTTTCAAAAATTCCTTCAAAAATCATACCTGTCTTTGTTGTGTGTCGACCAATTACAACTATTTTTCAATGGAAAAGACGCCATTTGTTAAGCTGAGTCCTCTTTTGTTTAAGTTGGCATAGATAGCGATACGAATATCGAAAAAATTCTTGCAAACAGCTTGTATTTTGGCTTCTGAAAAATAACAAATAATCCATAAATAATAAGGGCCGCCCTCACTGATTTTTAAAAAAGTCTGGACGAGAAACACATTCTTTTGTTACATGGCCTAATCATATTTAATTTGTGTATCTCTTTTAGGTGTGGATTCAATATTCATAATAATATTTTATTTGTGTTGTATCTCTTTTAGGCAGCAAGAACAGGGAATAAGCGAGAAGAGAGAGTAGGAGACTGTCCATTCTGCCAGCGAATATACATGATTCTGTGTCTTAAAAATGCCAAGGGCACGTGTCCATTTGATGTCTACACAGTCAATCCAAGATTAGAAAAAGGTAAGGGACTGTGATTGAATTAAGGCCAAAACAAAATTTTATATGTTGTCCTCGACCACCCGCTCGTCAGATTTAGGACCGCTCCGATATTTTTTTTCTTCCGATTTTTTTCTTCGTCAGATTTTAAAATATTTTTAACAGTTTAAATAACGTTGGATATTAAACTTTAAGTGTTTATAACATGTGCGAATCCAACTTTTTGATTTCAACTTCTTGTTGGCTGAACTTTGAGCTTCTGCTGGTATAAGAAAATTTAAAAAAATCAATTAAAAAAGCCGCCCACCCCTTCTCTGAGAGCTGTGGAGGACAGCATAACTTATTTTGTTGGCCTAATTGTCAAGCAGTCCTCAAATTAAGAAATGGAGAGGGCATGCAATTTAAAGGTAGATGTTCCGATCGCTGGCCCGATTTTCAGCTTGATGTTTTCTATTTTACATGAAAGGTCATCCTTAAAACTGTTGCATTCCAAAGTTTGAGTTGCATAACTCCAATGGTTCCTATTTTAGAAGCACAAGGTCACATGAAATGTGCCTATTGAGTAGTACACAAACTGACTGGTGCATGGTGGTTAACCTCCTTTGGCAGTAATTCACAACTTGTTAGCTTATAATTTCTAAATGGAACATTTCTGGCCCCTAAGACAGTAGTCTACTGTCTTTAATAATAATGAGAAAAATATGCGGATTCTTCTGATTAAATGAAAATATCTTGATGTGAAAAAAAAATCATAGCCCCAAAAAAGTGATCGGAACATGGCAATTTGAAAGGGGCACCAACCATGGCTCAAATTATATTTTTTGAGGGCACCCAATTTCAAAGCCACTGAACAAATTTATGATGGGGCACTTAGGCGAACAAATGGACAACCTTGAAAGCAGGGGTGTATACCTTCATTTTTCCCCCAACCGGCTAGTCGGGCAGGTAGCAAGTAAAATAATATTTTAAAACACTTTCTTAACATTTTGCTGGTACTTTATTGCGATTCCATAATTCAACTTCAATTTAAAGCATGTTTATTTCACGGGGATTTAATTTCGCCAATTGAAGGTCCTCTCTAAATTTGCAAAATTAAATACTTCGCAAAATTAAATGGTTTTACAGAATTCTTTTAGCTTTTAAAAAAATCAAAAAGAAATTTAGAATTAAAGGCATATTATGTGATCTTTTCCAGGGGACGCCCTCTATCCTTGATTTTTTTTAAAGCAGATTTTCTTGCAGATTTACATTTCTGATGATAAATCATAAATATATTCTGAGTTACAGAGCGATACGATTCCTAATTACTTAAAAATCATGGTTTAAAGAGTGAAAATGAACAGTTTATTTTCACTCTAAACCATGATTTTGAAGTAATTAGGAATCATATCGCTCTGTAACTCAGAATATTTATGATTTATGCTCAAAAATGTAAGAAAATCGGCTTAAAAAAAAAAATCGAGAATAGGGGGTGTCCCCTGGAAAGGATCACACAATATGCCTTTAATACTGGATATTCTTATGCAAGCTGTAACACAAACAGATGGTAGAGGACAATGCAATATGGAGTTTGTGGTTGGACAAACATATAATTTGAGTGGTAAAGAAAGCTACATATTTTAGTCAGATTGTTGACTACGCATATGATTGATCACAGGCTAGACCAGTCAGTATGTGCCGGAAAAGTATACAGTGATAATAGAATTTAAAAAGCTAAATTTAGGCCCATTCATTATTTATTTATACCGTGGGGTACTACATTTTTTAGTTTCTTTATTGTGTGTAAAATGCTCCAGTGACAGCGCCCACTTAATACCAAGCAGGAAGTTTAAAATACTGCAACGATAACGACATGTATTTTGAAAATATACAAAAATAGACTGAATTTAGTAATTGGAAATATAGGATTTATAATTTGATAGGCACATTTTCTAATTCAGATGCAAATTGTTTTGAAATGAAATACTGTTCCATCCATGATAGCTAGATTAAACATGAAAAAGTCCACATTATACCAGAATTAGTGTGAACTTCAGGGTAGGGTAAGGACAGGGAAAATGCTCAAAAGCGCAAAAGCACCTTTTGCCCAAAATAGCACTTTTTGCTCAAAAAAACACTTTTTCATCACACAGCATTTTTTTCTCTCAAAATTGTCTAAATATTTAACAAATAATGTCCATCTTCCTAAAAATCAACAAGTTACATAACTGTGGAAGTGTTTATTCTACACTTAGTTTAGTTTGAATGTAGTTTTGAATGAAAAAATGATGGTTTTGACAACGAAAAAAAACCCACGTCAACATGGAAACATGGAATATAATCGCTTTTGGATTTATTTTTAATGCATGTCATAATTTTGGTGAATAAAAGCACCTTTTACTAAAAAAAGCACCTTTTACCTATAAAAGCACCTTTTACCTATAAAAGCACCTTTTGCTCCAAAAAGCACTTTTTTCCTAAATCAAGCAGCACTTTTAGTGCTTTTAAAAAGCGCAAAATCCCTGTCCCTAGGGTAGGGTATAACAATTGACTTTGGTCATAGTGTAATTAGTAGAGGTCTTGCATTTGCATTTAAAGCAATTTGTCATCAAAATTTAAAGCTCATAAATTGGTAAATCCCCCAAACAATTAACACAGGAATACTCAAATTACTGCAGGATTTTCATTGGAAATGTCCATATAAGAACACCTGATTACAATTATTGTTACTTGATATCAATGCAATCATGAGTACTTAAACATTGCTGATATCTTTGTCATCTGAAACTGATTGAGAATTGCAGAGTTTGTATTAAGGCATTGCAAGAAGGTGAATCAAAATGGTGGTTTTTGGGGGAAATGGGTCTCCGGTATACATACTGTAAAAGCTGAAATATTCGCAGTGGTTTTATTTTCGCGCTTTTCGTGCAAAATCTTTTTTCCGCGAAAATTATAACACACGAAAATATTGCTTTACACATTCATGCAATGCTTTCAGACGGTTGCCCGCGAAAAAAACAATTCGCGAAATGTCTTTGATATCAAAATCCGCGAAAATATCTGTACGCGAAAATATTGGCTTTTACAGTAGGTCCAACATATAGGTCCATTTTCGCTGAAAATTGGTAAATGTTTTAGTTAATTTTCATTTTGCTGGCGGCACACCAGTACCAAAAAATTATCCAAATATGTCCTATGTCTGTGTGTCTGTTCAATACTAGGATCTGTGTTGATGTCACTAAAAACTAATGGAGGCTGTAGAATAGTGAAGTACTGGTAGCATTAAATAACTCATCATTTGATATATTATGTATCTGTCAACTTTCAGGTGCACTTCGGAACCCTCCTGTGTTAAAGGATCCGGTATCCGACCGCGAGTTCACAGACGTATCGGAGATGGCAGATTATCTAGAACAAGTATTCACTGATATCGCTCTTAAAGCGGAAGACGAGGAAGCTAACACTGTAGGAGGCGGTATCTATCATGCATTCAATCTGTAAGTAGGAGGCGGTATCTATCATGCATTCAATCTGTAAGTAGGAGGCGGTATCTATCATGCATTCAATCTGTAAGTAGGAGGCGGTATCAATCATGCATTCAATCTGTAAGTAGGAGGCGGTATCTATCACGCATTCAATCTGTAAGTAGGAGGCGGTATCTATCATGCATTCAATCTGTAAGTAAGAGGCGGTATCTATCATGCATTCAATCTGTAAGTAGGAGGCGGTATCTATCATGCATTCAATCTGTAAGTAAGAGGCGGTATCTATCATGCATTCAATCTGTAAGTAAGAGGCGGTATCTATCACGCATTCAATCTGTAAGTAGGAGGCGGTATCTATCATGCATTCAATCTGTAAGTAGGAGGCGGTATCTATCATGCATTCAATCTGTAAGTAGGAGGCGGTATCTATCATGCATTCAATCTGTAAGTAAGAGGCGGTATCTATCACGCATTCAATCTGTAAGTAGGAGGCGGTATCTATCATGCATTCAATCTGTAAGTAGGAGGCGGTATCTATCATGCATTCAATCTGTAAGTAGGAGGCGGTATCTATCACGCATTCAATCTGTAAGTAGGAGGCGGTATCTATCATGCATTCAATCTGTAAGTAGGAGGCGGTATCTATCATGCATTCAATCTGTAAGTAGGAGGCGGTATCTATCACGCATTCAATCTGTAAGTAGGAGGCGGTATCTATCATGCATTCAATCTGTAAGTAGGAGGCGGTATCTATCATGCATTCAATCTGTAAGTAGGAGGCGGTATCTATCATGCATTCAATCTGTAAGTAGGAGGCGGTATCTATCACGCATTCAATCTGTAAGTAGGAGGCGGTATCTATCATGCATTCAATCTGTAAATAAGAGGCGGTATCTATCATGCATTCAATCTGTAAGTAGGAGGCGGTATCTATCATGCATTCAATCTGTAAGTAAGAGGCGGTATCTATCATGCATTCAATCTGTAAGTAAGAGGCGGTATCTATCATGCATTCAATCTGTAAGTAGGAGGCGGTATCTATCATGCATTCAATCTGTAAGTAAGAGGCGGTATCTATCATGCATTCAATCTGTAAGTAGGAGGCGGTATCTATCATGCATTCAATCTGTAAGTAGGAGGCGGTATCTATCATGCATTCAATCTGTAAGTAGGAGGCGGTATCTATCACGCATTCAATCTGTAAGTAGGAGGCGGTATCTATCACGCATTCAATCTGTAAGTAGGAGGCGGTATCTATCACGCATTCAATCTGTAAGATATCAAACAGTTTAACATTATTTTACTATACCATGTTTTTTGTAAGATCACTAAGTACATTGTATAATAAAGAATGTTGGCACGCTCACAATGTAATATTACGTACGACTTACTGATGATGTAGTGGTACTTTACCAGTGTCCATGGTTTGGGTGTCACAAATAAATGTGCAGTGCAGCAGACATTAAATTAAATGTCAAAGACGCCATCGTAAAGAGGGGGGGGGGGGATCGTCCAGGGTCTGTATTAGGCATGCGCACGCATTTATAACATGTGTCCCGTTAGCAAAACACGATATATGTGTACACGATCTAGTTTTTACAATAAGCTTGAAGTTCAAATTGCTGATAAAACTGCCACTGCCAAATAACCACACGATGATGATTAAAAAATTACGATAACTTTTCTAGAATTAAATCGTTTAAAATTCCTAAATTTAATCAGGTAGAAACAGCCCCATATATAATAGCGTTTGTTATTGAACCAGCCAGCGGAAGCATTGGAATAACTAATAACCAATCAACATGACAGAAAGTCCCTCCAGGGCCATGTGGGGAAAAAAAGAGTAAACAATTATCGGAGATCACTGTATGATACGGGTACATGTTACACGCCCGTATAGAATGACTCGTGTCACTTAAAGGTAGATGACCCGATCACATTTTCATAACACAGATTTTTCTCAAGCATATGGAGATTTTCATATCATATGAAAGATCATATTTTTCTGATTAACATACTGAAATTTGACGGTCCAAATCAGTATGATTACGAAGAAATCGGTGAAATAACATTGAATTACCGCGAAAAGTGGTAACCACCAATATAGTTCGTGTACAACTCAATGGGCACATTTCACGGCATCTTGTGCGTCTAAAATAAGAACCATTAGAGTTATGCAACTCAAACTTTGGAATACGACTTTTTTGAGGATGACCTTTCATGTCGAATAGAAAACTTCAAGTTGAAAATCGGAACATCTACCTTTAAGAGAAATTACACGGGATAACTCATGCCTACATGTAGTCTGTATACACTTGTCCTAGAGGACAGTGCCATTGGTGAAGTTTAGTGGATTAAGACAAGTTAAGAAAAGAGCATACAAGACAAGATAACAACAAGTAGCTTTATAGCAAAGTGTGATCCATAGGCCCTACTTTGCCTAGGATCCTAGAATCTATGGTCGCGGAGATTACTATCACCATTCACCAACACTCATTGTGTGAGTCTAAATAGATTGTTATTTAAAGTTGTTTTTGTTTATTACTTGATCGAAATGGTGCCAAATCCATTGATTTCTTGCACGCACAAACAAAATCCTTTTTGATTCTCGCAATTCTTCCCATGTCCATTTCCCGATTAAAACTTAAAAACTAAAGACATCTTGATCTCATTGTTGTCACTCTCATCATACCCCATCACGCCACTGCTTTGTCAGGGCAATTTACCCCCATCATGCCACTGCTATGTCAGGCCAATTTAAAATGCCCTACACGAAACATCACAATTCTGTCAGAAAAAAGAAAGACATTTATTACTGTGTTGAATAAGTTTTATATAAAAGCCGAAATTTTCGCGGTGGTTTTATTTCCGCGCTTTTCGCGCATAATATTTGTCCGAGAAAATTATAACACGCGAAAATATTGTTTTCAACATTTATGCAGTGCATCCAGAAGGTCGCGAAAATAACAATTCGCAAAATGTCTATGATATCAAAATGCGCGAAAATATCTTTACGCGAAAATATTGGCTTTTAGAGTAGCTAATCAAATATTGTGTGTTCTTGCTTTGTTACAGCTATTGCAGGAATCTGGATGACAAGAAAGACGAGTTACTCAAGAAGAAATTAACAAACGCTCTACGAGAATTAGAAGACTTCTTATCGGATGAAGATAAACCCGAAGGACCGTTTCTGAACGGCGAACAACTCTGCTTGGCAGATTGCAATCTGCTGCCTAAATTACACCATGTCAAAAGTGCTGGCTTGGAGTTCAAAGTGAGTAGTAGTAGACTCGATCCCTCATGTTAGGGACAGGGGTTTTTGTGTTTTTTAAAAGCACTGCCTGATTTTGGGAAAAGTGCTTTTTGGAGCAAAAGGTGCTTTTTTCACAAAAAATATGCCATGCGTTAAAAATCAACCCAGGAGCGTGGATATGTTGCACATTTCTGTGTCGACATGTTTCTTATTTCTTTGTCAAACCCATTATTTTTCATTCAAAACTTCATTCTTTGTAGAGCAAACTGTAAGGCAAATTTCAGTTATAACAGGTTTCAGAAATTTCACAGTTTTACAAAAATACATTGTTGATAGCGAGAGAACACCGCAAATTTATTCATGGGAGCATTTATGGGTTTCTTAAAAATTGCCCGCTATTTCGCTGAATCGCACGTTTTTCGAAAGAAAATTGCAATTCTCGAGCTAACTTTAGCGTAGCGAATGGACAAGGGTTGTCAGCCATTTAGTTTGTTTTTCCATGCGACCTCATGACCTTATGACAGAACATATGTAAACTTATTTATCATCACATGATTTATTTTATTAATGAATTTTGTTTGTTGATGTCCGGTCAAAGAAACTTCCTGATGGTTCCCACGGTCTTATTATTTCTTTAAATACGTAATGGCGGCGTCCATCACATAATTTCCACCTGTATGTATTCATTCAATACGATTTATCGTTTAGGCAAGGCCCCGTTGTGCATCATGCTATGATGTAATTGTATTCTGCCGCAATCGATTGCGGATAATCGCGGATGGAAAGTTCATTTTCATTTAGTCGATTGGTGTATGCTAAGTAAAAGTAAGCCCTCCTACCACACTATGAATGATGTACTTGTATTTTACCGCATTGACCCGGAAAATCGAAGATACTTCCTAGACACTTATTAGGGATATGTATGTATTGTCCGGATTTTAAATTCGGAATTAACTTGACATTTAATCTCATTCCCGGACTGTTAAAATGCTTGATACATGGTACATGGGTCGATTTGATCTCTATTTCAATGTTTTAGATGATGAAATAAAAGATTGAAATTTTTCTTTGAAAAACGTGGGCGCTTTAAGAATTTTTCATTGATAAACTCGCTATACCGAGAAAACATGGGTGATTTTCAAGATACCGACAAATGTTACCAAAAGCGTGATCACGCTGCGAAAAACGCAATCGTGTTTTACTCCTGGGCTATAGGCTGCAAATATATATTTCTTTTTCACACAAAGACCAACTGCAACCAAGCTTGGGTCACATTCAGCTTGGGAATCGTTATAGTATAAATGAGGTCAAAATTAAGATACCAAGGTCAAAGGTCATCTAAGGTCAAATTTGTAATGTAGGGCAGCAAATGTTAAATTGGCTCCAGATTTGGTGTCGATTTAAAGTTGGAAGTCACAAATGAAAAATGGAGGTCAAAGGTTATCAGGCATGAGGATCTTCAGGAAAAAGCAGGACTTCCTGCTTTTTTTTAAAGTCAAAATGTACGCAGTTTTATTTAATTTCAGCCTGTTTTGGCCTTTTTTGCCCAATTTCACATGCTTTTTCAGGAATTTTCACCACTTTCCTGCTTTTTCCTGCTATTTTCAAAAACTCCATTCTCATCCCTGGGTTATACAGATATACCCTCGCAACATTTTCTTTTAAATGTTCATACTAGTTTTCAAATTTCCATTTCATAACGTAATGTTTATAGATCATTGCACTGTTGGGTCATCCCACTCCGGAGGTAGGTAAGGCTGCATGATATGTGATGCATTGTTGTCAATTCAATTGAGAGTTAACATTTTAAAAGTTTCAGTTTATCGCTTGGCATTCGATTTTTCACAGGAAACAGTTTTCAGTGTATTTACCAAACTAACCTAAATTTGGTTAATTTGGTGGTGTTCTTGTTTTGCTTGTGTTTGTAAACATTAATGACATTTACCCCCCTCCCCCTCCGCAATTAAAAATAAAAATGATATTGAGCCCCTAGCTAGTGACAGTCTGCACTTCCAGTGTGCAGTTTAGTTTCCAATAATTTGGGAGGAATGTCTATAGGTTATTACCCCCCCGCCCCCCCCCCCCCCCCCCGAGTGCTAAAAAGTGCTATTCCTAAGGCCATCTCCAAGCGCCTGTGCCAGCGGTAATCATCCAGGCTATATAGTGAGCGCTGTATAGTGCACAAATGAGTAGCTGAGGGCCGTGGCATAGTGGGTGGGACACAGGGCCGGAGTCAGGAGGGTCACCGGATCGATTCGCGGCTGGTCCCCGGCAATTTAATTTTTTTTTTTTTTTAAATTGTGATCCTGGTTAAAAACCCTGAACCCGGGGTTAGGGTCAGTGGCGTAGTCAGGTTATTCATATTGGGGGGGGGGAGAAATGAAAATGAACCGACAAATTTGTTTTGAGTCAAGGATTGCGCGCATAGCGCGCGAAATTTGTCGACTTTACATCTATTTTTGGCACGATTGAGGTATATTTTGGTTCTAAATAAGCTTATACCAACGAATATTGCATTTAGGTGATTGTTATGCGCGCGTAGCGCGCAAAAACAAATTCATATGTGTACTTTTGACCATCATAATTCCATGGTTCCTCTGGTCAAATGAACCGACGGTGCCAATCTCAACCGACACGATGTCAATATTGGGGGGGGGGGGGGGGGGCGATCGCCCCCCCTCTGGCTACGCCACTGGTTAGGGTTAACATCGCAAGTTGCATCAGAATTGGAATTGGAAATGGGAAAAGTTGCATCAAATTGTTTTACTGGACAGGAATAGCAAGTGGTGTAATGTGACCTGATCTCCTTCCTCCAAGTGTTATACAGATTACCAAATAGATCACAAACATTGATACTAAGTGTGGCATTTTGCATTGTTAATTACGATACACTTACAATTTAACACCAACTCCATCATGTCTGACTAAACAAGACCCTATAGAATAGTACTCTCATTCCAAGTCAAAGTGCACACTGAACCAGTATGGAGCTATGGTTGCAGGTCAAAGGTTTCTGGTTATATTTTTCTATCTTGAGTATGATCATATTGCAAGCTGACAAGAAATGTTTGTATTTGTCGATAATAATCATGGCAATGATATTGATAGCATTTCCCTTTCAAAGCCTTTATTCCCCTCGTTTATTACCCTCGTTTAGTTGCTGAAAGGCGCTGTACCAGACGAGTACCAGCATAGATGTAGATTCCTATTAGAGATTATTGTTTGCCAAATTCATTTGATTTCATGGCCATCTGAACTAAAACAAGGTGTTGTCTAAGTGGCATGTTTAACAATCCAAAAACTGATCATTCAAAGTAAACCAATATATTGGATAAGGCCACATTTTTGTTGTTGTTGTATTGCTGTTGTGTTGCCCTCAGCAACCAGCAACACAACAATAACTTTTTTTTTAAATTTAAATTTAACCCAATTTGTCAAAATATTATTTTCTGCTTGAAATGAATATATTTGTTTGAATAGATTGCTTTTAAAATATTATCACACTAGAAACATTAGTCAAAATTGACATTTACCAATTTGTTCTTGTCATGAACCAAAAAAAGAAAGAAAAGGAAGACCGACAGACCGACCCTACTTATAGATTTTTGGCACTTGAGGGCAACACAACAAAAAAAAATTACCTAACCATGCCAAACAGTGGCTGGCAGCATAAGTGCCCCCTCTGTGACCAACCACCCAATGCATATTTATATCACGTTACAGATCGTGTTTCTCCTTATTGAGATAACCTCATCATAGGCACTACTGAACTAACTTAACTCACATGTATAACTTATCAGTGTTTAAACAGTGCTTTGATTGGTTGCCAAGGGAGCGTTATATAATTCATTCCGCAAACCAGACATGTCGTTTAGATAGATTTCAATCATTCAGCTAGAAAGTACTTATAAATATCTTGATTCTTGGTGCATCAGTTTGGTTTGGGTTATAATATCATTTTCATCTCTTGGGGACACCACTGAAATTCAAACCGGGATATCATGCTCTGAAGAGTGATGTCGGTTTATCGTCTTATCGAGCATGACAAACATCCAGCCAAATCAGGGGAAACAGGGAATATTTAAAGGTAGATGTTCCGATTGCTGGCCCGATTTTCAACTTGATGTTTTCTATTTCACATGAAAGGTCATCCTTAAAATTGTCCCATTCCAAAGTTTGAGTTGCGTAACTCCCAACTGTTCCATTTTTAGAAGCACAAGGTCACAACATATTTGCCCATTGAGTATGTACTCAAAGTGGTTGGTGGTTAACCACCTTTGGCAGTAATTCACCACATTTTAGTCTATAATTTCTAAATGGAACATTTCTGGCCCCTAAGATTTTACAGACATAATTTGAAAAATATGGGGATTCTTCTGATATCAAAATATCTTGATGTGAAAAAAAAATCATAGCCCCAAAAAAGTGATCGGAACATACAACTTTAACAAGGATCAAGCATTTTGGGAAAATGGGGAAAAGCGCTGTTCCCTTGAAATTATTTTTAGTGCATCTGTGTGTCACACAAATACTTGTTTTAATGAATGGTCCATTTTGAATGCCCATTACCTCTTTTCGATTTACCCATTAATATAAATAAGAGAACAACAACAAAAGTTTATTCAAGCCGTGTCCTACCAGCTTTTTGGTAGTGGTCAACGAGACTGGATCTATTAATATGCCATGCATGTGTGTGTGTTGATGACGTGCTGTGTAATAGATATGGCATGACAATCGCTTCTGTTTGGTTTGAGGGCACATACCTGTTTACTTACCTAAAGGGATCGGTCACTTTGGATTTAGCTAGATAAGATATCTTTAAACAAAATTGTACGGTCATACCAAATTTCTCTGGCTTCATATTTGGTTCTAGGTTGTCTATGTAGGGTCAAGTTCATAGAAAACACTGAAAATGATTAAGTCCGACTTTAATTCCTGTATTTAAACCAAAATATTTAGGTATTGTTAAATTAGCCAAACAGATATTTGCCGAATTAGAGTTCCTAGAGATTTAAAGTTGATTGAACTTATGTAGTGTGGTTTCATTAATTTCTTTTTCCCCTTTTCCAAATCAGCGACCTGAATATTTTGTGGACAGATTCCTTTTAATATGTTCAGAAGGTATTAGAGAGGTGCATAAAACCACCAATCAACCACCACCCCCCCTGGATACTGCATTGAAACATGTTTGTATCATAGTTATCTCATTTCTTTAAACCACTACGATTCTCACTTCACACTTATTGATTTATGAAATTCAGACAGATAAAATGTTCAGTGTTTTAGTTTTGCCCTTCAAGGGCTTTTTCGTTCCATTTTCAGCCGTTTCGGACTGTTCTTACCCTTACCAGGCAAAAAAAAAATGTTATGTTGTCCTCGACAACTTTCAGAGAGAGGGGCGGGCGGGCGGATTTTTTTTAATTTTTAATTTTTTTAATTTCTTTTCTTCTTTTACCAGCAGAAGCTCAAAGTTCAGCCAATAAGAAGTTAAAATCACTCTAAGAGCCGCACATATATGTTATAAACACTTAATTTAATATTAATGCCATTCAAACTGTTTTTAAAAAAATCTGAAAACAAAATCTGAAGAAAAAAAAGAATCTGAAAAAAAAAACTGATTTAAAAAAAAAAATTAAAAAATTAAAAATTAAAAAAAATCTGAAAAAAAAAATCAAGATTGGAGCGGCCCTAAAATGATGGGCGGGCGGTCGAGGACAACATAACAACTTTTTTTTTTTGGCCTTACCCTAACGCAGAATTTCAAAAAAATGTTTAGGATGTTTGTCAGTGTTTTCTGAAAAATCATGTTTCATGCCTGATAATGGGTAGTTCTCAACCACATCACATATTGATGATTAACTATTTTGGACTAAAATGATAGATTAATGTACAGTTTAATAATGTATTTATTTGTGTGTATTCCATCCATTCTTAGCAATTCCAAATCCCGGATGAGTTTGAGGCGATCCATCTCTACCTTGAAGCTTGGTACCAAACGGATGTCTATAAGGAGACGGAATACACGGACGAAGAAATCCTCGAGACATGGAAGGAGAAGAGAGGTTTGAAGAAATAGAGCGTCCTCTTCTCGTAACCAACCGCACTTATAATAAGTGTCTGTACAGAGAAAAAAAAACACAATGAAAGTGACGCCTTACGACGTCAAAAGGTACTTCTTGAGGCAGCGCAGAATGAAGTTTTGAGTTGAGCAAAATTGGAAACCTAAAAAAATGTATTTTATTATCTATTTTCATATGTTCCTCAAAAGCTCTAGACTTCATCAATGAAGAATTGACATTTAATTACTGTAAAACCAGACATTTTCATGTGCATTTAAATTTCGCGAGGAGCACTTACACGTGAAAATGTCATGCCTCGAATATTTCCAATCTACCTTGTAGCAGTGCATTGCAAAGTTTACATTCGTAGATGTTTATGCCATGTATCAGGCCAGTATTGCTGATTCGTGAAATTTTTAACCCGCAAACATTTCTGGTTTTACAGTATTTAAAGATACTGCTGTGCTGCAAAGTACAGTTTTATTTTGAGGTATGCTGCATCAGGTGACAGAAAAACACCCTGTTCTACGGGCAAATGGACCTCTCGGGAAGGGTCAGTCGGTCAGGCGTTTTTTTGTTTATTTTTTTGTTAACAAAAAAATTCAAGAATTTGCAAAATAAAATCCATTTTTTCCACTTCCCCAAAAAAAATTTCACAATAAGGTTCTAAATTTGTTTTGTTTTGTTGTTGAAAAATTCAAAAATAAATAAAAATGGGGCGGTCGAGCCCGTAGAACAGGTGTTTTTTTGTCCCCTAATTTAAATATAATGGGATCTCATCATCTATTTGCAGCTTTTGAAATGAAGTTAATAACAATTGATCTGTATTTGATACAGCCTGTGATATTCATCACCAATGGATTGTAAATTACGCCAACAATAACACACATTGAATTTATCATATATGACAACCTTTGATTCCCTAATAACATCCCCGATAAAAATACCTTTAAATCACAGGTTGTGTATAATTTTTATTTTTGAAGCTGAAATCCAAAACTAATGCTATTTTATGATTATATGCAAAGATAACCAATATTGACCAAAGAAGTACCCTTTGCAATGGTAAGGTCACATGAATGTATCGATTGAACTAACTGGATTATAACAACTGCCATTACAATGACAAGTATCAGATAGGTGGACCATACTCCCTATGAAATGTATTCAAACAAGCATTTATAACATGTTAGTTTCAATCAATATTGGGGATAATGAATGGTCCACTCCTCTGCAGGCTTTGAATTTGGTGAGAATCCAATTTTCCAAAGATGTTTTAACGTTCGATGAACTTAAACCCTTGAAATGTGAAATGCTACGTTCCATATTGGGACTTATGAATGCTGCCATCCTATGGTTTGGGTCAGAATTAACTACAATTGTTGTATTTGACCCCATTGACCCATGAACTCCAGTAAAGCGCTAATTTAGAAAGGCATTGTCGATTTCAAGAAGTGTAGCATACACGCCGCATACTGGCATGTAAGCTCTCACCATATGTGACCAGTCACATCAAAATGGACATGTCAATTCCGAGTTATTAGTATGACTTGTAAGAGTACATTTGAAGCTTTGAAATTATACCATGTTGAAGGTAATCAGACCCCAGACTTTGTAATCACAAGATATGAATTGGAAGAAGCATATTTGTTTCTATTATTTTTTCTATATTTCACCAAATAAATTAACCTATGTTTGCCGACAACATGTCCTTTTTGATGTGACTGGTCACATATTGTATTCCTTGTTCATGTGGGTAAATACGACCGTAAAACTTGCTGCTTGTTTGATACAGAACAGCCTATAATAGTGATACTGAACAGACTATAATAGTGTGATTATTGATGGTGATGGTATGTTATATATATTATGTGTAATGCATCTTGTATTTTATTCAATACACAAACTGTGAAGACACAATTTCAATGGGAAAGTTTTTGTTTGTTTGAATTTGATGTGTGCACAATGATACGTTTATTCATGTGCATGTAGTGATTTTGGTATGTGATAAAAAATAGCCAATGCATATTATGGATGAACATTCTTGATTTTAAGAAATGGGGTCACAAATAAAAATTCCATCAGAAATGTTTAAGAAGAAACCCAGAAAACAAATAAACAAAATTGGTATAAATAAGAAACTGACAGAACCCCACTGTGATATTTTCCTGTGCACTCAGATACCTTGTACAAACGCTCGGCCGTCTGTGTTACTGATGAGATAGTCGTGTGAATTGAGTTTGTTATAAACAGTGTGCACCATTGAAACCATTTGGGCTGTTGTTATTGTTGCATTGACAGCTGTTAACGTAATGGCTGCCAGTTTAAAATTATTTTAATTGTATCTGATAACTTTGTTATTTGTGTTCGAATGAAACATATTAAAGGGACAATTGTATATTTGTATAATTTTGTTGACTAATGTTGGATAACGTGTACATCACAGGCATGGTTCAATAACAGGGTAATAATAAAGTGCCTCGTTGTTACTTAACCCCGTGAGCACTACCTGCTTTCTTACAGTGTCTCTGATTGGCTCATTACAGGATATAATGTGATATACCCCTGTGAGTAACCAATCAAAAAAGTGCTTGTATAGTTCTTTATCAACCATACCATGATTCTTGTAGTGTCTCTGATTGGCTAAATGTATGGTATAACACTCTATTGTAACCAATCAAAATTGTTCTTAGATGTCGATATATAGGCAGGTAGTGCTCAGGGGGTTAATAGTGTGATTCATTCTCACGGCTGTTTGATCACACATAATTTGTCCGTTTTATTCTTGGATCACCGTAACTTGCTGGCCCGGTTCTGGTTTCAACTTATTCAAGTACCTGAATATACTGGCCATCTTTTGTAGAAATTTCAGAACATTTGTTGGTGCCATTTCTGAGAAATAGAGCTTTGAATATTATTATTTACTATAATAGCGCACTCAACGGCCACATTTCCCATAGAGTTACATGTAAAATGTGTGTAAAGTAGAAAATGCCGATAATCTAAAAATGGCTCGTACAATTTTCGTATTCATTAGCGCTACCTACATCAGGTCAAACCATAACTGGGCCACGATGTAATCATTTTTTATTCCATAATTTTAATTATAAATCGGACAGTCAAACAGCCGTGTTCTACCGTGTAATTTCACTGTTTCCAAAACGTTCATCTATTTTCATTGAATATTTTGTCTTTATTAGACCGCCCTCTGTTGGGCCAATTTGAAAACAGTACAGCCAGTGTCCCCCAATGAATTACTGGTGATGATGGTGTGTGCCTTGATTGGCGCATAAGTCAATTGATAATGTGGTTGTGTTTGGCAATGTCTTGCTAGACGTCCCGTAACTGATAAGCACATGCTCATAACAATCAAAATGTATTGTCAAATCTCACATCCTGCACGAAGCAAATATTGCGCTTTAATGCTGCCATAAATTTGTAAAATATATTATGATAAATGTCATATGAAATGTTTTTAACAGCATAATGTTGTAGTAACCCCTTCCAGGTGTCCCTTCCATCCATGAGTTATATTTACTTCATCTTTTATGCTGCTACCATGTCATAATTCAAGGTATGATTTGTTGTTGATGTTACAGTTGTTTGCAGAATACCCCTTAGCTGGTTACATACAAATGTGTGTGTATTTGCACAAAGCAATGAGGCAGTGATGATGGCTCTAGAAAAAGTGTACTTCTAGGTCCCAAATTCTGGACTGTACTACTAGTATCATCCGATACTGGAACACCCAGTATCGTTCGATACTGATTCAAAGTCAGTGTTCCAGTATCGGACGAAACTGTCACATGAACCTGTTGCTTATAATAGTCTACTATATTCAGCATTCATTTGCGCTTTTTTTTGGAAACAAGTTTAATTTGATCTACCTTGCGACAAAAATTGATTTTTTTTTCTTCTTCTTTCTTCTTCTATTTTAGTGCTTTTCTCCTAGATTTTCAGCAATATAATTGGTGTACATGCAGTGTAAGAATGTTGACTAATAAGAAGCACTTGCACTTCAGAAACACTTGAAAATGTTGAGTTATGTTAGTGCACACAGTGCATGGTAGACCATCTGACACTCTCACTTAGTGTCAAACTTACTTTTCCTATTTTACCTTACTTATTATTAGCCAGGATAGCTATTAAATGTTTATGTTTACTAGTGTTACTTTCAGTCACTATATTATGATATATTCAGCATTACTGTAAAAGTCAATATTTTCGCGATAAGATATTTTCACGAAAATGGTCATAACAGGCATTTCGCGATTTTTTATTTTCGCGATTTTCAACATTTGTGAACAAAAGTCAATGGAAGTCAATAATTTTCGCGAGTTTATATTTTCGTGGATGAGGATTGATTCGCGAAAATAAAAACCCCACGAAAATTTCTACTTTTAAAGTAATCCTTTCTCTCACAATGGGGGCCAAGTTAAGTTCTTGAAATTGTACAGTGTTATATTTTAGGGCACACAATTTGCCCTCTTGTGTGAATTGGGTTGCTAGCAAAGACATTTTATTACAGTATATTACATGCATTACTTGGCATATAATTCCGTGGACATAGTTCCTTGACCCTTATACATCAACGTGCAAGGATGTTGATTTCTGGGTATGATGTTATGATACCTCAAATGCATTGCACTATATGCCTGTAAATGAATTACTGAACTTTGCCCATGGAATTGAGTGTATGAATGCTTTTACGGTATGGTCGGTGCTTATAATCTGAGCAAACTTGCGAGTAGCCATTTGTATAATTATTAATAATCTAGAAATATTTGTAAATATTTCCCCGTTATATTCAATGACAAAATATGTACTGTAAAAGTGGTAATGTTCACGCGATTACATTTTTGCGTTTTCCCGATTTTCAGCCGTTTCGCTTGTTTTTAAATTCGTGATTTGAGAGATCATTACCTAGACTTTTACACAAAATAAATATGTTTGCGGGTTTTTATTTTTCGTGGTAGCTGCTTGGAGTGCGAAAATTGGTGTACATGTAGCGGGAATATTTCCACCTTTACAGTATTACAAAAAAACAGTGAGAAGAGATAACACATAGCTTATGAGACGTGCCTGTCCCCATTATTTGCACAACTCACCATGTAAACCAAATATTTAGTGTCTTAGAAAAATTGCCATGGAAGAATTTTGCAATTATTTATAAATGTTTCTTTTTGACATGATGCAAGTCTACATTTTGTACCGATGCATTCTCTACTGATTCTTAACCAAGTAACAGAAAACAAAATTGCAAGCAAGAATGGTTACGGATTTAGATTATACACATTTGTAGTTTTCTATACCAAGTTACAAGGTAAGACCCCACACATTCTCATCAAATTGATTCATTTGCACTACTCAGTAATCCACTTAGATTATCTCAGGGCCGTAAGACACTTTTTTCAAAGGGGGGCGTTTTCAAAAACAAATCACCGGAAGATTTTTGTGAGTCAAATATGCGCGCGTAGAATTTGCACCTATTTTTTGCACGATCGAGGTACATTTTGGCTCTAAACAAGCTTGTAGCAAAGAATATTGCATTTTGGGAAGACAAATGCGCGCGTAGCGCGCGACATTTTTTCATCTGTGTACAAATTTTCCGGGGAAGATTTTCAAAGGGGGGGCGATCGCCACCATCGCCCCCCCCCCCCCCCCCCCCCCCCTTCCTACGGGCCTGTATCTCAAATGATGTTATTAGGTAGCATCATCATGCATCATAGTCTGTAGTTTATTCAAGTTAAAATATCAATTCCAAACCAAATATAAATCAGATTACCAAAAATATCATTGTTTTGAGTTCTTGCAGCTAGGGTATTTTCATGACAAGTCATGTCTATGAAATGCCATATCCAGATGTGTATAACTAGTTAGTTTTCAATACAATATGCTAATGAATGGAGGTTAATTGATCATTATAATTGCAGTTTGATCAGCTCCAAATTGGTGAGCCAGTGAGCCTCCTTACAGCAGGGAATAAATTAAGTAGAGTGTGGGCTCATGTGAATACAAAAAGCTTGTTGTGCATGATATGTGTAACAAGTATGTGTGGCCACATTAATGGGGTTGCGAGATAAAAATCCCATATTTCTCGCCAATTTGGAACTAACTGAACTCAAGAAAGCCATGTTAAGAGTACGCTGTTGAAGTTGTCGAAAGGTTTGCATTATATTGGGCATTCAGACATATTGATATTCTATGTATAGTGATAAATGCCCTCAAAGATGCCTTGAAGTTAGTGTGTGGAGAAGATGAGATCTATATTGGTGTGTGTCAAATATTTTAATATAGACTTTTGGTCATCCCTTTAAATCAAATGGCACAATTTCAATGAGTTTTTAGAAAAACAAACTCAAATTTAGCCATCTTTCCTCGGATCTATATTGGTGTGTGTCAAACCTTTTAATAGACTTTTAATAATAGTCATCCCTTTAAATCAAATTGCACATTTTCAATGAGTTTTTAGGGAAAAAAGGTTCATTTTTTGCTATCTTTCGTCACTTTCCTGATTTAAATTATTTACCAAAGGGGGCGTAGCCTCTCCTCAGCCTCTGATGCACTGGGGCATGTTAGAAGCACAGAGGCAGCAATTGTGACTAGGGTCTAGGGATGTTTGTAAAATCCGGAATTTGTTGTGTATTACACCAGGAATGTTTTCTCTCACTAATATTTTATATTGACATAGTATAGCATTATGGAAGTAGTGATGTCTTGACTGATACATATCACTATCCCATAGCAGAATATACTCTAATTTGCATCTTATCAGAAATGCGAGATGCACAGTGGCGTATCGCCCCTCCCCCCAATATTTGAGTCGTTTCGGTTGAGACAGGCACAGTTGGTTATCGAGCTCAATTTTGTGCACCAGTTTTGGGAACGCCCCCCCCCCCATCTCGCCATGAATACTGCATTGTTTGTGACATTTGTGTTTATCAAAATCGTACGACATACACTTCCGTTATTGTGCTTGTGGAAAGATAAAAACAAATGTTTTGCCAATTTGGAACAGATCATACTATAGAAACACTCCCACCCAGGTGCTTGATCCTAGAGGGGCTAATATGTCATTAGTGCCTCCCAAAGCATCAAGGGGTGGTGTAGGTATATTTTCATTGACAGTTGCATAAGTTCTGTTGTATAGTATATGTTCACTGCATCAACACTTATATTAAACACATTGAATGATCATCTCTGTAATCAACCTTTTTGTTACACATAGCCTCATATATTATATTTTGTTTGTAAAATTTAGCAATAGAAAAATGCTGTTTCATTTTAATTCCGTTTTTTGTTAATTTGTATAAATTTGTGTTTGTAGATGATTAGCTGTATATGTACGCGCTTAGCACACTATATGCTTATATATTTCATTTCTAAACCAAACCATACACCCCGTGTTGAAAGGCATGGCAAAAGAATGTATCTTATATGTAGTTTTCTAACAGTATACTTCCTTTTAACATGATCAAATTTAGCTTTTTTCTCCATAAATCATGTAGTGGTAAAGGCAGTATATTACTGTTATTGTCTTTACAAGTTGCAACCTTTTCCTAAAGTGAGGATTATTGAACCATGTTAACACAATCCATGTTAAAAGGAAGTATATCATTAGGAGAGTACATAATATATGTAACATATATTATACATCCTTTTGCCATAAAAGGGTCCATATACCCCGTGTCGGGCCAAGTTGAGAGGTGACATCAGCGTGTAATCTATAGTTTGATCAGTTCCAAATTGGCGAAGTCTCCTTACAGCAGCGAATGAATACAAAAGGACGCGGGTGCTCATGAAGGCAACATGTGCACTGTGCATCATATGCGTAACACCCGCATGCGCCCAAAACCGTGTACGTGTTGCCATAATCGCTCTTGTATGTGTGGAATACTTTTGCGCGCGGAGAGATAAATACCGAATATTTCTCGCCAATTTTGAACTGAACAACCTATAGTGATAAGCGCAGCACTCTCTGTGCCACGGATGACACTCTTCTCTGATCGCGCAAATACTTAGGCCAAATTTTTTTGTTTTGTTATATTGGCGTAACCCGCCCGACCCTAAAAATACGTCCGACCCTACACTTTTTCTTTTTTTTTCAGTGAAAAAAAAACAAAAAAACCAACCGACCGACCCTAAAAAATAAAAAAATGAAAAAAATAAATGTTTTTTCTCGAACGAAATACGACGGTGCTCCTCGAATAAACGGAAATTCCTTCCGAAAATATGGTTTATTGTGTTTTATTTGTATATAGACTTGTACTGAGGGGTACTTCTAACAAACAATAGGGAATGTTTAAACTCGGTTAACATTGTTCAAAAACAGCTGCTAAAAAAAAAAAAAAAAAAAAATCCCTACCTACCTACCCTATTTTTGTTCAGCCCGTTACGCCAATATAACAATTTTTTTTTTTTTGCCTTACTGTAAAACCACTTCATTTCGCGAGGGATTTAATTGATTCGCAAAATTAAATACCCGCGTAACTGACAAACAGTAAAATTTCCAGATTCGTGATATTAAATGCACGCTAAAATAGTGCTAACTTTACATTCGCGAAATATAGTATCCGCGAAATGATTTTGTGTTTTACAGTAATTTATTCAAGCAAACTTATTCATCTCAAGCAGAAAATAGTAATAGTTTGACCAATTTGGGTAAAAATTTAAATCTTAAAAAAAAGGAAAAAGTGACCCTGATTTATGAGATTTTAGGGTAGGTTGCTGAGGGCAACACAAGATTTTTCTTTTTTGGCCTTGTGGGCACGATATAATGATATGTTCACTGTAATATACGCTGACATCACCTTCCACAAAGATCAAGAGATGTTTTGCCGTCTTTTCTAGAGGGAGTTCTGACTATAAATGAAATGGCTGAATTGATTACGGCTATTTCATTGCTGTTCCCCACGTAAGAGAGGTATAGACAATTATAGTCATTGCATTTTTGCATAGGGGTGCATGGAATGGAATAGACATTTTTAGCTGTTTATTTATATTAGTTATCCTGTCGACTTATAAGAATATTATCATTGTAGTATATAAGTACAATACCCTAGACTTCCTATACTTGTTATTATAAGCTGTGTTACCACTTCAGCAATGGGTTATTATTCTATTCATTATTCATTATTTTACTTATTTCAGGCAAAATGAAAGGGTTTGTCTACAGATTTTGGCAATGGCTTCAAAACTTTGCAAATGGATAATTTTGCAGGAAATGATTGATTCGTGTAACGGTACATGATGCATATTGGTAAACATGGTCAATACAAATTGTGTACTGTTCCTTGTGCTTGAATTTATAGAAATATCATGTAAGAGACGAAAAACACCCGACATTATTCCATAGGTTTTGACATGCAATAATGCAGCGCTGCCAACCCTTCCGCACTCCGCAGAAGACTTCCTGAATATGGGTTGATATTCCCTTGTTAGAATGAATCAATTCATAAATCTTCCTGATTTCCATCATTGGTTGGTTGCCCATAGGATTCTTTATACTTTTTAATATCTTCCTGATTCCTGTGCCAAATCTTCCTGATTGTAAGATTGTGGTGTTGGTAGCTCTGAATAATGGTTTTGGGTCGTGTTATTAGTATCCTATTTATAGGAATACTGTTCTTTATTGATATAAGGTAATTGACAATTTGACATTGTACAATGAAGTTTATATTAAAGTGTACATTTATATTTGGAAATATCAACTTTCTAACAGCCCGGCCTGCACTCTATAGTGGGTTCGGGTCTTGTTAAAATCTATCAAAATCACTATACCATTGGTTTGAGAGCGGGGGAGTAATTATGCCCCAGGACCAGTATCCTGGGTCAAAATCAAACCGATGCTATTTCCTATTTGCTCAAATACATGTACTTTATTGGCCTTTTACACTAAGCATTTACATGATATACAGGGTGAGTCAAAAATACTGCAATAGTGGAAAGAAGCCATTTTGTTTTCAAAACCAAAATGAATTTTAAAACTTTTTAAACGTTGCAAGAATGATGTATTTAATCCTAACTTTGTGTGAAAAAATGAAGTCGATTGCATTTTTCGTTTGTCTTTGGTGTACCTTTTGACCAGTGCACCCATTTCACAAGTTTGTCCACGAGATACCCAAAATATGCATCAGATCACAAAATGTGTCTCTCATTCAAATTTGGAAACTTTAGTTCATTTGTGATGTTATTGGAATTTTATGCATCCTTTCTTGTTTACATGCAAGTTAGCATAATCAATTATAATCATACCCATGCTATGAAAGCGTATAATGTTCTAAATTTTTATAAAAAACTGACATTTTCCATTTTTTTGTGGGCGGGATATTCAAATATGAAAATGCAATGTGTGCCATTTCAAACGAAAATCCCTGTGCTCGTGGACAAACAGGTAAATTTGGTTGTGCAGCAAAGAGGGTCACCAAAGTCAAACGAAAAATGTGATCGACTTCATTTTTTCACACAAAGTTAGGATTAAATACATCATTCTTGCAACGTTTAAAGAAATTTAAAATTAATTTTGGTTTTGAAAACAAAATGGCTTCTTTCCACTATTGCAGTCTTTTTGACTCACCCTGTATACTAGATATATAGCTATTATTGCCACAATTTTCAATTTTGAACACCATAACACAACTGCTGATTGTATCAATGAAGTTCTACTGCTATAATGATGGAGTACATGCAATTCAGGTAAATTGTTCAACAAAAAAAGGATTACTTTTGTTCAAAATTCTCTTGTATTTATATTGTAAATCCAAATATCACTCAGAATTGAAACCCAAAATAAAATCACACTATAATGTAATTGTAATCTTTTTGTGCGTCTTTTTATTTATGAGTGACGAAAATACACCCCTCCAAACATGTTCGGAAATGTATTTAAATTGTGTTTATTTCATTAAATGTTCATAATGTGTTGCAAATCGATGTGTTCATCTTTCCAACGATCCCACATTTGTAGCAATCACTTGTTTCAGTTGCTTGAGAATCAGTGGCATTGGAAAAGAGGACAAGCCCACATTTTGTTATATAATGTTGAAATATGTTCAGCTAAAATGGTCCTGGAAAACGTTCCTGAAGCCATCTTTGTGTGTCAAATTTGAGCTTATGTAAAGCTTAAAGTATGAAACCTTGAAACTAATTCACACATAAATTGGCAATTTTAACACTAAAATGGTCCAGCATGAACATTTAGGGGTGGGGTGGGAATGTCCCGCTTGCATGGGAAAGTCTCAATCTGAATGTGTCAACATCACCACTATTTTGGTCATCAAAAGTCAATAGAGCGCCACAACACTGGGACAGTGGTTGTTAATGTAACACTTCATTGAACAGACGACAGAAATGTGACAGATTTGGCACATCATTTATTTGAGACCTCCCCACATTCTCAAGCGAGTGGTTGAGCACTAAAACACGTGATTGCTACGGGTGTACATTACTATCGTTGGAAAGAGGTACACCTTGGTTTTTCATTAATATGTAACACAATATGAATATATCACGAAATATCCGATTGAAACGCATTTCTGAACTTTTTTTGAGGAGTTTAGACATTGGTAGGGGTGTGCCGCCCAGGGTCTCAAAAGGGAGGCTTCGGAACTGAACTGAGAATTTTATGACGAAAAATAAGGTCTTAAGAACTGATGTTCTCAAAAAAGTGGGTCTTGAGAACTGGTTTGTTTTTCAAATTTGATTTTGCAAGAACGCAAATTTTCAATATAATGGGGGTCTTAAAGGCATATTATGTGATCTTTTCCAGGGGGCGCCCTCTATTCATGATTTTTTTTAGAAAGTAGATTTTCTTGCAGATCTACATTTCTGATCATATATACGGTATATATTCTTACAGAGCGATACGATTCCTAATTACTTCAAAATCATGGTTTTAGAGTGAAAACCATGATTTTGAAGTAATTAGAGGGCATGAATAGAGGGCGCCCTGGAAAAGATCACATAAGGGTGCATACCACTATTACGCGCTAACGTGTGTTTCTATGGGAAAGATGCCTCGGGAAAACGGCAATATCTTGAGTTACCTTGCGACTCATTTAATGAAATCTTGGAATATTTATTAACACACATAGATCTTACCTGGGTCAAAAACTCAGATGGGGGTGACCGTTTACATTTTTCTATATTTCCCCCTTTATACGGAGTAGTATTTTTTAACACGAAATTAGACCTTGTAGCCCGTTGTGACCAATGTGTATCCCTCCGCCAATATTTTCAAATAAAACAGTAGATGTATACTCTTTTCATTCGAATTATCTCAGGTACACTTCAGTGAACAAATAAAGACCAAATTCAATCATTTTGAATGACATATCATGTCAATATTAACCATTCTTTCCGTTATTTAGGAACTACATTCGTGATCGCGATCGACGGAAGCTGGGCGTTGGACTGTAATAGTGGTGTGCACCCATAATATGCCATTAAGAGCTGATGCAGGCTCAAAAGGGGAGTCTTACGAGCTAGCAGAAGAGGGGGAAAAAGGGTCTTCAGGGCGGCACATACCTATCTGATGTCATGTCAGTGCCCCCTCCCCCGGAATCAGTGTTCCCACTAATGCCATATGGCCCTCAGTTGACCAAAGTAGGCTACCAATTGGCCAAGGTGATTTGGTGTTTAAACACAAAAATAGTAATATAAAATGGCCTCATCACAGGGACCTGGACCAATTTTGCCATAAAATGCCCAAACTAGGTCAAGTTCAAATCCTCAAGGGGGATCGCTGGTATACATCTGATAATACCAATACTGAAGTCCCCATACTATAGTATCATGATCCGATCTCTGTTTGTAATGACTTCTGCCAAGCCGAGGTTAGATTACATTCTTAATTATAAATAAACTTTTAAAAAAGAAGAAAAGTTACAGGGCATGTGTTCATGCAGGTTAGGTTTCTGTAAGAAGACCAGGACTCATAACAAACAGTTCAGCAAAGTAAACTGATTGTGTGGGTCCTTTATTTCTTAAGAATCATTAAGATCTGCTAATAAGTTCTGTTTAAAGGGGCACAGAGAGATTGGCGATAAAACTAAAATTTGAAGAAAAAAAAGGTCAATAGATAATAGAACCCTGAAACGTAATATTTTAAGGGAAAAGGTTGAAATGAGTGGCGCTAGATAGACATTCTGGCAAGCCATACGTGCCGAATTCTGGTGATAATTTTGATGTGATCTACATCGAAATTTCCAAATTGTGAAATATTACATGATATACTACTAATTATAAGGCCAAACAACAACAAAAAGTTTGTCTCAAAGCTTGCGAAGGCTTCAAAATCGGGCGACGCGCGCTGTTTTTTGTCTTCCATTTTTTTTTTTTAACATTTTTTTTATTTGTGTGGCAATTTTTACTCTTACTATTTGCAACCGTTGACACTTTCTGATATTTGTTTTTTCTATTTGAAATGAATATTGTCATGTAGTTGTGTATAAGAACAATTGTGCAGCATTTTTTGAAGAACTGAGTCATGTAACAGTTTGAGAAAAGGAAAATCTGCCAATATTTTTAATAAAAACTCGAAATAAAAATTTGTAGGGAAAAAAAAAATTGATTTGACAATTTTCTGCATTTCAGACGCGGTATTTTGGCATTTCAAAACCAATGCGCGCGCAAGCTTTGAGACGAACCTTTTATTTTGTTTGGCCTAAGGTAAACGGTTTTAAGATGGTAGTTAGTACAGGGTGCATGCAGGCAACTCTCTTTCAAATTCAAGGACTTTTCAAGGACTTTTTCAAGGACCAATAGTTCATATTTCAAGTACCTTTAGTTACTACTGGTACTACCAAAACAGCACTACTCACGGATGCACTTTCTGTATTTAACGATCGAGATCCGGGAATTTTTAAAAAGTTAACAATTACTAAAAACTAAAATGCACTTTTTACATCAACATTATCTTTTATGTATAGTGTTTACAAAAACAATGTGGATATTTAATGAGTTATAGGCATTTAAAACATTTCCTTTAACATAGGCTTTCAATTGAAAAAAGAAATTTTAAATCCAAATATATCCCTTACCCTAAAGTTTTGAAACCACAAAATTGATACGCCCTGAAAGGGTAGTTGATTAGACATTTTTAAACAATGTGGATATTTAATGAGTTATAGGCATTTAAACATTTCCTTTAACATAGGCTTTCAATTGAAAAGAAATTTTAAATCCAAATATATCCCTTACCCTAAAGTTTTGAACCACAAAATTTATACGCCCTGAAAGGGTAGCTCAGTGATTAGACATTTTTAAATAATGTGGATATTTAATGAGTTATAGGCATTTAAACATTTCCTTTAAGGGCAGTGTCAACCCGGCACTTGTTTCAAAAATTGAATTTCATATTTCTCTATTATTTTATACTTTTATATGTATTCTATCATTACCATCATAAGTTACTAATCGGAAGCTATTATTTCCCGTTCATTTGGGTGAATTTAAATTGTTGTTTTGGTAAGTTTGAGTCAGGAAAAGGCGCATAGTTATTTGGCGGGAATTTAAGCGGAGTTCCGTGTTTTCAAATGCTGCGACAGCTGTTCGATCATTGCGTCGCGCGCTGAAACTTCCCGCGCGTAATACTAGACGCGCCGCTTAATATCCGCGACGTAGACGCGAAAAACAAAAGAGCGCAAAACAATGTCTAAAATGTAAACAAAGGCCAATCTTACGATCATTTAAATTTCAGTTTTCTTCCAGTTTCTTCACATTGTGACAATATAAATTGAATCTGATAGTTTATTATGATTGTTCATAATAGTATACTCGCTTTTTAGGTCACACGCCCGTGTGTTCCGTGAACATTTAGCTTTAAATGGTGGAAAATGTCAATATTTTTACTAAATCGATGTTTTCTAGAAGTTCAAATTTGAAGGAATTTTACGAATTTTCAGACAACATAACTAAAAATATATCAAACTATCAGGTAAGCGTTTACTACCATTGTGTAGAGGACGTTCAGCGCTAGGAGGCTATTTTTTATTTTTTCGATTATGGATTTTAAACTCGAGATATGCATCCATTTCTAGCGAAATGTACGCAAAAAAACACGACTTTTACACTTTTCCGATGTTTTTAGCAATATTTCCAAAACCAAGCTTTATTTTGGAAAAAGAAAAAATTGCCTCCTAGACAAAATTGTTTTGTTTACAAAAACGTATATTAGAACAAATTACCATTTTTTATTTTATAATTATGCTGTCTGAAAAATTTGGGGTAAAAAAATGGCTTTTTGGTTCATTTCTCAAAATTTAGTTTATTTGGTATCACATTGATATCACCATCGGCTTTCTTATCAAATTTCCTTTCTAAAAATGTATACTTGTATGTACTTTTATTCAATATTCTCAAACTTAGAAGCAAAAGTTGATCATCAAAATAATAGGGTTGACACTTCCCTTAACATAGGCTTTTAATTGAAAAAAAGAAACTTTTAATCCAAATATATCCCTTACCCTAGAGTTTTGAACCACAAAATTGATATGCCTTGAAAGGGTAGTTGATTAGACATTTTTAGTTTTTTGAATCCAGCATAAGCATGCGAATGGTTTAATATTAAATATTAGTTTTTGGCACTGCAACTGCGGCAAATATGTTGGAAAAATGAATGGTAAAATCGGAATATATATGGGCTAGGTATGGCTTTGGCACATTTGTTTTTTCAAGGACTTTCACCAGACTTTCAGGACTTTTCATAAAATCCAAGGACTTTCAGGCCTTGAAAAAGGAATTTCATTTTCAAGGACTTTCAATTTCCAGGGAAATTGAGGGCGCACTTCCATACGTATCTCTTGATGCCCCTTTAACTTTACCAATGCTAGCCTGATATACAGGGTGTCAACAAGTTATCATACCTTTAATACAAAACTCTTAGGTGCCAAAAATTAAAATGACATTTGTAAAGAAAGCACAAGTAGAATTACTTGAGTGCAAAAATCAATCCAAATTAATATTTTAATGACACAGCCGAAAGAGGTATGTGTTGGACATTTACCACGCAGGCAGAAAAAAGTGACAACATGTCTGCTATTTAACCCTTACAGGAATCTACCTGTTGAATGGGAACATCTATCCCTCATCAAAAATGTACCCTTGAAATGCTATCATGGATGTAGTATCGTTGGAAAGAGGAACACCTCAATGATCCCTGTAAACACTTGCTGGGATATACATTGTTATCAAAAGTATGTACAAGGCAGGGCTCAAAATACACAGGGGCAAAGGGCGATTAGCCCCCAGTTTTCACAAAATAGCCCCCCTGAGAAAATGTTGGCCTATGGTAAAATGTACTAAAGGGGCGATTTTTGGCAGAACTTGCTCAAAATAGCCCTCATAGCCAAAAAAGTATTTTAACCCCTGGTACAAGGTGTCCCAAAAATATCACAGGTCTCAGTTTCACAAGCAGTATCCGTGTTTGATTAATAATAATTTCTTAATTATAGGTTTTCCCAGTTAGTTTAACACTTTTTTCATTATATTTCATATCTCGTTAAGTTTGAATTCGTCCCAAAATGTTGAAGGTTGCATTTGTTAAAGTAAATTTCGTCTCTGGTCAAGTATATTCATATTTTGCGCGATGAATTTCATTTAATGTTCATTTTATTTCGTCCTAACACACTTGCATTTCGTCTGATACAGCGGTAACCTACTAATGTATACATTTATTTCGTCTTTGATCAAATAGTTTCATATTCAGTTCACTTTATTTCGTCCCATGTGGAACGTCCTGCCTAGAAGCATGTAAAATCCAGCTATAGGCCTATACGTTTTATATATATATATTTATTTATTTCTCTCTTTCTTTCTTGTTCGTTCTTTTTTTCTTTTATTTCATATGATTTATATCACCAACTTGTCGGTGGTTCAAATCTAACCTGCAATAATATGTAGGCCTATTCTTCTAACACCTGACGAATATATGTGATAAAAGTATTAAAAATAATGAACAAAGACGAATTATATTTGTGCATAGACCCGCTACCCATCAGGTGATACGAATTCAATCCTTCCTTGACGAAAAGAAATGACCACTGAATTAAATGAAATGGTCACACTTTGAAATATAATGCTCATTGACGAAATTTATCTAACAAAATGCGTAAATCAGATTTTGGGGACGAATTATAACTTCACGAGATATGAAATATAATGAAAAAAGTGTTAAACTAACTGGGAAAACCTATATTATAATGCTTAATATGGCTGTCCATACTTTTGAGGCATCCTTGTACTTCAAGTGGAATGGAGTCAAGAAAGGCAATAGAGAAAAAACACCCATACAACATTTATTGATATTATCATATATCAGTATTTAATTTCACAAAATAAACAATGAAATATAATTATATACATACAATATGTACAGGGTAGGTAGGGTCCATCCCAAATATTCCACATTCACGTGTTCCACGTCCACGTGTTCCACGTCCACGTGTTCCACGTCCACGTGTTCCACGTCCACGTGTTCCACGTCCACGTGTTCCACGTCATTACTTTCATCAAACATTCAGTATTTGGTATATGTGTGGTGGTATGGGAAAACCCGTTGGAAGTTGCTAGTGTTAATATTGAAATATCTGGGTCATACCAAAATATTCCTAACAAATGAGTTCCAAGTCAATTTTCCAACTTTGGTCCCAAGATAGAGATTATACTTTGAACTTTAGTCTCCAGGAGTTTTTTATGCAAAATTCGAGATGTGAAGTTTATTTTAGTACTTTTCTGAACCTTGTTTATCAAATTTTATGTGTAAAATGCTATGTGTAAAATGCTACGTAAAATGACATTGTTACCATGGTAACCACTTGTGAATTCTGACAATGCATTGTAAATATTTTGAAAGTTAAGAACTTACAATTGTTAATAATATCGCAAAAAACTAGGTTCATATTAAAAGTCCTTTTCATATGACAAGCTATTCTGTGTGATATAACAATGTAGTTTTATTATTATTAGAGCATTTAATAGATTTTGTGTACACCTTTGAATTGTCAGTTTCAATTTTGAGTGTTGCGTTTAAACTTGCCGACTTTAAAATACTATAACTGTAGTTCTAGATGGAATTTCTGAAAAATGTAAACAGTCCTATACTCAGTAGAGTATGAAGCTCTCTGCCAAAGAAAAAAAACCAAGTTGCTAGAAAATGACCATGTGAAGGGTTTTCCCATGCCACCACACATATATGTTTATATAAACTTGTAGATAATTAAATTGACTTTCAAATGCTGTTGGTTTGCTTATAATTGCTCTTCCTCAATCCAACGATATGTTTGATCAATCACAGGCAGAGTTAAACATAACAGTAATTTTACACATAGATGATTTGCTCCAAAAAACTAGTAGCACAACTTTGATTTTGTTTCCTCATGATCAAACAGCCATATCTTAGGATAGACTCAAGCTAAATTCAACAAAAAAAGGCATATGAAATGTTATTTATTCATCTTGAAGTTTGTGCGAACATCAAATCCAAGTACAAAATGTTGAAATCGAAAAATGACACATTTCACAAAAAAACATTTTCTAAAAGTGAAACAAGCCCAATTTGAGTTGATTTAAAGATATCTTTAAATTGCGAAAAGTAAATCAAATCAAATAAACGGCATCAGATTGTATAAAGATTACAGCCAAATACTGAGTAATCAATGAGGGCAATGACATGGAACATGTGCACCCTTTTTAAGGGAAACCCTGTATATCTGATATACACCTAGCACATAAAGTCCCTGACCAGGTGCTTTGAGGTTGGCTAATTCAAAATATATAATCGGTACCAAAAATCTGAGATATACATTAAATGACCAAATTTCTTCTCCGCAGTTTGATACCTCATTCAACAACATCGAATGGATACTTTTAAAGTTATGGCGATTTCAATGACCGCGCATAACAACAGCAAAGTTGCACTAGGTATTCATTGAATTGTGTGTGAATTGTGTGTGATTACTGTCATAACTGTCACACAAATCAATGATTTCCTATACCCAGTGCAACTTTGCTGTTGTTATGCACGGTCGATGAAATCGCCATAACTTTAACAGTATCCATTCGATTTTGTTGAATGAGGTATCAATCTGCGGAGAAGAAATTTGCTCATATAACGTATATCTCAGATTTGTGGTACCGATTATATATTTTGAATTAGCCAACCTCAAAGCACCTGGTCAGGGACTTTATGTGCTAGGTGTAATAAAGATACAGTACTGGGTCCTCAAAATAAGCCCTCTGTGACAGTCAGTGAAAACCAAAGTGCAAACAGTCATTCACAAAAACGAAAGTGTCACAGGCTTCTAAAATAGAGAGAAAATCCGATTGTCGTCGGCAAGGACTACAATCATTTAGTGGTGTGGAATCTAGAAATTGACAAATGGGGATGTTCCATGAACACGGGTTGCAATTTCCGTTTTCTGGTATATCCATGACCTCTTTCTTCTCTATAAACCATGATGATCAACCCTATCTATTGGTTACATTTTCAGTCTTTTCCCCAAATGTTATGAAAACTAAGCCTGATTTGCCTATTGAAAGCATTACTTAAGGGGGGACTCAAGGAAGTTTTTGATTACATTTTTTTAATTTTGTGAGTGCTGTAATTATTGAACTATGACTCAAATGTATTAAAAGTATACTTTTATATGCATTGGATTGAAAGTTCAATAATTACAGCACTCACAAAATTAAAAAAAAAAAATTCCTTATAAAGTCCCCCCTTAATTGAAAATATGCTTATGAAACAGACAAAAATATGACACTTTTAACTCAAAAGTAGTTGGGTCTCAAATATGATTTGCCTTTTTCTATCTTTCCCCCTCTTTTCTTGGTACCACTAATATTCCGACAGACCCTCAATTTGTTGACAGACTGTTGGACCTGAAAGGAAGGGGGCTGCCCCCCTCCACTCCCTACATCATTGTTTCCAATTATCTCAAAGAATTATGACACAATTTGTGAAAATGTGCAGGAGCAATATTCCAAAGTGTTGAGAGTGAAACTTACGATAAATGAATTGAGTGTCTTGCAAAACAGCTAGTAACTGAAATGATTTCCAACCTAACTGACTTATAATGGTTTGGTCTGATTCACAGGAAAAAAGAAGACTACACAATACTCCATTACGGTCAGGGACACTGGTTCATATATCTTCAGCTCCATTAAAATCCAATCATTTCAAACAGCACTTCCGTTCATGTTGTCAGTCAGTCATCTCTTCAAATTTCCATAAACATGAAGATGACTACTACAGTCATCACAAAAATAACTGTACAGGTAATAAATTGACTTTTAACTCTAAAAATATATATCCTACCTAAGAATATTAAATTATAAAGTTGTGGAGAAATTTATCTTATTTAATATGAGAAATTGCACGCTAGGATCAGTTGAATATTAAAAAAGTGACAATCCAAATTGTAAGGTAAAGTCACAATTTTTTTTAAACATTTTACATTTCAACACGGGGAGGGTATGACAGGTGGCGTGTGTGTGTGGCGTATTGATCCATCGGAACAATACGGCCGACTGTCCAACATGAGCATGCATCCTCATTTGCACTACCGTGTAGAAAATAAAAATGTGAAAATGAAAATCAGACCCCACTTTACAATTTGAAGTGTCACTTCCTTAATAATCATCGGATCCCAGCGCGCAATATTTCATATTAAAGAAGATGAATTTTTCAACAACTTTATAATTTAATATTTTTAGGGAGGATATACATTTTTAAAAATTAGAAGCCCATTTATTACCTGTATAGTTACTTTTTTGATGACTGTAGTCCACAGAACGGTTCATTGCAGCACTTACCACTACTTGTAGCTATATCTTTGATACCTGAAGAGTTCATCATAAAACAGTTTATTACCATTTGCAAAATTAACTAACGAGTTAAGGTAATCAATGTTGCCTTACAAATTACACATTACATTCCAAATGTTAATGATTTTGTTTGAAAATATAATAACATACTTATATCTTTTTATCATTTTTTGATAGAATCTCAAGTCGCAGGGCTCACAGTTTTGCCCTCCTAAGCATAGTTTTCCTTCATGTAATGATGAACGGATCACTGTAATACTATCACTTGTAGATAGACTCTCAAGTCACAGGGCACACAGTTTTACCCTCCTTAGCATAGTTTTCCATACTATCGCTTGTTGATAGACTTTCAAGTCACAGGGTTACAGTCTTGCCCTCCTTAGCATAGTTTTCCTTTATGGAATGATGGACGGATCAGTAATGCTATCACTTGTTGATATAGCCTCTCAAGTCACATGGCTCACAGTTTTGCCCTCAGCATAGTTTCCCTTCATGAAATGATGGACGGATCACTGTAATACTAGTATTGCACTTTTCTCAGGTATAGTTAACATTGCTGCCACTGTTGCTATATTATAAGGTTTGGTTTCATTTGTCTTTTTCTTTGAAATAACCGGCTGAAAAAGAAAACACAAAATAAGCATAAATGTTGACATCAATTACATTTGTTGTTGTTGTTGTTGTTTTTTGTTTTTTTTGGGGGTGGGAGCATGAGAGGGGACAGGCCTATGATCAGGGGAGGGAGGCATAACCAACCTTTCTTTTGTTACCAAACATAGTTTGTCATTTCATTTGGGGGGTATCAGGGGGGAAAGCCTTCTGGGAGGGGGAAATCCCCTCTCCCCCCTCTGGATAGGCCGTAGATGGATTTTTTTGTTCCTTCTCTTGAGGGGCTTTGACAATTTGTTGCCATTTTTATCATTTTTCTTTAAAGGGATGACAAAGGGGTATTACAGTTGATTTGGTTAGATGGTAAATAAAGGCTCCCTGGTAGATGAGGAAGAGTATACATTTAGAAACACTTCTTTCTTGACAAATTACAGCAACATTTACAGCTGTCTAAACTGAGGCTCTACTTTGGTGCTCAATTATCCATTGGTTGTCTCCTTACATTATGTAGTTGTGACTGACTGGTTTTTATAACGGGTCTGTTGAGTGATCTTGATCCAAAATGGCTTGAAGAGACTGAGCTGGCCAGGGGGAGGGGCACTCATGTATAAGTTGTAATCATCCGTGTCAATCCACTCTCACAAACTACCTTTAACGCGGACTCTCAAAGAAGGAAAACGTGACCCTTAACAAGGAGTATAGCTTGACAAATCACTCATAGCAAAGGTCCTCAAGACAGAGTTGAGACTGAAAAATATGAACTAATTGTGTGATTCAGGTTCAGTTTTGTTAGTAAATTTGTCTTGTAGGCCTAACCATTTTCGGCTATTTTTACAATGATGACACATGACTATCGGCCCAAGCAACCCTTAGTGCAGATTCAGATTGAAAAGACACCCTTATTCTTTGAAATTAGCAGACCCTTAGCATGAGTCCGCGTTGTGGTCGAAAAAAGCACCCTTAATCCGCACACCCTTAATCCGCGGATGATTAGAACATTATAACTGACTGGCCCCCTTGGGTGGGCTGGCCACCCCATGTACCAAATTAATTATGTGAGCTGTGAAATCTTGATTTGGGCTCATAGCATTTCTTTTAATCATTAATTCCTGCACTATATACTGTACTTACCTAATTTTTCTATGGCTTCTACACATATACTTGGAAACATGTTTTCATGGTAAGTCCCCATCACTATCAATGACGATGTCTTCACCAGTACTAGACCTATTTTGTCCTGAAAGAGTCAATTAAATCAGATTTCAATCAAATGAAGCAAGAATAATATGTGCTGTCCGACAAATCTGATAAGGGAATGTTGTTGTTGCATATGTGGGGGCCGCATGGAAAGTAATCCATGCTTATTCCAATGCGTTTCTCTTTGTGATTCCGAATATGGTGTTGAAATTCAATAATGTTGACATTTTTGAAACATTTTGTGAAATTTTGGAATATCGTCTACAGACGCCTACCACGTGGAAAGTGTTAATAATTCATGTAGCACCCGGAGTCTAATAAGGTTGCAAGGGGGGGGGGGGGGGGGGGGGGGGTACTTAGTGGATGCAAGATTACAGGGATGTGTCGCCAAATAGGGTTCCATTTTTCACATGTCTGGTAAATGAATGACCCCTTTTCATAGCCATTTTTGGTAAATTTATGGGTCTCAAATCCTTAATGTTGCCCTTTTTCACAGAAAATTGAGCAAAATCTGTCAAATTTATAGGAAAATTAGTCTCCGGTAAACAGATGGGTCCATTTCCCCCCAACAATTAGTAAATGTTTGGGTCAATTTTCAATTGCTGGTGGCACATTCCTACCAAAAAATTATCCGAGTATTCCCCCCCCCCAGGTTTTAAAGCCTTGAATGTTCCAACTTAAGCAAGTGTGACGCATCACATCAAAAGCTTTATCTCGTCTACTTTTGCTATCCCAAAACAATTAAGCAATGCCGATGACGTAATGCATCACAAATTGTGACGTTGGTGGTATTACATAGTGACGTATAGGGTATACGCTAACTAATTTAAAACAAGATTGTATTCGCTTTTTTTACACCAAATCAATTGTTTGATTAACAATTAACTAAGCAATCTTTTGCTTTGGGACTTTGTAAAAATAATTAAGAAAACAATATTTCAAAAATGTTATACACCACAAAATCGACCGAAGTTTGCCATACGTCACTATGTAATAATACCAATGACCATACATCACCATGTAATGCCACTGACGAAATGTGGTTCCAGGGTTGTCACTAAGGCGGTCGGTGCCGGTCGGGCGGAGCCGGCACTCATGATTGCCGACCGGCACTCTTAAAAAATGGGTAAAAAAACCTTTTTATTTTTATTTTTTATTTTTACAATTTGTGGATAAAATCATTAAACTTCGTCATAAAACAAGAAATTATGTGGCAGGAACCCTCAAAGTGCATTAAAAAACACTAAAACAACATAAAGAAGGCCTCTAGACCCCATGCCACGATCCACTGCACTTCGTTCGCAACACTTAATTAAAACTTATTCCTTTTGCGGTCAGTAAATGAAACCGGCACTTAATTTTGGCTAGTGACAACACTGTGTAGTTCATATCATGGGCATATTTTGAGTCAGAAATATCAATAGTTGGCATGTATCCTGATCCCTCCTCCAGCCGCAACTAAATGTTGCCAATACAATTATACTCACAGATTTGGCATAGATTGAGTTCTTATCAGCTCGCACACATTTGTACATCTTGTCATTAAAGAACAGCCCTTCATCTCTTGTTCGCGGTGGATTTTTGAAGGCGTCTATAAATTTCTGTATCTGGTCATGGGATAACTGTAGTCAAAATAAAACAGAACAACATCATCATAAACTTGGCTGGCATAAATAGAAAGCAATTGGCGGAATGGAATGGGCCCTGTGTGACCATTATCCCATTCAAGATCACAACATGAGTTGTACTCTGGTCTGACAAGTGCCGCCCCCCCCCCCCCCCCCCTTGAAAAAAGCACCGTAAAATGGGGTGAATAGGGACATGTGATCCCCAAGTCCCTATTCACCCAGTTTTCGGTACACAAACTGGCCGGGTGACATTTAAAAAACTTTTCCCATTTTTGTCCCTATTCCCCCATGTCCCTATTCACCTCGTTTTACGGTAGCTCTTTCTCCAATATGAGAATCTGTGTGAATTTCCCCTCACAAAAGGCGACAAATAAAACTGATGTTCTACGGGCCCAAGTCTGACCGACCCAATTTTTTTAATTTTCAATTTTCAACCGACCGTACCTAAGAGGTCCGTTTGCCCGTAGAACAGGGTTTTTGTTGTCGCTTAAAAAAGAGATTTTCCCTCTGTTCCCCCACATTTCAAAATGGTGAGTTAAATGCCACAAACTCTACACAGGCTATACATAGAAAGATCCATGGTTCTGAACCAGCTAGCTGTCCTCACAAATTATATTGCCCTTCTATGCCCCTGTGATTGAATATGTCTGGTTTCACCATTCTCTATTCTATGCTAGCATCTGTATCTTGAAGGAGGCTAAAGATAATGCACATCCTGTTAGAATACAAACTGGGCCTACAGCCTATCACTTTATCAGCAAGTATAATACAGCCAAGTCCACAAGTATTTCAAATATAAACATGCAAAAAGCAAGATTTATGAAATGAAGCTATCAACTGGATGGTAGAAAAACTAAAATTTAAACAAATTGTATTGGCCGACTGATTCTCAGAAGTGTGTAGGGGGTAATTTACTAATACCAGAATTGGGCAAAACTCTGGTCTGGATAGATTTGTTCTTGGCACAAGATGAAAAGGGGCTAATTTAGTGTTCTTTTTCATTCTTTTCCAGTCCCACTTGAGAATGCGGTGGGTGGGCAGTTCTGAAATATCTCTAGCCTCATGGGGGACATGTAGTGTTTCATCACTGCTTACACAATTTTGTACAAAAGGTAGTACAATAGCGTACTTAAAGGGCCACTGAGACTGAGAGATTGCCGAGAAAAATGAATTTTGAAAAAATAATTGTTTCAATAGATAGGGTTCGTATGTATGTAGGAGGAACCAAGCAGTGTAATAATTCATGGGAAAATTAAGGGTTGAATGATGGCGCTAGATCAGAAATTCGGTTGAAGCAATTTGTGTGGTGAGTGATGCTGATAATTTCAATGTGATTTACATCAAAATTATCAGATTGTGCGAAATTTTACACGATAGACGATGAATTAAAGTAATTAAAGGTAAAGCATTTCAGATGGTATGTATAACGTAGGTGCAAAAAAACAATATCCGAGAAAATTGAGGGCGCACTCCAATACGTATCTCTCAGTGTCCCTTTAAAATATTTTACACATTTCAACACTGGTTGATTCATTCAAAGTTGATATGAATTAAAGATAGTTATCATTTGTTTGTGTTCATTTGTTACATAAAGAATTGTATAACACATACAAGAGGCAATATTTGGATTGATTATGAAGGAACCAACAACAGCTGGTGCAGATATTCTGACCTTCAAACACAATGTAATCCAACAATCCTTTTGTGACAATGGACTTCAAATTAATATTTAGTCCACGCTAATTCCATATCATCATTGACCAACCAAGAACTAAAATAGGTCCCTTATATGCAGCTCATGCACTTATCAAAATGTGCAACCCCGATGCTGGAGGGACCTGGGTAATGGCAGGGACCATGTCTGGATTAATTGGCATAATCAATTGACATTTATTGCAAGCTAATTCAATGGGATATATATCATCTATCCTTGACTTGGAACCATACTTGAAACCCTTGTAGACCCGATAGCAGTGTTGGAGTCGAGTCCTCATCATCCGAGTCCGAGTCCTTGAGGAAAGGACTCGAGTCTGAGTCCGAGTCTTTGCCAATTTCTATGTCCGAGTCCGAGTCCGAGTCCGAATGTATCAAATTCAAGACGCAGTTCACCAATACTATATCAACGTTTTATTAATCAGAATTTTCAGTTCTATACTGTTTACTTATACAAATATGGACTGTTCATAAGGGAAATTGGGTGAACTATTGCCCCAATGTGATCTGGAGACGGTAAGCCTACTATTTTCCCGATGCCGAAGGCTGAGGGAAAATAGAAGGCTTAGGTCTCCAGATCACCGAGGAACAATAGTTCACCCAAGTGGCATACCCAGGGGGGGGGGTCCAGGGGGCCCTGCCCCCCCTGAAATAACCCCGTCGGTAAAAACGACCCTCCGTCGGTAGATTTGCGATTTTGACCATGCAATTTTTTTCGGCCGTTTATGCTGACAACTTCATCCCTACCCCCCCCCCCACTTATCAAGATTTTTTTGGGAGTCTGTAAAAAAAATTGTCGGTACATCATGCCTTTCGTCGGTACAAGGCGAGTCAATCCTCCATGCCATTATGGCAAAATCGTACGAGGCAGGGCATTTTTTTGCCCGGTCAATAGTACGCGGTCAATAGTACTTTTTGAAAGACAAAACAAGACCGGAAAGTTACGTCAAGCATGAAATGGACCAAACTATTTTGTGTTAACTGATGTAGTATCCACCAATCAGATGGCTAGAGTATTTCAATGCGTTATATAATAATTACTCATCAAAGTATAATCACAGTCAGTTCAGTAACTTACTTGATTAGGCTTGTGTTGTCTTTGTGGTTATTCTTTTATTTACTGCTTATTTGCAATTATTTGCATGCAAAATTACTTAAATTAGAAAGAGTGTAAGAGGAAAAGATCCGCAAGACGAGAGCAGTAGGTGCCACAACGCCAGATACTGATCACAAGGGCCACACATGTGGGAGTTGCTTCCTTGCTCGTATTGGTCTTGTTAGTCTTCCTCTGACACATTACACATAGATCAAATTCAACTATCAACTAATCTTTGTTGTCATTGTTGTCTTTGCTTTGCGATGGACGAACAACAACAGATCGAGTTAAAGAAGTAAATTATTGCTATTGCTAAGGCTAATAATTCTGATAAAAGCCAGGATATAATTTAATGTTCTTTGTATTTCACTGTTTTTAAAGCAATACTAAATCGACGATATCTTTGGAACTGGGAGCTGACATTGAAAGAAGATGTCGGTAAAATAAGGCTATGAAAATGAAACAGGGAAGAAAATTGAATATTTCATTGCTTGACCTGTTGACAACACCTGAGTTTTGACCTCATCAATCATCAAAAGCAGTTTTGAGTTGGCCTAATGTTATATGTTGAATTTAAAGAAGATGCTCATTGCACTTCAGGAACATCAGCATCTGCACCATTTGGGGATAATCTGGCGCGATGTGGCCGCATGATCAACCCCAACCCCCCTCTTCTGAATGCGTTCCATGAGCGCTACTTGCTGGTCTGGTACAGACAGCACCCTCTGTGCTTACTTATGAAAGTTATTGTTTTGCTAGCGGCGGACTGCAAAATTCAGTCCCTCAGCAAAACAAAATTCAGATAAATTAATGAAAATAAAACACCTGAAAAAACCCCAATTTTGCCGGACTCGATGAGGACTCGAAGCCGAGTCCTCGAGTCCTTGGGGTCCGAGTCCGAGTCCGAGTCTTTGAGTACTGGGACCGAGTCCGAGTCCGAGTCTTTGAAAAAAAGGACTCGAGTCCGAGTCCCGAGTCCTACAACACTGCCCGATAGGTCAAACCGCACAATGCGCTGCACTATGCAATTGTGCAGGGCTGGGATTTAAAATATTTGCCCGCCCCCTGCATCATTCAGAAACAGAGTAGAAAAGATATCAAAACAAGATGCACCATAGGCGCCAGCCAGGATGAGCGTTAAACCAACCCAGCCAGGGTGAGGTACTTAGTGGATATGAGGTCACAGGGATGTGCCGCCAAAGGGTCCCATTTTTTACCCGTCTGGTAAATGGAAGGCCCCTTTTCAAAGCCATTTTTGGTAAATGTATGGGTCTAAAATCTTTAATTTGGATGTTTTTCACCGAAATTTTAGCAAAATCTGTCAAATATGTAGGCAATGGGTTTCCCAGTGGCGTAGCTCAGGGGGGGGGGGGGGGCGGGGCAGGGGGGAAAAACCCATTTGTGCTCCCGCCCCCAAAACCCATTTGTGCCCCCGCCCCAGCCCCTCTAACAAAAATTAATAAGGGGAAAAAAAAGAAAATAGGGAAAAAACCGAGATTGCGTGCGGGGTACTTGTTTTGTGTGGGCATATTCAGCTCAAATAGTCAAATATAAGGCAAAATTGTACATATAGTACATGTACTGTGCGATTTTTTTTTGACCGTGCGAAATAATTTTTTTGACCTCACCCCCCCCCCCCCCCCCCCCCCCCACCCCCACTTACGTGAAAATCACGAGTTGGTGACTTGGAAAAAATTTGGGGCAACCTTTTACGAAAATTTCAGAAATCTTGCCCCCCCTGAAAAAAATCCCAGCTACGCCACTGGGGTTTCCGGTAAACATATGGGTCCATTTCCCCCCGTAAATGTTTGGGTCAATTTTCATATTGCTGGTGGCACATCCCTACAAAACAATATCCGAGTACCCTGCCCCCACCCCTCATCGCCCCACCGAACGCAATTGCATGATGCCTCGATAAAAACAAAACTGGAAGAAGAAAAAAAATCAAAAGTCCATACATGATCAGCCTGTAGTTGGGCTATTTTTGGAGATGAAAATATGCGCTAGAACTGGATAAAAGTGACTCAACTGGGTAACAAAATGGCTCCTTACCGTAAATCCTGCTGAACTTGCTCTGAGAGATATATCTTTTCTTCTTATAATGGCACAGTTCTCTACATGTCCGGTGGCTATCAGGGCATCATGGAGTAAGTTTTGAAGCTGATTCATCTTAACACGGTCCTGTATGTAATAACACAGAGAGAGAAAAGATAAATGAGAGATATATCTTTTCTTCTTATGATGGCACAGTTCTCTACATGTCCGGTGGCTATCAGGGCATCATGGAGTAAGTTTTGAAGCTGATTCATCTTAACACGGTCCTGTATGTAATAACACAGAGAGAGAAAAGATAAATGAGAGATATATCTTTTCTTCTTATGATGGCACAGTTCTCTACATGTCCGGTGGCTATCAGGGCATCATGGAGTAAGTTTTGAAGCTGATTCATCTTAACACGGTCCTGTATGTAATAACGCAGAAAGACAAAGACAAATGTAAGTTTCATTGTTCACAAAATATGCTGTGCTATTGGCACGACGAGGTATAAGTGTGTTGGTGTTATAGACCCGACGGGGCCTTCCTCTTTTAGTCTATGTACGCTGGCGCACCCAATATATGTGCGGAAGGTACCGGGCATGTGGGGGGTCAAATCTGACTATTTATTTTTAGTATACGTACATTATATACATAGAGTTTGTCATTTCATTTTTTTTTTTGGGGGGGGGCATCAGGGGAGGCAAGTCTTCTGGCAGGGGGCTCCTCCTCTGGTTACGCCACTGCCCTGAGGCGACACATGTCTATGCCCCGCAGCCGTCTAACGGGGGGGGGGGGGGGGGGGGGGGGGTATACACTAGGGCTATAGATGAGGTGACCGTTGTTTACATCCAATGTTTATCAACAAACGCAACGGTCGAAGGGACTGAACTGTCGATACACGCTTGAGGGAACAGCATATGACCACAACACTGTCCGCTATGCCGTATTGCCCTTTATAATGCTTTGGCGCGAGTTTAAAAGCACAGGTCTTAAACAAAACAGAATGCGTGCGCAAACTGCCGGGCAAAGAACAATGGCAACTAGCCACGTTTTGCCTGGTGTGACGTCATGCACCTGTCACCCCATCTATACACTTTATGCGGCCCACGGGCCCGGCACACATCCCAGCATAGCCATCAGGCAAACTATTTTTTGAATGTTCCGACCAGTTTATGGCATGGACTCCACCATGTCCCGGGTCTAAAATCGACTTTGGGGTGAACTGGGCCAAAATGTCAGCAGCCCATTTTGCCTACCTGTGCTGGTCTATGTGGAATCTCTGGATCAAGGTGATTGATAACAAGTCGTACAAGCTCCTCTATTTTATCCAGACGCCCATAGTCGCTCATTTCCACCATACTTATACCATTTCACAAATTGTCAAAATATAAATGTTGGAAGTATGATACGACCTTGAAATGTTTCTATGTAAAAAAAAAAGGTTGAATTGAACCTATAGCGTTTCTGGATTTATAGGTAGATTAATTATAGACAGCACTGTTTAGGCCAATGTATGTATCCATACAACCTCTGGTTATTTTAATAAATCAATCGTTGGATCTTGCACTGTGTTGCTTTACTAAACATAAAGCTTAAATTGAACTATCACAAAATTGCTTTGAATCCTGCACAAACATGTGTATTGTTGCCAAAATATTGATATCAATCAGAAAGCTGTCGGCTCAATCCATCTCCCTGTCTGTGTTGTTGTGACTGATATCACAGTGAAGCGCTAATCACATTCATCTACCGATTAAAGTCCACTGGTCACCATATGTGCTGCATCCCAACCATATGTATACATAAAACAAGTATCAAGTACTTCATGTACTTGATGTTTACTTGTTAAGTTGTCACTAATCAATCCAATGCTATCAAACTATTAGCATCTATTCACCATGCAGCAGTAGTTCAAAGCCCATGGCCATACAATGCCTGATACAACTGAGGGATATACTCCTCCAAATAGTAGGTCCACATCTATTTGATTAGCATGATAATACAATAAAATCCATTACTAATCAATAGTGTGTATAGATATAAGTCCTTAGTAATGCCACACCATTTCTAACTGTTAACAGTTAAGAAATCCTAATCAATATTTTAACTGATAAGCAGCTCTGGCCATCCAGTCACCCATTCACTGGGTCAATCAATAGAAGTATAAATACAAAGGAGGTGTAAAATCAACAAAGAGATTAGCATGACTATACCTGACTAACCATTGTATGTGCTAGTCCCCTGGCTATCATATCATATCCTGCATGCCAAGTTGGTTTGCCTCTCTCTATTTCTGCAGCTTTTGTTTGGCCTAGTGATTGTTGCTATGGAAGGTTTTAAAGGGGAAATGAACTGTCAGATAGACTGTATTCAGAGATCTGCTGCTTTAGTTAGAGAATGGATTGGCCTAGAGTGTGTGAAGTGATAATGTAATGACAGCTGTCATTGAATGGCAATATAATTATAGGTTATCTAAATAATTAAGTCAATTATTTTTAATCATATGTTGCAGATAAACCAGTTAATATTTAGACCTATAAACCTATATTTCCCCCCCATTATATTCTATATCCATACAAAAAAAATAAAACCAAAACCCAAACTCCAAAAAAACAACCAAAACAATCCGTCACATGAAGACAGAAACAGAAATATAAACCTTAAAAACAAAACAAAACAAGTAAAATCACCTTCCCAAAAACACAAACAAAACAAAACAAAACAAAACAAAACAAAACAAAACAAAACAAAACAAAACAAGCAAATACAAAAAAAAACCATACAAACAAACAAGCAACCCCCCCCCAAAAAAAAACCCACTTCAACATTTGATTACAAAATAAATTACAACCAATAATTTTACAGTGGGACTGGTATATTTTTGAAAGTTGTCAGTCGGACTCTTTTACCTTCGGAGTCTCCTGAAATTGTGTAGCCCATTGAAAATCACAATAAACTGTACTCTATCAAAGCACATTTATTTATAAAATTTAATTAAAAAGACCCTAGAATTGTCATTGGCATAAATGCCCGGGAAAACTTGGAGCATGGATAGCTCAGCTCATACTGTAAAATCACTTAATTTACATGATTTGATTTTGTGACTTTCGCGAGGGATTCACGAAATCAAATACCGCGAAACTGACAAATTTGCATTGAAAATAACAGTAACATTTCCAGATTTACAAAATCAAATGCCCACTTAAATAGCAGTAATTTTAAATTTTTGCACAATAAAGTATCCGCAAAATTGCCTGGCTCCACAATATAGTACCCTCACTCTAATAATAGCTTATAATAGTGCCCTCAATCATCTACCATTAGGCAAAATAAAAATAAAATGGTTTGGTTGCCCTTTCACCTCAATTGTTTTTGGGGTCGGTAGGTCGATTTTTTTAAAAAAAAATGAATTTCTTTTTAGATGTCAAAGAATGCCAAAATACACTTTCAAGTGAATTAGATATGTTTTTATTTCGAAATATAAAGTGTTTTTACAAATGTAAAATGGAAGATGAAAGGGATTTTACATGATTTTTGCATACATTACCAATCTTTTCTTATACAAACAATTCACACTCAGACAAATCAGATAGGCCTATCTATAAACTTGATGATAGTGCATATGGTTAATTAAAATTGCCCGAGCGAAACATGTGAGGTGAAATGTTATGTTTACGATTGTCGTGTACCTGCTCTTTTAGCAGATCAGCCTAGAAGCTCCTAGAGAGGAATAAAATATGTATGGCCTAAGAATATGTGTCTGCAATACATTTTAAATGAACAGCAACCGTAATTCACCAGCTCGTAAGCATTTATATTCATGAAATCAATTTGTTTTTGTTTGTTTTTGGAGAGAAAAAAAGAAGAAAAAAAAGAGACCGAGATTTTTCAATATTTACGGTCGGTCGGGAAAGGGCAACCAAACATTTTTTTTTTTTGCCTTATGTATAAACATAGTAACAGTAGAGGTGCCATTGTGGCAATAATGATACAGGGTGGTTAAACAAAAAGGTAACTCAAGTTCAAGGTAACTTTTCAACCACATTTAAAGTTTCAGAGAATTTGTGTTTGTCTTGATCAGCAGTAAGTTTTGAAATTATCCTAAAAAAATGGTATGTTTAGCTTGGTTGGTTCTTCAGATATGGTTCATTACAGAAAGCATGAACAAAACTGACTTGTCCACAGGAGCATCCTTTAGGGTATACACCACCAATGCACTATTAGTAGAGGAAAATTTGGCCAATATATTTTTGGAACCTGACCATAAAAATAAACAGCATGAATTATATATCAAAATAAAGCTACAACCCTCAGGAATCTCACTATGGGGATGCATTTGTTGATATAGGGGGTTGGCGTTATACTGTAGAAATGCTTATGTCATGAGATATGAACAAACTAAAAACCAAATTCCTGTGGTAAGACATGTACAAATTTGAAACCAAATTTCTGTAATATTTTCTTTGCCTGTGATTCAATTGGCGTAATTTGATGTTAACTAGATGAACAACAGTAAATTGAGCATTTCATATTTTTTTGATGAAAAATTGGGAAATTGGCATTTTTGTTTAAAAATGTGTAAAATCGTGGAAAAAGGGCTATTTTGGTAAAAAAAGGTATTTTATAGCAAAAAAACATTTGCTTTCGGTGATTAGTAACACTAAAAGATAAAAGACCAAAAACTTTCAAAAATATAATAAACGACCTAATTTGAAAATCTTAAATTTCTATTAAAAATAACCAACAAAAGGTTTTTGGTTGCCATGGTAACAAAAATAATAATCAAAAGAACATTTATTTATCATTTTCAGAAAAGGTTAATACTCATAAGTTAAGATCATGAAGGAAAAGGTACTTTGTATGGTTTTATATTGATAAAAAATGATTTTAGAAATGTACGCGATTTTTTTAAATGCTATTCATTTATTTGATGGTTGCCATGGAAACGGCCCAAAAAATCATAGATGCACCCCCTATATCAACAAATGCATCCCCATAGTGAGATTCCTGAGGGTTGTAGCTTTAATTTGATATATAATTCATGCTGTTTATTTTTATGGTCAGGGTACTTTTAAAATAAGGCCTCCCGAGACTGATTTTTCCTCTACTATATGGGATAGCACGGACTTATTCTGTTATACCCTTCACAGAGGTATTCATAGTGCATGATTTTTAAGAACGACGCATACTACCGATATAGGTGTGCAGGGTATAACAGAATTATGCCGATAGCACATCCGGTGAAAGTTTATCCCAGCAAGAGTTCCTTTTTGCGGTACAAATTGTGAGATTTTGACAGACTTTTTTCAATTATATCTATTAGTTTTGGGTATTACTCTTTTTTATGAGTGAGCACAGTAAAGATTTAAAAATAAATAAATTGCACTACGGTAGTTTGACAATTTTAAAGTTTTAAACGACTGAAATCGGCGGAAGGTCTGTCCTGAGTTTTGGGGCGTAAATCAAGGGCCGAAATCGCTACATCAAATTAATCGCAAAATATTGAGAAATCTGGTCCTACACTTTACCATCCTTATGATATGTTTTGCAGGCATCCCTTAGGAATAATCTCTGTAAATATCATATAAGGAGGTATGGCATAACTCAAGTTAGAGCTGATTTTTTGACCCCTACTTTGCACTTAGCGTTTATGGGGAGAACGTTGGTGGTGTATACCCTTTAGTAGAGATGGAATGCACAAAACATTTCCGGACTCATAAATCGGTCTTGAATGTATTTTCCGTAGACAAATCTTGATTAAATCAGAATGAGAATATGCTTCCAATTATTTTAGGAATTTTCAACATATTTTTTTCCCGATTTTCATCATAAAAAAACATTCTGTACTATTGTGTTCACTTGTGTACAGTTGCGATCGTGGCTGGACAACACTGTGAACGGCGTTAACACGGTGTCAAACCATGGAATTCTATTCACGAACAAACAAAAAACACTCAGAAAATAAGTTGTCGGGCAACAATTTATTTTAACCTCTTCAAACCATGATTTTGACTTAATTAGGAATCGTTTCGCTCTGTTACTTGCAATATCTTTACAATTTATGAGCAAAAATGCAAATCTGCCTTCAGACTAGAAATCAAGGATAGAGGGCAACACTTGGAAAAGATCGCATAATATGCATTTAAGTCAAATTTATGACTCTTATTTTCATTATAGTTTTGACAGGTTATTTTCCTTTTTTGAAAGGTTTTTTCAACCATAATTTGGATCAGAATTGAATGGACCCCTGCTGAAAATGGTCTAAATATGATTTTGAAAGCGGAGGCATTTTAATTGACACATAAGGTCACAGCACAGGGTAGCCCAGAATGGTTTATACCGTGTTTGAAAAATATATTAAACTAGAGCGGTTCTCGGCTTTCGCGGTTCTCGGGTTTGGCGGTTGGTGGATTTGAATGGTAAAATGATTTTGGACAAAACCTAGCTGGGTCTTGTGGGTTTGGTGTAGTGTATAGTTGTATTAATATGTTGAAGTCAACTTATTTTGTTCTGCCTGTTGACATATTTTTTGGAAGATATATGATTATATGCGGCACTACAAGTAGGCTTCATAAATGTGAAAGAGCTATGTATAGGATTAATGTCTTTAAGTATTTGTTCTAGGCTTGACCGACAAAAGCAAAATTTGAAAAATTAGCCCAAATACCATTATTTGGTTAAATAATTCAATTTTCGTTTGGTACGTTTGAGATCGATGATGCAAAAAAATCAAGTCGCAATCAATTTGGCGACAAAAAAGTCATTCGCATAGAAATCATAATTATTTTTGTTTAAATTCTAGGCTTGACCGACAAATATCAAAATTTGAAAAATTAGCCCAAATACCATTATTTGGTTATTAAAGTAATTCAATTTGTTTGGGTACGTATGAGATCAATGATATAAAAAAGTCAAGCCGCAATCAATTTGACCACAAAAAAGTAATTCGCATAGAAATCATAACAATTTTTTTTTTAATTCTAGGCTTGACCGACAAATATCAAAATTTGAAAAATTAGCCCAAATACCATTATTTGGTTAAATAATTCAATTTTCTTTTGGTACGTATGAGATCGATGATATAAAAAAGTCAAGCCGCAATCAATTTGACCACAAAAAAAAGTAATTCGCATAGAAATCATAACAATTTTTTTTTTAATTCTAGGCTTGACCGACAAATATCAAAATTTGAAAAATTAGCCCAAATACCATTATTTGGTTAAATAATTCAATTTTCTTTTGGTACGTATGAGATCGATGATATAAAATTCAAGCCGCAATCAATTTGACCACAAAAAAGTAATTCGCATAGAAATCATAACAATTTTTTTTTAATTCTAGGCTTGACCGACAAATATCAAAATTTGAAAAATTAGCCCAAATACCATTATTTGGTTAAATAATTTATTTATTTTTGGAACGTATGAGATCGATGATGCAAAAAAGTCAAGCCGCAATCAATTTGGCGACAAAAAAGTCATTCGCATAGAAATCATAATTATTTTTGTTTAAATTCTAGGCTTGACCAACAAATATCAAAATTTGAAAAATTAGCCCAAATACCATTATTTGGTTATTATAAAGTCAATTTGTCTGGGTACATATGAGATCGATGACTCAAAAAAGTCAAGCCCCAATCAATTTGACCACAAAAAAGTAATTCACATAGAAATCATAACAATTTTTTTTTTAACATTCTAGGCTTGACCGACAAATATCAACATTTAAAAAATTAGCCCAAATACCATTATTTGGTTAAGTAATTCAATTTTTTGGGGTACATATGAGATCGATGATACAAAAAACTCAAGCCGCAATCAATTTGGCGACAAAAAAGTCTTTCGGATAGATTTTTAATTTTTTTATTCTAAGCTTGACCGACAATATCAAAATTTTAAAAATTAGCCCAAATACCATTATTTGGTTAAATAATTCAATTTTGTTTGGGTATTATGAGATCGATGATACAAAAAAGTCAAGTCGCAATCAATTTGACGACAAAAAAGTTGTTTGCATAGAAATCATTTTAATTCTAGGCTTGACTGACAAATATCAAAATGTGAAAAAATTGCCCAAATACCATTATTTGGTTAAATAATTCAATTTTGTTTGGGTATTATGAGATCGATGATACAAAAAAGTCAAGTCGCAATCAATTTGACGACAAAAAAGTTGTTTGCATAGAAATCATTTTAATTCTAGGCTTGACTGACAAATATCAAAATGTGAAAAAATTGCCCAAATACCATTATTTGGTTAAATAATTCAAATTTTTTTGGTACGTATGAGATCGATGATACAAAAAAGTCAAGCCGCAATCAATTTGCCAACAAAAAAGTCATTCGCATAGAAATCATAACGATTTTTTTACAAATTCTCGGCTTGACCGACAAATATCAACATTTGAAAAATTAGCCCAAATACCATTATTTGGTTAAATAATTCATTTTTTTGGGGTACATATGAGATCGATGATACAAAAAAGTCAAGCCGCAATCAATTTCATGACAAAAATGTCTTCATAGGCCTAATGAAATTTTTTTAATTCTAGGCTTGACCGACAAATATCAAAATTTGAAAAAATTGCCCAAATACCATTATTTGGTTAAATAATTCAATTTTCTTTTGGTACGTATGAGATCGATGATGCAAAAAAGTCAAGCCGCAATCAATTTGGCGACAAAAAAGTCATTCGCATAGAAATCATAATTATTTTTGTTTAAATTCTAGGCTTGACCAACAAATATCAAAATTTGAAAAATTAGCCCAAATACCATTATTTGGTTATTATAAAGTCAATTTGTCTGGGTACATATGAGATCGATGACTCAAAAAAGTCAAGCCCCAATCAATTTGACCACAAAAAAGTAATTCACATAGAAATCATAACAATTTTTTTTTAACATTCTAGGCTTGACCGACAAATATCAACATTTAAAAAATTAGCCCAAATACCATTATTTGGTTAAGTAATTCAATTTTTTGGGGTACATATGAGATCGATGATACAAAAAACTCAAGCCGCAATCAATTTGGCGACAAAAAAGTCTTTCGCATAGATTTTTTATTTTTTTATTTTAGGCTTGACCGACAATATCAAAATTTTAAAAATTAGCCCAAATACCATTATTTGGTTAAATAATTCAATTTTGTTTGGGTACATATGAGATCGATGATACAAAAAAGTCAAGTCGCAATCAATTTGACGACAAAAAAGTTGTTTGCATAGAAATCATTTTAATTCTAGGCTTGACCGACAAATATCAAAATTTGAAAAAATTGCCCAAATACCATTATTTGGTTAAATAATTCAATTTTTGTTGGTACGTATGAGATCGATGATACAAAAAAGTCAAGCCGCAATCAATTTGCCGACAAAAAAGTCATTCGCATAGAAATCATAACAATTTTTTTTTTAATTCTCGGCTTGACCGACAAATATCAACATTTGAAAAATTAGCCCAAATACCATTATTTGGTTAAATAATTCATTTTTTGGGGGTACATATGAAATCGATGATACAAAAAAGTCAAGCCGCAATCAATTTCATGACAAAAAGTCTTCATAGGCCTAATGATTTTTTTTTAATTCTAGTCTTGACCGACAAATATCAAAATTTGAAAAAATAGCCCAAATACCATTATTTAGTTAAATAATTCATTTTTTTGGTACGTATGACATCGATGATACAAAAAAGTCAAGCCGCAATCAATTTGACAACAAAAAAGTCATTCGCATAGAAATCATAACAATTTTTTTTAAAATTCTTGGTTTGACCGACAAATATCAACATGAAAAATTAGCCCAAATACCATTATTTGGTTAAATAATTCATTTTTTTGGGGTACATATAAGATCGATGATACAAAAAAGTCAAGCCGCAATCAATTTCATGGACAAAAATATCTTTCGTGTATGAGCATTTAAAAAAAAAATTAAGTAGGCCTGAGTCTGACCGACAAATGTCAACATTTTGAAAATGGACGCAAATATCATTAATATTAATGTATACATGGATAAATAACTCATTTTTTTTAAAGAACCGATCGTTTCTATGTGAGAGTCGATAATATACATATTTTTTCTATTAAAAGGTATAGCCTTTGCTAGGGATGTTCATATCATTGACTACAGAGGGCGACATTTTTTTGAAAATTAGTTGACCAAAATATGTAGAAAACTCCATGTTTACCTCTAGATGAATACAGCGATCCCGGGACAGCGATGTAGTACGATGTGGCTAGGATGTATTCACTGATGTCTATATAGCCCCGCACAAGCAACTAGACATCATGAAAGTAAACCTTTTTTTACCTAAAATGGTTTAAAATGTGCATGATTTGCCCAGTTTTCAGCAATATGAGGCAAACTACTAGTATGGTTAGAACTTGTTTATTATTCAGCCTGTAGGTTGGTTGAACCATCATTTGTTTTATTGTAAAGTACTTTGTTTCCATGTATTCCATTTTCAAAGAGATAATTTTATTTTCAAAATTTTATGAACATACCTATATGCACTCTATGTTCGAAATAGCGTCGTCATTCATGAACATGATAGCGCGCGCGGATGCCTGCCACTCAACACGAACTAACGCCATATGTGGCCAACTTTGGCAATGATTTTATAGATTACATCCCCCAGTCTTCAATATTATCGTGTCTTGTAGTAGCATGTATTACAATGGTATTAAAACCGCGACATGTCGGGGACCTCCCCTTCAAAATGAGCCTAAGTTTATTAAGATTGGTGCAGGCAATCAACCACAATGGCGAATTGCAAATTACTCTATTTTTATTTATTTTCTTAAAATGTCGGTATACGACGTGTGGGCCAACAGTGCACAAACAAACACGTTATTTTCTTGGCAGGCATCTGACCAGGGATACTATTAATTTTGGGATAGGAAAGTCCTATACTAACGCACGTAGCAAAAACGGTTCCGTTTCCATAAATTAACGCGTTTAACAATGTTTAACCAGGTTTAACGTAATATTTGGCCGGCATAGGTTTGGGGGCGCTGTGGATTTACACAGACGACGGTGGCCACGCGAAATCTAAATTTTGAATTCGTAGTGAATAACACGTAATCGCGAATGTTAATCTTATCATTTTGACAAATTCATCATAATTAAAAGAATTTTCATCGTTAAGCGAGCGATAACTGTTAAAAATAATTCAAAATAGTGCACTTCCGTTGCCATATTGGGTCGTCTGAGAGACGCGTGGCCAGCGTCGTGTCGTCTGCTACAATCACGCCCGATCGGTATAGCGCCACCAGTTCTATGCCGACCCAATTTTAATTTAAAAGTGGCCTCCGATCGGCAAGCTCAGTGGCATACCCCTGATCTGACTGCATCGATCCAATCTCGAATTAACCGGATTCAAAGTTCATAGGTGTATGTTTAGCCCTGAGCCATTGCATTCGTGGGCATTGTAATACTAAAACGCCGGGCGGATTCTTGTCAAAATGAAACTATACTGAAACCATAATGAAGAAGCTGGGAAAAGGATGGCTTAGAGGAGGGAGTGGGTGGCATTTGTGTGTGTGGACAGATTGGATGTTTTTAGGTGAGATATCGGATGAAAAGTGTGTTTTGTTTTTGAACAATTGGAGCTTTTTTCACCAAAAGTAATAAAATATTGGAATTTGGCCAGAGGAATTTGGAGGTTGTTAGTTATGAATATTTATAATGGAGCAGCGAAGGCCAACTTCCCTGAACAGAATGGAGACCCGTATTTTATTGTACTATGAAAGGCATAAAAGATAACAAAATGGGAATGAAGATTACTATGAATGGTATAAAAGATAACAAAATGGGAATGAAGATCTTTGAAAATATATATTTGCGTTAGTTATAATGTGTGTCATATATTTTGCATCGTGTACAATTTCTTGTTGTGTTTTCCGAGTTATTTCTTGTACATCATAAATCATCGATCTTTTTCGTCATGCCCACACACTGCCACCAAATGGAACCATTCACCGCCGTATCGTCAAGCCCACATACTGCCACCAAATGGAACCATTCACCGCCGTATTTGCCGGGGTACCAAACACGCAATGTTTTGCATCAAACACGATGGAAATATCCGGTAAAGAATTTACATCAAACACGATGGAAATATCCGATAAAGAAACCGGTTTTCGTTCACACGAAGTACGGTAAATTTACTGAAATGTATCATCATTTTAATGCATTGTTCATGATATTAAGAATAACTATCGTTCAGCCAAAGACTTTTAATGCCTTGGTTCAGCTAGGCCAATATTTACATGTATTATATGCACCAGTTGCTCGTTGCTCGATTTTCTGCCTGCATTGCTAGCTACACTGTACGCACAGTACATTGTATTCCATTCACAGCCACAACGGGGTTCTGTATGAGCACACGATAGCACTGCTGGTCCGTTTCCGAGTAATACGTCCGTCGTAATGCCTAGTCACGTGATCAACCATTTCCTTTATATACGCTTGTACAGTATTCTCGTTATCAAACCGCAAGTTCATAACTCATAGCCCGTGTACCCATAGAGCCATTGCATTCGGGCTCGATGTGCCTGTCGTATCCTGATGAAGAATGAGCAAGCTAAAACTATAACTGGTTGAGACCCAGCAAAAATACAAAACAACATTGCAGTCTAAGTCTAATGCCTGCAATATAATGGGGAAAATGTTTCCTACTTACTCTGCCAATGTCTTCAAGATATCTTTATCCGTTCCGATATGGCATGACATTATAGAAAATGGGTGAAAACTTGTTTTCCATTTTTGGCATATCAATATTGATAAAACTCACACCAAACTTATAACTGCTGCTTAAGAAATTAATCACCGAAGCTGAAAAATTCCCGAACAGACAATTCAAATTGTTTCATAAAACATCACAAACACTTGATTATCTATTAAGATTGTAGTGGAAATTAAAAGAAGGCACAGTAAATTACCTGCATCTATATCATTTAAATTGAGCTTTGTGTCGAACATGGTCAATGATTTTACGAGTTTAAAAAAAAAGGTAATTTTGGTCAAACTTGGATTCCACCATATATACAAAATTCCTATGAAAGCTTAATATTTGTAGATGTTAGAATCACAAGCATTCTTACCAATTACAATGATATTTATTGATGGCAGATAAATCATTCTGGGACACCCTGTAGAACCCCTCTTACCTATTATAGTCTTGCTTTATTGCATGCCACACGGCAGCCAACACAATGGCAATGTAAAGCTTTTTTGAGGGGTTTATTGGTTGTCAAATGGTTGTCAAATGGTAATTAACTCCACACCCATACCTGGGTCATCCCCAACGCCTTTGAACGTTTCTCCCCCCCACCCACTTTCCCGGCGTAAAACCATACAGATAAACCACAATCTCGGCCAATATTGTTGGAACACTTTTATACGTGTGTTTAAAAACTCCCCCTCTCCCCCTGGATCAATCTGTTAAAAAAATCTATTAATGTTTAGGAAAAAACTAATTATGGCCGCGATTGCAGTCTTTAAAATATAAATTGCTGAACTTTCCGATTTTTGAGTCCAAGATATCACACTCCTACCCTCACCCTCCACATCGCCCCCAAAAGAGTGCCCCCTTAGGTCTCATTCCACAAGATAATCCCCCTATTGCTTTGGGTGGTTAATTGAGAGGTCAAATTCATGTTAATTTTGCTCAATTGTAGAGTGAAATGACACATTGAAATCCTTCTTTTTATTGAAATGAAAATCTAGAGGTTACCTGCTCTTGCAGCAGGCCAATCTAAGTTTAAGGGACACGGTTGTGGTAGAGTTTGCAGATTTCTCATCTAACCCTACTAAATAAAGCATATTCATAACCCTACCCTTAAGTTCCTTAACCCTAACTTTTACCCTAAACCGGGCCCTAAACCCTAACCCTAAATCTTACATTGACCCTATATTCAAGCATTAGAAAATCAGCAAACTCTATACCATTGGCCTTATGTACAACTAACTGTAGACAAGTGTTTAAAAGTCCCTATAAAAATTAATTGGAGTCGAGTCACCCAATGTTACATGATATGATTGCCTAAAGTCACAAGTCTGAATGTGTTATAACTTGAAACTGCAGTTTTAATGAATAACAGTCCTAATGGTATCACTAACAATCCTAAGTTGAAGAATAGCCATTAAATAAACCTGAAACTTTAATTTAGGACTTTTAATGTCCGTTTATGTCTTACCTCTTCTGTGCCTGGTTTCACTCTCCCCGACTCTTCCAGTCTACTGAGATATCTAGCAACTAACTCCATCCTTAGATCTTGATTTCCTACTTTGAGACTCAGTTATGTGTGCAGGGTTATGTTGGTATTGAGCATACAACACAATGTTTCCTAACATAGTACACTCTTAGAAATAAAGGGTTAATTTAGCACCACCATATACAGTATCCTGTATTTCTAATCCAGTAATATATAGTTCCCCCAAAGGATATGAAACAATAAGAGCATGAAAGGTTCAGAAATCCAGGGGGGAAAGAAAACAAAGTTCTTATCAGTCAAATTAAAACACTCATAGGATCTGCATGAACCACATCAATAAATGAGTTTTCTTTCTAAGAGTGTAGAGAAGAAATTGTCAGTTACCAATACCTGAACACATCTGACCCAAGGATCTTTATGTCACCTGTATCTATGTGTAGAGTGCAATCATGGGACTAACATTTAAAGGTATATTATGTGATCTTTCCAGGGAACGCCCTCAACATCGAAAAAAAAATAGAAAGCAGATTTTCTTGCAGAATTACATTTCTGATCATAAATCATGCATACATTCCAAGTTACAGGGCGATACGATTCTTAATTACTTCAAAATCGTGGTTTTAGAGTGAAAATAGACTGTCGGAATCCCGACAGTTTATATTTTTCACTCTAAATTCACTCTAAAACCATGATTTTGAGGTAATTAGGAATCGTATCGCTCTGTAACTTGGAATGTATGTATGATTTATGATCGGAAATGTAAATCTGCAAGAAAATCTACTTTCCAAAAAAAAAATATGAATAGAGGGCGCTCTCTGGAAAAGATCACATAATATGCCTTTAAGTGCAGAGTTGAAATAACATTGTCTGATTTATTTCTGACAAACATAAACCTTTATTTTGCTAGCTACAACATTTGTATTGCATTACATTGTGTGTACATTTCATGTGTATACAGTGTATGCCACACCATTTACTTTTTAAAGAATACACACATGTACTCAGTATTTACTTTTGTAAGGAAAATGTAAGTGCCTTACAACAGCAGGGGGGGTTACTGTAAGTGCCTTACAACAGCAGGGGGGGGGTTACTTAGTTGATGTGAAGTTACGGGGATGTGCCGCCAAATAAGGTCCCATATCTTTCACCCGTCTGGTGAATTAAATGACCCCTTTCCATTGCCATTTTTGGTAATTTTATGGGGCTAAAATCCTAAATTTTGCATTTGAGCAAAATCTGTCAAATATATAGGAAAATTATGGGTCTCCGGTAAAGATATGGGTCCATTGGGGACAGCATCATGCTGAAATACAAGCAGATGTATATGTAGGCCTATATGTTGCCTGTTTGGGATAAAATAGTGGTGCAAAATACCAAATGAGACCTGTGAATGTGCACATGGCTGATGAGACTGGCGTTTAGTATGCTATCCATAGGAAAGATTGCTTCATCTCCAATGAAAAAATCATGCATAAATCTTTTCTGCCACACCCCAGCTATAGCCAGCCAGGGCTTGAAAAAAATGTATATTTCCCGGGAAGCAAACAAAATGTCTCTCCATTTCTTATGTATTTCTTTATTTGGAAAAGCAAAATTTCCCTCCAAATACCCAAATTTCCCTGGAAGGAGCTTCCTGAATTTTCCACATTTTTCCAGGCCTGAATTAGCCACTGTGCAATATAGGCGTCTCCTTGGAATGAACCAATGTCTAATGAGGGCGCTCTATTCCTATGTTCATGGTTCGAGTCCATTCATAATGTTCTTCCCAGTGATTTAGCCAAAGTGGCCCAGATGATTTCATGACTACTTTAGACAATTTATCATATATCTCTGCTTCCTGAGCAATGAAACAAAGCTTCTTTAAAGGTAGATGTTCTGATATATTGCTGGCCCGGTTTTCAACTTGATGTTTTTTATTTTACATGAAAGGTAAATAGTCGCATTCCAAAGTTTGAGTTGCATATAACTCTAATGGTTCTTATTTTAGAAGCACAAGGTCACAAGAAATGTGCCCATTGAGTAGTACACAAACTGGTGGGTGGTTAACCACCGTTGGCCAGAGGGGGGGGGGGGGGGGGGGGGGGGGGGGGTGCAACATAGTCGACTTCGTATACCATGTATAATTTCACTGTCACACAATCGAACAACACCCTCTGATACTTCGCCTTGCCGAAAACCGCTCCCATCCGAGAACCGACCAATACACGGTCTACTGACATTGGATTTACTAAAGAACTGCACTTTCTATGTGGGGAAGGGGAGGGGGGATTAATTCATCATTGAATTTGATTCATTTATAAAGTTATAATTGTAAAATTGAAATTCACAAACTCACAAAACATATTAACATCTACGATCAATGAGTGAAAAAGAGATTTAATTCAATTTAGGAAATTATATTTAATATCCCTCCAAAAGTCCCTAGACTCAAATTATATAAACTCATAAAAAACGTCATTTGTTACAAAAATAAAGACAAAAGAAAATTGTTTACTCATAAAACAACGTCATTTGTTACAAAAAATAAAGGCAAAAGAAAAAGTGACCCTAGAGAGATTCAAACTCATGGAAACTAATTCTTAGCGAAACCAGTCTGAATATAACGAAGGGTTTAGACCGCTGCACCATTAACCCTAACCCGGGCCCCCTGAGTGCTAAAAAATGTTAATCCTAAGTCCCTCTCCAAACGCATGCGCCGTGGGTTTTCGATGACGTAGTCAACCGAGCCTATATAGTGAGCGTGGTACACTGCGCGAATGTGTAGCTGAGGGCCGTGGCTCAGTGGCTGTGACGTGGGGCTTGAGAACGGAGGGTCCCCGCCTCCCCGGATCGAATCCCGGCAGGTTCCCAGAGATTTAGTTGGTGTTTTTTCCTCGAAAATTGTGATCCCGGTCAAAAACCCTAAACCGGGGTTGTTATGACAGATAATTATATCAGGGGCGACGAATTAAGAAATATGTAATAGCCTACTTATTTTAATGGCGTTATTTCCCCAGTAAATCATAAAACTATGATATAAGGACAGACTATCATCAAGTATTATATATCATTGCCTATGACTATCCCTTTACCTTCGGTTCAAACTTTATATCTTCGGTTTAAGTGAGCAGTGTTGCTATAAATGGTGAGCCAAAAGGCGCCCACTAAACTTTATATTTGACATGATCCACCCGTCTCTCATCGCGCAAAATGATGCCCAATCATGCGCCTGTGGCATAAGCTTGGCAATATTGTAAACCCTGGTTCGGGGACTACTTCTGGTCTAAAATATAAATTTACATTTCGTAAAAATTATAAAACTAAGCAAAACTAAAAGGATTTCGTCGGCCATGAGTGTTTTAATTAGTAAATAATGTTTAATGAACAAACTTTTAAATATTTATATCGACTTTAAATCCGTTGGGGGGGAGGGGGATGATTTCGGTTTGGCCGAGGGTGAGCGCAAGCGATTATGGGACGTGTGATTTAGGCCATCAGGTGCTCTTTACGTGATTTGATATATATAGATAAGTCGGCTTTTACCCGTGCATGCAACGTCATGACGTGCATGTAAATCGGTCCGTAAAATTATGTGTAAACAAAAATGATTAGTTTCATTTGCTACCATTCTTCCGGTCAAATAGGAACTATAATCGCACTCAACTTTGCCGGAAGTGCCGCCCATTACCGAATAAGTGGTGTACGCCCCTAAAAAGCCAAAAAGGGCAACAAAAAAAACTATCAATTTTTACAAGGTCGGCCCGGAGTGACATCACATGCCATTAGCTGATGTAAATAACAGTCGCTTACACAGCCTCACGCAATCTAGGAACGATCTTGTGTATGGCTGGGTAGAACGTTTTGCTTTGTTGTCAACGGCAAATGACAAAAATACCTGGATGACCGCGGCGACCTACAATCAAGGAAAATAATAGTTGGCACACTTGACGCAACTTATTACGACTACTTACGACATTCTATATATAACTGGCGCAATTGTGCACTGATCAAATTCCCGCAAAACAACTTGCCTATACGTAATTACGTACTATAGTTCGATCAATTCCAATTGGCGAAGCCTCATTATTAATTTTCAGCAGCGAATGAATAAGCCTACACTAATAGTCGTCGTCAGAATACTTCGGCACTTTTTTCTGTGACAACAGCGTACAGCGTAAACATGGAAGAGCGTTGTAGAACAGCGTCGCAACAGCGTTATCTTTGAGCAGTTCAACGCGTCGCGGCCCTCGTAATCCGATTGGCCGCGACCGTATCTATGTGTCATGAATGTCCACGCCCACACGCTCATAATTCAAGACGCGTGCGTTGGCGGTTTTAAAAAAGTGCCGAAGTATTCTGACGACGACTATAACACTACAGAGAGAAGGACGCAGCGTGCAGGCGTGCGTGAAGGCAAACAAGCGCACGGTATCGTAGACTTAATATAGACGGTTGTATTAATCTGAGACTAAAATAGTATTTTTGTCTCAGGTATTAATCATGCCCCTGTGCTTCACTTCACACCTAGCTCTGAATCCTAGCTCATGAGCTCTCTGTACTACACACCAATAAATAAATAAATAAATATTAAAAAAAACAGCATACAAAAACTACAATTTATTATACGCTTACTCTACTCTTTTCAGCCTTGGTGTTTGCCTTTTTGTACTTCATCCACTATGTCGTATATCTGGTGATCACGGTGTGTTTTCTACAACTTCGATTTCAGGATTCAGGAATATTTAGACTAAATTATTAAGAGGAGAAATTATTTCATCGAGTTGCTAAAAAATTACGATAGCAGCAGCCGACAAAATGTCATGAATGTACTTCCGGCAACATTGGAGGTCATCATGATGGGTCATAGGTCATCTCCAAAGTTACGGTCGGAATCTAAAAAATAGTTCCATCAAAAATCTATTAGAAATATACATTCGACTCATTAATATTTATATTTTTTGATTTTCCCTTCATTTGTGTTCATTTTTGATCCTATTCAAACACACAAATTTTGGTAAAATGATATAGTTTAGTAAATGCGAAAGAATATCTGAACTTCCAATGAGAACCACTTGGCGTAGTATTACGTATAAACTGTGGGTGTTGCACGGCATTTCATTTGTGTACATAATCAATCATGGACGGAAACATTGAATCGATAGAAAATTAAACGAATTTTCTTTCACTAGTTTTGAGACAGGTGTTTCGTCAATTCCTGCCAGGAAAATGATGATGACACGGAGCGGATATAGTGGTGGAATAAAAGTCCACGCTCCATCATTGCGAGAAGATCTATTGGCAAATGTGACACATGAAAGGGCCCATTCATCGGTGAGTATTTTTTCCGGAATAACAACAAACTAGACTCCCAAACAAAAAGCTTAATCCGGAAGGCCATAAATATCTTCTCAGACTAGACTAGCTACCAAAAGTAGGCCTTTGCCAGTGATGCACTTCACTGAACAAACTTGAGTTAGCAGCAATTTCACTGGGTAATTTTCTTGATTGAGTGATAGTGAAAAACCAAAATGATGCCTGTTTATAGTGATTTAGGCCTAGGGCCTACGTTTACGTTTACGTTTACGTTGGTACACTCAGCAGAATCCAAAAGACTAGACGTAATGCTAAGGGGTTGGTTGATGCTCTTATGAAGTTAAGACATATATAGGTGCTTGAAGACGAAAATCATAACATATAATTGTGCAGATCCACTAATGTAAATGTGCGAGTAAAAAAAGAAACAGCTACTTAATTTTAAAGACTGTTGGATACCCTTCCTTTGAATGCCTCCACAGATGGGGCAGTCAGGGCTGATGCTGGAAGGGAGTTCCATAGCTGGACAGTTCTTGGAAAGAAGGAGTACTGGTAGAGCTGTGTGCGGCTTGTGATGATTTGGTATTTGTTAGGATGGTATGACCTTGTGCTACTTGGTATCATGGGAGACATGTAATCGCCCGGATTGATGGCGACTATGTTGTTGCTGATCTTGTACATCATGGCCAGACTGGCTGCTTGCCTTCTCCATTCCAGAGAGTTCCATTTGAGTTGTTGTATCATAGTGGACACACTCTCTCTGCGGCGGTATTTTTGGAGCACAAATCTGGCAGCGCGGCGTTGAATGCTTTCAATCCTGTTGCCTGTTGGTGTCCTTCTGGGTGTGGGGACTCCATACTGGGCAACAGTACTCGAGATGTGGCCTGACGAGCCCTATGAAAGCTTGCTGTCGTATTTGATTGGAGCAGTGTCTTATGTTGCGTCGTAGGAGTCCAAGCATCCTGTTTGCCTTGGTGGTCATTTTGTTGATCTGTTTTTGCCACGACATTTCAGTTGAGAAAGTAAGGCCTACTGCAGACTTGTGAGTGCATGAGTGATGGCCAAAACAAATGTTCAAATGTTGTGCTAGAGCCTACTCAGTGGCGTAGCTCAAGGGGGGGCAGCAAATGCCCCCCCCCCCCCCCCCCGACGAAAAAAACCCAATTTGTGCCCCCGCCCCCCACTCCCCTAAAAAAATAAAAAATGGGTGAGAAAAAAAGGAAATAGGAAAAAATTGAGAAAAAAGACCGAGGTTATTAGCCAACTAAAAGGCAAAATTGTTACAGTACATGTAGTACATTTACTGTGCAATTTTTTTTGACTGTGCGAAATTTTTTGACCTCACCCCCCCCCCCCCCCCCCCCCCCCCCACTTACGTGAAATTTACGAGGTAAGTGACTAGAATTTTTTTTTGGGCAACCTTTTACGAACATTTTAGAAATCTTGCCCCCCTGAATCCCAGCTACGCCACTGAGCCTACTAGACCGAGAGAGTCTAGACTATTTATTTATTTAATATAGCCTTTAAATAATCAAAACAAATAATTGTCGATCACAGTGTCTCAGATTCCTCAGCATCCCATAAGGTTTATCGCGAATCAGTAAAAAGCCATTGATTATGTTATGTAGCATTTGTTATTGTGGGATTGAAAAGGGACAAAATGTTCCCCCTTTTCTATTCCACAACTTATCAGAAAAGGATAATCAATGGATTTTTTCCAATTGGCGATAAAGCTAATGCACCTGGTGCGTACTTGACAGCTGCTGCGTAACCTGCTGCATAAGAGCAAGGGCGCAGTGAACCGGAAGATGTGACATACTTGTAAACATGTTGGAAAATTGACCCTAGTCAACAAGACCCGCGCCGCGTGATTGGACAATTATAATAACGGTCATGTTTATTCATGTCATACTGGGCATCCCATGCATTGTGTGAGCGTTGTTTTGGAATGCAGTGCATCACAAGATCAAGTTCAACTTTCGGATGAACGCGACCACTCGGATCATGACGCTGTGATCAACAATTCTTTGATTTGATTATAGTATAGGATAGGTCGGCCCGGAGTGACATCACATGCCGTTGACCACAAACCAAAGAGGTAAAAAAGGCCTCTTACACAGCGTGACGTAATCGCTTCGGTTGATCTACTGTTTGGTCGAGCATAAAACTGATAGTGAATAGGTCCTGTTAAAACGTCTGGTTTGTTGTCAACGGCAAACGGTAAAAAGTACCCGCCCCGGATGGTCGGCTGTTACAACCGTGTTCTAAGCGTAAACACGGAACTGCTGTTGCCATAGACCATTTCAAATCCGAAAATATACGACCACACGAATGCTTCCGATTAGCCGAGTGATTTGACTCTCGGTTACATGACCTGTCAGCTCCTGACAGGTCATGGCCATGTGCCGGAGAAAAACAAATGTGTTTTTCACCCGTCTGCCCGTGTGGTAGATTGCACTGGTGTTGGTGATAGATTGTATCCCTCACAAAGTTGATGTTGCGCATTTCAGTAACAACAAACGGTGAGATGAAAGAGATTTGGGGTAATATTTTCACTTTTTACCGTCTGCTCGATACATTTGGAATTTGCCGGTCAACGCCTTTGTTGATAAAAAAACAAAATAGTCGCATTCCACGTTTTACTTCTCATGTGTGCACGCGTGTATGTAAACATAGTAAATCACTAGGCGGACAACCAACTAGGACAATGCTGTGAATGCGATCAACTGTTGTGAAGAACGCGCAACGCACCTACTCCACGTGACCTGTTTTTCCGAAGATTTCCGATCTCAATTTGAAATGGTCTATTGGTGGATTAAAATAGCATGACTTTTAGCCAACATGCATCTGATTGGCCTGTTTGTAGATCTATGGCGTCAAGAATGTTTATCACAAGCGCGAGGGAAAGTGCTTCAACTTCTCTGACGGCGACATTAGTGCAGTTAAGTGTTTTATTTAGACAGCAAAACAATGTAGGCCTAATTTCCAACATTTTTTCGCTCTTGTAAATGGTTCAAGGATGAAAATAAAAAGTGAAAGGTATTTCAAGGTGAGTAAAAACACTGGTAAGTCAGATCTATCACTAAGCTTCGGGATTTCCCGTGATCGCGGAATTCACGGCATGAATCACGCTTTTCATGCTAAATCACGGATTTTGTAAAATGTACCGTGAAATCGCGGAATTGCTGTAAATTGTACCGCGAAATCGCGGAATTCCTATTTCAGTTGCGGTAATTGTCCGACATGCCGATTTACAGTACGGTCTTGTTGAATAACAAAAGAACTTTTTCTGAATTCCTATTGAAATATTTCCTTTCAAGACGATATCGACGCACAATTGTGTACAGTCATGACAGTGCATTCATCTCTAGGCCTACTTGAAACGACTGATTGAAGTTCAATTGACAGATGATTTATAATATTGAATTTATTTGAATGAGATAAACAAGACCGTATTCTTCTAAAGAGTAAGGTAGGCCTACTTCAAACCCATCTTCAAAAGAAGCTTAGAGATTGTTTACATCCGCCACCCTCTTCAGAAAGTTTGTTAGTCGATACAAAAGTTAATCCAGCGCGTTCAATGGGTGATTATTGATTCAAGACCCTTTTCTAAAGACACAGAAAATGAAGAGCATGATGACTCACTCGTTTCGTTTTGTCATCAAACAACATCAAACAACATCATATCGTCATCATTCATATTTGCATTGCATTGTATTACAAGAGACTGAATACAATAGCTTTCAATGGCTGCGTGTTGTTGTCAATTCGACTTTTCCCCACGTGCGCTGAATATTCATCAGCATTAGCACCTCATGCATTATTCATGAAGTACATGTACGAATGCGCCTTCGTATACATTGTTAATGGGCATGTACATGTACATGACTCGAAGGCGTGTTTAATTTCACGATGTCAGGAAAAAACATTACGTCACCAGATTAACCTAATTATCAGGGTTTAATATTCACGAGATGGTATTGTTTGTTTGTTTGTTAAAACGGACACTGTTGTATTAAAAATGGGGGAAATCAAACAGTTACACAGCAAGCAATAAACTTGGACGGAGATAATAATTATATAGAAAGTTATCAATATATGAAAACAATAATGACTGTAAATGACCAGAAATTAATAATAAAAATGTTATAATTACTGATGACATCAGGGGATGCGCGTGCGTATGTTAAAAATTACAATCCTTTCCACGTGCGTTGGGAAAATCTAAACAAAGACAAGGTAGTGTGAGAAAATAATAAAATCTTGTTTTGTTGAATATGTTTTCCAAAATGTTGAACAACAACAGCATTGATACTAGTTTAAACACTGTGTAAAACAATTTATGACGCATTTAGCATGAAAATTAAGTTATATTAATACTTTCACGGTTTGTTTTGTAACGAAACTGCGCATCAACTCAACGTTTAAAAAAATCTCTTGGTCTAAATAATTACATGTAATATGAAAGTATGTATTTATAATTTATAATTTTCTAAGAATGTAAAATGTGTAAATATTATTTTATTGTATTATTAAATGTCATCGTGATCAGTATCATTTATTAATATTAATATGAAAGTATGTAATTTATAATTTTCTAAGAATGTAAAATGTGTAAATATTATTTTATTGTATTATTATAAATGTCATCGTGATCAGTATCATTTATTAATATTAATATGAAAGTATGTAATTTATTATTTTCTAAGAATGTAAAATGTGTAAATATTATTTTATTGTATTCCAATTTGAATTTGTAATTCTTTTATTATAAATGTCATCATCATATCATTTATTAATATTAAGATGAAAGTATGTAATATGAAAGTATGTAATTATATTATTTTCTAAGAATGTAAAATGTGTAAATATTATTGTATTGTATTTTAATTTGTAATTCTTTTATTGTAAATGTCATCGTGATCAGTATCATTTATTAATATTAATATGAAAGTATGTAATATGAAAGTATGTATTTATAATTTATAATTTTCTAAGAATGTAAAATGTGTAAATATTATTTTATTGTATTATTATAAATGTCATCGTGATCAGTATCATTTATTAATATTAATATGAAAGTATGTAATTTATAATTTTCTAAGAATGTAAATTGTGTAAATATTATTTTATTGTATTATTATAAATGTCATCGTGATCAGTATCATTTATTAATATTAATATGAAAGTATGTAATTTATAATTTTCTAAGAATGTAAAATGTGTAAATATTATTTTATTGTATTATTATAAATGTCATCGTGATCAGTATCATTTATTAATATTAATATGAAAGTATGTAATCTATTATTTTCTAAGAATGTAAAATGTGTAAATATTATTTTATTGTATTCCAATTTTAATTTGTAATTCTTTTATTATAAATGTCATCATCATATCATTTATTAATATTAAGATGAAAGTATGTAATATGAAAGTATGTAATTATATTATTTTCTAAGAATGTAAAATGTGTAAATTTTATTGTATTTATTATAAATGTCATCGTGATCAGTATCATTTATTATTATGAAAGTATGTAATATGAAAGTATGTAATTTAAAATTTATTATTTTCTAAAATGTGTAAATATTATTTTATTCCAATTTTATTTTGTAAATCTTTACCAGTGTCATCGTCATCAGTATCATTTATTAATAATATGAAAGTATGTAATTCATTATTTTATTATAAAAGGGAAGTTTATTTACACTCTTTAGTATTTATACAAACTAAGGTTTTTTTTAAAAATATTTATTTTTTATTATTTAAAAGTGTTTTAATATTATTTTATTGTATTCCAATTTTAATTCTTTTATTATAAATGTCATCATCATCAGTATATTTATTGATTATGAAATACGTAATTGTTTATGAATATTCATTGTTTATTTGATTATAATATGGTGCGCATGCGTATGTTAACAATTACTCTCCTGGCCACGTGCGTTTGGAAAATCCCATTGAAAATCGGGGCCTTTCAAAGAAAACAAATTTAACGATCTAATGTAAACAAAGGCGACGATAATAAAATATTCAAGCGAAGCCATCGATTATTTTGGAAGCTTGACAGACGGGCCACCAACCAAGGCAAGAAAGGAAAGCTAGGGAATTGGTCAGTGGTTACAGTGGCTTTTTCGAACTTCACGAAAGTTGTATTTTATCGCTTTTTTCTAGTTGCCTTTTTATATTTTATTAAGCTTATTAAATGCCTAAAAATTCGACCGCTTCGTAAATCACGGAATTTCGCGATTTTTCGCGGTTTTTACTTGGAATCTCATTAATCACGGTAAATCACGCTTTTCACAAAAACTGCCCACGGTTTTCACCTTAAAAAATCACGGGAAATCCCGAAGCTTATCTATCACCACTAGTACAAGTTACCATCACTTATCATCAACAACCTGTGCTCCCTTAGGCATTCAGTATCCATGAACACTGTAGGTAGCCTGAAAACCTAAATGCAAACTAGGTTCTTTTTATGTATGGTCTATGTGTTTGTGTTTTCAATTTTGGAGTTGTGATATTTTCATTTTTAAAACCATGGCAGGTATGTTAAAACTGACACGTTGAATCAGCTGGGTGGTAAAAAAAATTCAGGTCAAAACTTTTTCGAAACAAATTACTTTGATAGATGTTTTCAACGATTTTCAAACAAATCACAAAATTTTGCTAAAATGTCAGCTTAAAAAAGAAAATGTGCGGAGGAGACCGTAGGAAAACACTTTTATATTAACAAAAAAATATTTGGATTTTACTATCTAGCCTGGCAGACGAGCTGGAAAGCGATACCCTGTTGCGCCATCGTCATCAATAGAGAGACCATGGACAAGTCCAACAAAGAATCGTTCCAATACAACAGTGCTGTCATCAGGAAGTAGCAGGTCAACTCTAGACCAAACACCAAAGATACAGAACTGGTTGTGTCACAAATCGATTCGAGGCATACAGGTAGGTGGTGGTGTACATGTAGGGTACCAAATATGTAGGTAAAAATGAAATATTTACAGGGTGTCCCCCCCCAAAAAAAATAGGACTCTGTTCCATGAAGGTTTAATCAGCAATTTCACTGGGTAAAATTATTGAGGGTGAAAAACTAAATTGATGGCCGAAATGTGGGCTGGCGTAGTGTTTTAGGCTGTAAAAGAATGGAATTTCCAACATTTTTCATTCTTTTGAAATTTGAACGGTGAAAATCAAAAGTGAAGGGTATTTCACCCTTTGTGTAGGACGAGTGAAAACACTGTGTTTAATACAAAGACCAGCATCTACATAGACCAGCAGGGTCAGAAATTCGAGGAGAATCCAAGAATCCATTCTCGCACAGATTCATGCCGGTAAAGTTGCGAGAATCCAAGTTGATTCTCGAAGATAACACACTATTTGAATGCAGGAAAATCCATTGATTCTCGCAAAATCCTCTGCAAGAATTTAAATGGATTCTTGTAACCTTTGACGAACTTCTGACAATGGACCAACAATGATAACATGGTTTACCTTTCAATACGTTGCAATATTCATAAACATTGTAAATCATCTATCAATCAATAGCAAAGATTAGTTTGGTATTCTTGGCTCAAATCAATTCTGGCTAAATAATCCACAAATAAGATGCATGCATGTTTTGTACAAATGAAAATATTCATGTTAAAAAGTTCTCCTGCGCTTTAATTGTCTTGAATTAAAAGAGGCATTGAGAGATTGCCGAGAAAATGAAAAAAAATGAATTGTTTCAATAAGGTACGTAGGAACCTTGAAGTGTAATGATTTATTGGCAAATGGTTGAATGATGGGGCTAGATACAAATTCAGATTTAGCAATTTATGTGGTGAGTGGTGCTGATAATTTTACTGTGATCCTACATCCTTCAGAAGGATTTTATGATCAATATTACCAAATCGTGAAATTGTACGTAAAAGACAGTGAATTAAGGTAAACGGTTTCAGATGTTAGCTAGTGCCAAAGTAATCCAACTCTTGTGATGTTATCCAATGCTCTTGTGATTCCTCATTTTGATTATGCCAGCCCAGCCCAGTGTGGTCCAACTGTTCAAATACATATCAAGCAAGACTTCAAGTCTTACACAACCGTTTAGCCAGAACAATATTATCTGCTGATATCAGAACACCAATAAATGATATGATGAACTTACTTTATTGGACAAAACTAAATGATAGGTGGAAAATTCAAATACTTATCATCTTATTCAAATGTTTAAAAGATATAAGTCCAACCTATTTATCATCCAATTTTGAATTTGTACATAACTATCACAATCATACTACCAGGAATCATTCAAGTAATACTTTAATCATTTCTAAAATCAACTCAAATTCTGGTATGCGCACTTTTCTTTTCAGATCTAGCCATCTGTGGAACAATTTATCACCATCTATTCGTATTGATTTAGAAAATTTGTCACTTGGTCAATTCAAATCATATATTTCCACTGTATCATAATTTGTATTATATTTAAACACTAACGTTTGTTATTTGTATGTACTTATGTATCGAAATGAGGGCCTGCTTGGAAAGCAGTGCAAGTCACACAAAGCAATAAAGAAAGCATAAATAAATAAAAATAAAATACGTATAGGTGCACAAAACCCGATTTCAGGGGAAATTTAGGGCGCACTCCTATACATATCTCTCAATGCCCCTTAAGTCTCACACTATACTGACTGTAAAAAGCACTCATTTCTCCTTTTCTATTCAAGACAATTATAGCATTTGGATATACAATATGCTTCCTTGTTTTCATTGTAAATGCGCTATAAAATATTGGAAATAGTTCCCCAGTTGCAAGTCTGTCTAGAAGCATTTGTGTGTTCACTGTTTGTATTGGTCATAAGTCCCTTTGAAGTCCATTCCATTGACACATTTGGTGGTACTGAGAATAAAGAAACCTGGGAGTCTTTACAAAGTGGATGTGTGTCGTCTTAGGTGGTCTTTCGGTGTCATAGCTGCTGTATTCTTAACTATAAACTAATTACGCAGACTTAATTGTTGATTCAAACCAATATATGTGATGTAGGTCTCTATAATAAGTCAATAGTCTTGATCCTTATGTAAATCATTACACTCTACTTCACAGTAACTATATAAAATGGATTATATTTGTACCTCATTACTCTTGCATGCAGGGGCGTAACTATGGACAATGGAGGGGGCCCAAGGCTCCCCCACACCAACAATGAAAAGACAGCTTGTATATATGGGCAATTCCAAGCAAATGTTAACCAAATAGCAAAAATTTCAAATGTGCATCCAAAGATTAATTCTATGCCTATAATTAATGTAGGCAAGAGTCCAAAGTTCAGGAATTTTTAGTTTGTTTAGCGATACTATGTTTTTTGATGTATAAACTAGCTAATTAGCATAAATTTGCATATTTGCAGCCTACAAAATCAGTGAAAAGGCTTGTTTTTATTTATTCCATATCTTTTAGACACATAGGTATGATGTTTAAATAAATGTCAGGCACAATAGTAGTACTGATGGGAAAAGTTTTGATATAAATTTAATTTTGATCAACGGCCGATTAGCCTCGTTAATCCAGGTATTTAGTATGCATTGCATAATCTCATGTCATTCCGCAACGCAAAAGTACAATTTTTTAGGATAGCAAGAAAAAAAATGTACCCTTTTTTCATTTAACTATTTTTTCTCTGCACACAATTGACATGCTTCACAATGATAAAAAAAATTGGAAAATTCTGTTAATTAATAGCCCTAACGAGCGTTGCGGAATGACGTGTTGCGGAATGACGGTGCGGAATGACAAAGGTATTAATCCCTATATTTAGGCAATTTATTGAGCAAATTGTGATATTTTTGTGTACTTGGTATAAGATCATCCTTATTTATGATAATTCATTCAAATATGGACTCTAAACTTTTAAAAAAGTTTCAAAATTGATGAAAACTCATAATTTGCTGAATTAGGCAACTTTGATGTGCAAGCTGTTGAATTCGGCAACTTTATCACAAAATCATGGCTACTTTACCTGTAAATGATGATTTCAATGTGAAAATAGTTGGGTTACTTGTATTCATGAATTTGTAACATATGAAATGCCACTGATTACTCTTTCTTTTATTTTTTATGCATATTAATTTAAAGCATAAAAACATGTTTTTTCTTTTCTCTATGGAGTTTTGCACACAAATTCACACTGTCATTCCGCAACGTCATTCCGCAACACCTACTTTTATTTTTTGATGACCTACTAGAGATCCTAGCTGATGATTAAGTTTTATGAAAATGCTTTTGTCAGTTAGCTAACACTTCAAACCTTCTAAAAAGTAACTTCAATAATGATACACTCTAAAAAGTTCACAGAGTTTTCACTTTGTGTAAACATGTAAAAAAACCACCAATCATCTGCGTCATTCCGCAACGCAAATTTGCATATGCAAATTAGGATACTTGGAAGCGCAGTCTAATCGCTATTATCAAATAAAGTTGTAAAATGGGGAGTAACTACAAATCTCTGGGTTTTACACCCAAAAGAAAGTGGATTTTTGTGTGTAAATGTCATTCCGCAACGCGTGGAATTGCCCATATACAATATATATAGTTGGTTATGCCCCCCACCCCACCCCCGATCACAGGTCTATCCCCCTCATGCCCCATGCCCCCCCCCCCCCAATTGAACCTAGTTACGCTACTGCACAGATGCCCATGTAAAATAAATAGAAATGTTTGGTTAAGAACTACTCAGATTTTGAAAACATTTCAATGAATTCTACTTTGTATAGACTTTCAACAAGAAAGAATTATGTACAGTGCTCATAAAGAGTAACTTACCAGTTGATATATTTCGTATTTACTACGTTAAACGTCCCTGCTCTATTACCCCTACCCCCCACCCCGTAAAATTTGATAGAATAAGGTATGTGAATGTCAATTTTCTTGTCCTAAAAAGGCTAAAAGTTGAGCTTCTTAGCTATAAATCATGAGATGAGTACCTTTTTGCGATAAAATCGGTCAAAATGCGATGCGAAATGCAGCAAAATCCATGTTCCAAATCGACAACGCAGCGGGGATGTAGCTCAACACAGCGTGGTATAGAATAATAATATTTGAATAACTTTAGTCTGAACCAACTCCTTGTAACGAAAATTAATCTTTTCAGTGATGTAAACCAGTTGACATTGCGGTCGGTGTTTTATCGATACTTAGGCGTTGAAAAATTGACCCCCAATAATAAAGCCCCCCCTTTTGAAAAATGCAGCGCCCTAGGGACGTTTAATGTAGTAAATACAGTATGCTTATTACTCCAATAGCTCCAACATAATCATTTTAAATCATCAATCTGTGAAAACATATCTTCTCTTTAATTTGAGATATTGCACATGAAGATTGAATTAATTTTGTCCCATAACTTGGACCATATTGCCGGTGTCTAGTATTCAACTTTACATTGATTATATAATATTTTGATCTGAAGGCAGCTCTCATCTGATCTGACATCTGTAATATTTTGCTATGATCTATCAAATTAAAACAATTACTCATTAGGCCAAACAAAATAAAAGGTTATGTTGTCCTCCACAGCTTTCGGAGAGGAGGGGTTGGCGTGCAGATTTTTTTTTTTTTTTGAAAAAAAAAATCTGGAAAAAAAAATCTGACTTTAAAAATAAATAAATCTGACAACAAATCTGACGAGTGGGCGTTCGAGGGCAACATAACAAATTTTTTTTGGCCTTAGGTAATGCTATTTTTACTAATTGTACATGGTGTCTCAAAAGTGTTATACCTTTTAAAATCTATACCTCTAGTAAAATAATTTGCAGTATAAAACTAAAAACATTGGGATAGAGAGACTTGAAGAATTATTTTGATACCAACTATCTGTGTTGCCAATGTTCAGAAGAAAGTTTTGGGAACGGTACACTTTCAGATTAACGCATGGTATAATGAGCTTAATGACGTGAAGGGTAGGGCAGAGAGTAAAGAGGAGAAAAAAGAATTATTTTGATACTAACTATCTGTGTTGCCAATGTTCAGAAGAAAGTTTTGGGAACGGTACACTTTCAGATTAACGCATGGTATAATGAGCTTAATGACGTGAAGGGTAGGGCAGAGAGTAAAGAGGAGAAAAAAGAATTATTTTGATACTAACTATCTGTGTTGCCAATGTTCAGAAGAAAGTTTTGGGAACGGTACACTTTCAGATTAACACATGGTATAATGAGCTTAATGACGTGAAGGGTAGGGCAGAGAGTAAAGAGGAGAAAAAAGAATTATTTTGATACTAACTATCTGTGTTGCCAATGTTCAGAAGAAAGTTTTGGGAACGGTACACTTTCAGATTAACGCATGGTATAATGAGCTTAATGACGTGAAGGGTAGGGCAGAGAGTAAAGAGGAGAAAAAAGAATTATTTTGATACTAACTATCTGTGTTGCCAATGTTCAGAAGAAAGTTTTGGGAACGGTACACTTTCAGATTAACACATGGTATAATGAGCTTAATGACGTGAAGGGTAGGGCAGAGAGTAAAGAGGAGAAAAAAGAATTATTTTGATACCAACTATCTGTGTTGCCAATGTTCAGAAGAAAGTTTTGGGAACGGTACACTTTCACATTAACGCGTGGTATAATGAGCTTAATGACGTGAAGGGTAGGGCAGAGAGTGAAGAGGAGAAAAAACCCCCAGTTTTCCATGGTGATTATTTTAAATTCAGATTGAAATAATCCTTATTATGAATATTATTAAAGCCATACCCAAAGTGTAATAAGTGAAAGCCTTTTTGCAAAAATCCACTTAAAAGTGGAATGTGAGGAACGTGCAGCCCTTGATAATGACAACATACACCTTGCGTCCTATAGGTTGAACAATTGTAAGGTATTTTGAGTTATGTGACCAAAGCTGTGTTTTGTATTATGGGGCCTCCCTCCTAAAATGGGTCAATATCGGCATCAAAACAATTCTACAAGCTTTCTCTATCCAAATATGTTTTCAGTTAAGTACTGCAAATTATTTTAAGAGAGTTACAAAGCTTTTAAATGGTATATGGAAACTTTTGTGACACCCTGTACAATGTACACAAATGAATAAAAAAGTTTCAACCTATGTTTATAACTCATTCTCTGCCCTACTCACAAGAATTGTTTAGAAATTGACATTTTAAATTTAAAAAAAATAGGTGTTCTATCTCATTGATGTTCATCCCTAATTTGATCCAAAGTAATTGACATTTTGATCAATGAAAATTCCCCTTTTTTTCTGCGAATGCAAAATACAAAACAAAAAGAAATGTTGCATGAGATATTTTGATATCCAAAAAAATAAAGGTTATGGAAAATCTTACTGTAAAGGCTGTTATTATAGTGGTGCAGTTCTTGCTTAATTTCTTTGGTAGACATTTTGTATTTTTCACATTAGTTTTTGGTTTTATAGTTGTATGGAATGTATGCAGAGCTGACATTTTCAAATTGTTCTGGAGGTGCAAAATTGCACCTTACTTTTGAGGTCAAGATGCAATTCCTTCAAGGCAAGGTGCAATTTTTAAGTGAATCGCGATAGCAATTTGATTTAGTGCTGCAAAAACTTGTATCGCAATTTTGCACCAGCCTTTGGAAGTTGTATCGCAGTTGATGATTTTTAAGGTGCAAATTGCGATGCGATACGGGAAATTTGCAGGTCTGGTTGTATGATGCTTGCATAGCATTTTGAAGGCTCTTATTCTATTATATTATGGTCTTAAATATTTTGCTAATTAAATCCATCTGATTTATTCTATAGGAGAAAGCAGATCCAGAATCTAAAAATACCAAGAAGATGTACATGGCGGTTTTAGATAGAGAGCACACATTTGTTAGGGTGAGTACAGATACTATACATGTAGGAATAATTTAGATACCTTTTTTCGAACCATGGTGTTTGACCTCCGTAGCTTTCGAAGTCATCACGACCCCTTCATTCAGCGTAGTGTTTACTTCCCTCCACTTGCCACATGACCACCTTTTGGGCAATCACATGGCGGAGGGTCGGTTTCAGTGTCCTGATTTTAATAGCCTCTCTGATGTAAACACCTCGCTGAATGAAGGGGTCGTGATGACCTCGAAAGCTACGGAGCTCAAACACCATGGTTCGAAAAAGGTATCTAAATTATTCCTAACAAATCATGATCGAACCCAATATCAGTCTACATGCTGGATGCTGCTTCTATACATGTAGGTGAGCTTGACCCTTTCCATGCAGACGATATTTTAAAATTTCACGAAATGTTTCAAAAATGTCTTAAATTATTGAACTTAATTACCATATTTGGAATCACCATGAGAATCATTGAAATAAGTACAAAAATGTCTAGTATTGGTTCAGGAATCCTTGAGATAGACCTTGAAATTTGGGAAAGGTTTCTCAAAAATCTGTTCTGTATTATATGGTAAAACCAATAGCTGCGTGGAAAGTGTTAACTATAGGTGCAAATAATTCTTACATAGCAGACTGATATTGGGCTTGATCAGGTTTGTAATGATTAATTTAGAAACCTTTTTCAAGCCATTGTTGTTGAGCTCTGTATAGTGAAATGATGTTCAAGTTATTGCCAGAGAGGATCAGTATTGGAAACGCACAATCGAAATAAGGACGCAGAAATCCACCCTTAACAGGGACACCGGCTATGACCAATCCGTCGTCTACGATTACCTGCTGTGAACCTCCTGAAAAAATGACACGTTTCAAGTAAAAATCCCGCAGGACAATGGGTATAAAAACCCTGTTCTTCTATGGGCTAGCCGCTTGAATAACCCACAATATTAATATTTTAGTATTTGTCTTGTTTTGGTTCGGGTTTTTTGTTACACATTTATTTATACACCCATTACACTTGACCAATCCGAGGCCGAGGGGATTGAGGAAATTTTTCATTTGATATCAGTAGTACATTTTTTTAAAGTTTAGGCAACAACAACAAATACCACCACCCTGTTCTACAAGCAAACAGACCTCTCAGGTAGGGGCGGTCGGTCGGGCATTTAAAAAAACAAATTGGGTGAATTTTGGAAAAAATCAAAATAATTCCAAATTTTCAAAAATGTTCCAACATTTTTCAAAAAAAGTGAAAAAATTGAAATGTTTCTAAAGTGATCCCAAAATGTTCAAAATATTTGTCCTTACTTAAAGGTAGATGACCCGATCACATTTTCGTAACACAGAATTATTTCAAACATACGGAGATTTTCATATCATATGAAAGCTCGTATTTTTCTCATCATCATACTGAAATTTGACGGCCTAAATCGGTATAATTACGGAGAAATCGATGAAATAACGTTGAATTACCGCGAATAGTGGTAACCACCGATATAGTTTGTGTACTACTCAATGGATACAGTTCACAGCATCTTGTGCGTCTAAAATAAGAACCATTAGAGCTATGCAACTCAAACTTTGGAACACAACTTTTTTAAGGATGACCTTTCATGTAGAATAGAAAACTTCAAGTTGAAAATCGGAACATCTACCTTTAACCAAATTGCCTCTCTTACTTTTGATACTAGGACATTGAGAATGAGTTGCTTCACAAATCTTTTCTGGATCAGCGTAAGAAAGAGATGCTCTACAAGAAATGGAGTGAGAGAATATTTGCACCGATTCAGGCGCAAATATTTCAGGCCATGAAGGGTAACTACGCAGACGTGGATAAGAAGAAGCGAGAACTGTTTAACGCATACGTTAAACATAGGAATAAAAAGGTAAAGGCATGTAATTCTTCAGGGAATTTCCTGAATTTAGGAAAATATCTGATTTCCATGGGATTTTCAGGAAATCTTAGTTTCTTTGAACCATATTAGGTTGGATCATAGATGGATGGATTCTCATGATTTATTTTGCCAAAGAACTTGAAATGGGTTTTAAGTCCTTGGCTGCTTGGAGGCTAAAATGTGACCCGTCACAGCAAAATGGATATGTTTGAGGCCCACATCAAGTTTGAGTTATTAGTATGACTTGAAAGAGCGCATTGTAAGCTTTGAAATGATACCATGTTGAAGTTAATTGGACTTTGTAATCACACGATATGACTTGAAGAAGCATGGTTTGTTTCATTATTTTCTTTATATTTCACCAAATATAACAAATTGTCCTCGATCTCAAAACTGTGTTTGCTGACAATGTGTCGTGATTGGTCACAAATAGGCACAGCGATGCATGGTGATTTCTAAACCATGGAGACTGCCATGTTTTATAACGTTAATAAATTGACTCTTACATCTTAACGATTTCAATGCGGCAGGCATCTGCAGACGACATTCCAAAATTTCACAAAATGTTCAAAAATTTCAAAACTATTAAATTTCATTATCATATTTGGAATCACCATGAGAAATGCATTGAAATAAGTACAAACATGCCTTGTATTGGTTCAGTAATACTTCAGATAGACCTTGCCATTTAGGAAAGTTTTCTGAAAAATGTGTTTTGTATGTGGTAAAACTAATAGCCGCGTGGAAAGTGTTAAATGCCTCTTGTCTCTAAGGTAATTAATTCAATGTTACAGTCATTACAGTTATTTGCTAAATCCTTATTTTCCCCAATTTTGCTACGCCAAATTGTGAACAGATTGAGTCAATTGCACATAAAATAGGTTAACAATTATGATCGGTTTCACCGTTATCAGAACAACAATAAGGTGTTATATGCTAAGTACACCACACAAACGTTCAAAGGATCAGGGGTGAACATAGTGCACGCCCGAGGCAGATAAATTTAGCGCCGGGCGGGTAACTTTTGAAAAACACACGCCCGGCTGGCCGGTAAGAATTTTGATATTGGTCAATATTTTGGGGCCCACTGAAAATGTTTATCCTACTATCCCTGCTATTGCTACACAAAATGTGTTAAATTCTATTGTAAAAATTCCTGTCCATGAAATACGTAACGCCTAAATATTATAACCAACACATTATATTGAAATCAAGTTTTATGTTACCTAATTTAAAGAATAGAGACATTGCTGCATTGAGAATAATTTGTCTTTAAAATTTGAATCGATGATGGTACGTACGTTAATTTGTATTGTCCAACGAATGTTCAAACAGCACTAAATCTGAGTAACAATTTTGAAAATAAAAATATGATTTTGCCTGATGTGTCCGGCGGAACCTTGTGTTTTCTCAATGTATCAAAAACAAAGCCTTTTGGCACGATAAACAAGACTACCACGGTTTAGTTTAATTAAAACTTAAGGCAATTCAGACAAATAAAAGTGACTTATTCAAGAATGTTAGCTTTTATTTCGAAATCTTAAAATCATTTGTTGGGCTGGTAAGTTCACAGTCGGGCTGGTAACTTTTACTTGCTACTTGCCCGACTGACCATTTGGGGTAAAATGAAGGTACCCCTGCAAAGGATTGCAGTATTTTTGTAACCCTTTATGGGATTTATTTAATGTGATTTAACAAGTTTTTCCATTCTTTATTTATTTATTTATTTTCTTCTTACCATAGGGTCATGTGTTTCTAGACACTTTTGACGAGACAGAATATGATCCACTAAGTCTTGTAGCGCCAAGACCAGCTCCCATCACAGCCATTACAGGACCCCTTAATGATCCATTGATAGCACAACGTAGGGAGAGAAATGAGCAAGATAGGACAATAGTTAGATGTTATACAGGTAAGGCTAAACCCCAAGACCAGCTCCCATTACAGCCGTTACAGGACCCCTTAATGATCCATTGATAGCACAACGTAGGGAGAGAAATGAGCAAGATAGAACAATAGTTAGATGTTATACAGGTAAGGCTTAACCCAAGACCAGCTCCCATTACAGCCGTTACAGGACCCCTTAATGATCCATTGATAGCACAACGTAGAGAGAGAAATGAGCAAGACCGGACAATAGTTAGATGTTATACAGGTAAGGCTAAACCCCAAGACCAGCTCCCATTACAGCCGTTACAGGACCCCTTAATGATCCATTGATAGCACAACGTAGAGAGAGAAATGAGCAAGATAGAACAATAGTTAGATGTTATACAGGTAAGGCTTAACCCAAGACCAGCTCCCATTACAGCCGTTACAGGACCCCTTAATGATCCATTGATAGCACAATGTAGGGAGAGAAATGAGCAAGATAGGACAATAGTTAGATGTTATACAGGTAAGGCTTAACCCCAAGACCAGCTCCCATTACAGCCGTTACAGGACCCCTTAATGATCCATTGATAGCACAACGTAGGGAGAGAAACGAGCAAGATAGAACATTTTTTAATTTTTTTAAATTTTTTTTTACCTATACTGCAATTGATGTTACTAAGACGCAGAAAGAAAAACCACCCTTTTTACGGGCGGACAGACCTGTCGAGGGTCAATCGGTGTGTTTTGATAATTTTGACCTTAAATGTCACCAAAATCTGCAAAAATCAGGTATTTTGTTAAAAATGTGTGAACAAAATTAGAAACAGATTTTCGGGCAAAAAACGGTTGATTTTACAACAACAAAAAATCTTGAAAAATGCCTAAGTAATGTAATTGCCAATTTTATTTTGTCTAATGCTGTTCATGCACACTAGCGTATTGATGCAAAGATATAAAAAGGCTTAGATAAAAAAAAAGTATTCTTAGTAGTGTTGAATGCTGGTGAAGAAAATTTAAGCTATTGATCACATTAGCTTGTTAGTCTCCAGAAAAGCAAATTATTGCTGTGATCTGACCAAGGCATTGATCTGACTTAGCAATTCCTGTAGTTCCTAATGAAAAATTTGACCTTATTTTGTTGTCTTGAGGTTGGCACGCTAAATTCAAGGGCTGGTCCCTACAGGACGCCAAGTCTAAAACTGCCTCAATCTAACCCACTCTTGAGCAACTTTTCGCTCAAAACCTGTCAAGTAAACTAAACATTTATCTTAACTACAGGGTGAGTCAGAAAGAAGTTTACCCGGATTGGTGATGTTTTAAAAAACAAACAAATGACACTCGAGAGTTCAGTAAAGCATATATTTAACAAGCATTCTCTCCTGCTTATTAGGAAACAAGAATGACACAAATTGAGCATTGATAAGAGGAGTTATGTCTATTTTAATAAAGGTACTCATTTTGCAAGCTGTCCACGGAATACTTGACCAAACAAATGTAAAGTATGCATTTTAGCTGCGTACTTCCCTATTGACCGAGATTGGTGATGTTTTTCAAAACAAATAAATGACACTTAAATGTTCAGAAAAGCATTTATTTACCAAACATACTCTGTTGCTTATTAGAGAAAATAAATTAAGCAAATTGATCATTCCTAAGAGAAGTTATGCCTGTTTTACTGAAAGCGCTCATGTTTGTTGGTAAGTACACAGGTAAAATGTTTACATTTATTTTGTCAAGTGTTCCGTGGACAGCTTGCAAAATGAGTACCTTTATTAAAATAGGCATAACTCCTCTTAGCAATGATCAATTTGTGTCATTCTTTTTTCCTAATAAGCAGGAGAGAATGCTTGTTAAATATATGCTTTACTGAACTCTCGAGTGTCATTTGTTTGTTTTTTAAAACATCACCAATCCGGGTAAACTTCTTTCTGACTCACCCTGTATAGCCCGGGTGCTCAGTTGTCATTACAAGAGGGTATCCGGCATGTCCAAAAAATCAAGTAATTAGGGTAGTTTGTCAATGCCGGAGCATGTTACCTGCGTATCGTGAATAGAGTATCAAAACTAGCAAGATTATTAAAAAGGGTACATTTTTCATACAATGGCCTTACGTATTTAGGGTCATTATTTGCTCCATGAGGATTATAAATAGTTGTGATATACGGGCGGGATATATTTCTCAATTTGTATTCGTCAATTAAGTGATCTGATCTAGATCAGCTCTGCATTTGCTTCACTGATACTTCTTAGGGGAAAAAAGGATTTGAAATTTATTATACTTGGTAAAATATTTTAAACTTGACAAATTACTCGCTTAGGGTATCAACATAATTTGACTTCTTGTTTAGGGTATCAAATTATTTTGACTACTTGTTTAGGGTATTGAAAATACTAATTATTACTTGCTTTAGGGTATGTAAAGTAATGTCCATACTTGTTTAGGGGTGCTTTCTCACATTTATGCAGTTCCTTATTTAGGATGCTTTTTGAAAGTTCTTGGACGCGCTTGATACCCCCTTGTACAATGATCACTGAGCTCCTGGGAACTATAGGTCGAAACGGACTGACGTCACGCGCCGTTGACTACGTCACGAAAGAGGTAAACAAAGGTCTCATACACGCCGTGACGCGATCGCTTGGGTCGATCTACTGCATGGATGAACAGAGCGTAAAACCTGAGTTGTTAAAACGTCTTATGACGTGGTCAACGGTAAACTGTACAAAACAATAACAAAATGTACGAAGCACCCGGATGACCGTGTCGACCTATAGCAACTGAAATTTTGTTACAGTGCTGAGTAAACATTATGAGCCATGCCTGTATAAGCTTACCTATACTAAAGAGTATAATATCTTCCTTTTTTTGCATAACAGGGCAAACATTATCTGACAGAGCCGTGGAACAAAGCCGATTACCCCCTCTACCACTGGTACCATTAGGCAGACACGGTACAGAGTGTCGTACGTGGTTAGCTATGCCATTACATGATATAGAGAGTCCAGCAAGGTTGAAAAGCAGGTTAGTAATATGGTAAAGTCAATACACCATAGAAATAAAATTGAGACACCTGAGTTTGTCACCATTGCTTTTTAAGGAACCTAAAATAGTGCACCTTCAATGCTGGAAACATGCCAAAACTATTTAATTTTCTTTGGATATGTGTTTTATAACCCTAACTCCTGAGTGCTAAAATATGCTACTCCAAGTCCATCTCCAAGCGCCTGTGCTGACAGTAGTCAATCGAGCCTATATAGCGAGCGCGGTATACTGCGCGAACATGTAGCTGAGGGCTGTAGCTTAGTGGGTGGGACATAGGGCCAGAGTCCGGAGGGTCCCTGGATCGATTTAAGACGATTTTGTCTGTGTTTTTTCTTTGAAAATTGTGATCCCGGTTAAAACCCCTAAATACAGGGTTAGGGTTATGGAGTGCATTAAAGGGCATCATAATCGTCTGTGACGGGGTCCGTGCATATCACACACAAGCTTGTGCTGCTGAAACCTTTAGTAAGCCATATTCTTCAGGCAATGTTAATTTGAACACTCTACATACCGAGTTAATATTGGCCATGGTATGTTTTCTCAGGTACACTTATTTTAAACTCATACGTACAGTAAGGAATGACACATGTAATTACATGGGAGGTATAGTAAATCTGCTTTCTTTGTCCAACTTCCATGGTTTATGATAATCTCCTTCCTCCTGCTTAAAATAGCTATAGCTATTACGCAAAATTGTTATTTATAAGCCCACACAAAAAAAGTTGTGTTGCCCTCATCCGGCGGGGTCAAAATTCTGAGAATGTGGGCCGGGTATTTCTTTTTAATTTTTTTTATTTTAAAGAATTTTTTTTTTTTTTCCTCTTTTTTTCAAGATTTGTTTTTTTCAAGATTTTTTTCAAGATTTTTTTCTTCTCAAGATCTTCCAATCTGTGAAAATTGCACCAGAGATGGGCAAGAAACCAAAATATTCACCATTGGGTTGAAAATACATCCAGTAAGCGTTATCCTTAGTATCTTCACACATGTTAGGTACAATAATAGGTATAAAATCATTGATTTGGAGAAGAAAAAAAATTAAAAAAAATTAATTTAAAAAGAAAATCCGGCCAGCTGTCCTTCCCGATTTTAGGCTTGTGAGGGCAACACAACTAATTTTTTTTGCCTAATGAATGAATGAATCTCATATTATATTTCTTGTTTTCTTGTTATCCATTACAGGAGGAGAATGCAAGGTACCTTCAACGACGAACATTTTGACTTCAAACAAACGGTCGCTAGCCCCACAAATGTAGACGAGATATTGAACACTCAAACAGAAATGGTTGTCACCTCACCGGCTCTAATCAGTTCATAGGTCAAAGGTCATGTGTAATAATAGTGTACATAGTAATTATTGAAATGTGAACAGAACAAGAACATTGTGTAAATATAATATTTTAGTATTTAATATAAATATGCATCTTGCAATTGATGTAGTTGGATCAAGCAATGGAACTGTGATCCACTTTAAAAAAGAGTGAATGTACAAAGTAAAATGATCAAATTTTTGTAAAAAGGACATGACTCTATACAATAATTTACGTTTGTGAGCTAAAGCATATGAACAAATTTATGCCAGAGAGTATTAAGGGGGTAACCCCTGAACAAAATACAGCATTCAAGATTTAAGTTAAATTTGGTGGTAAAATATTTAGTGATGAAAACAATTTAAACTATTGATTTTTTTCTTCATATTTTTCAATGTCAATAAAGCAATTTATTTTGAGCTTTCTATCATTTGAAAAATGAGACCACCAGATTTCAATCAAATAATAAATTTGTATGTTTATTATCTATGTCAGCTTAATTTCATCTCTGACAGGCAAGATTTAGGAAAAAGTGTACTTTTTAGGACCCCAGTATTACAATACTGGAATATAAAAGTTGCCAGTATCGCTCGCACTGGCAATAAAAACGTTCCAGTATCACTCGATACTGGTACGACTTTACTGTTCCAGTATCGGGCTATACTGGTATACAATGCTACCAGTCGTGAATTGTCCCATTATTGAACGATACTTGTACATAATTGTGTTCCAGTATCGCCTGATAATAATGGAGCAATTTAAATGAGCCAGTATTTGGCAATACTGGAACACTGACTTTGTACCAGTATCGCCCAATGCTGGGTGTTCCAGTATCGGACAATACTATTACAGTCCAGAATCTGAGACCTAAAGTACACTATTTCCAAAATTTGTTTTCTTTTCTTTTGTTAAAGCTGTTAATGTGGAACCCAATAGAAAACTGTAAAAGTGGTAATTTTGTGCTCAATTAATTTTCCGTACTTTGCAGATTTTGAACTGTTTTGCAGGGTTTTTAAATTTGCGATTTGTAGCTTCATCATCACATACCATAGTATACTAAATAAATATAATTTAGTTTGAAGCAGTGAATCATGACTTAAATTGACTTAGTGACATATTCCTCAACTCAATACATATTTTGGGTGAAACATTGTTCCAAAGAGAAGAAGCTCTGGCATGAAATGTACGTTTACCAGAATTGCAATTAGATTTGAGAATCAATAGAGTATTTGATGTATGAATGGCATATCGTTGGAATGAGGAACACATCAGCTTTTTATAAGCCGACCTTATGACATTTTCCACAATTGTACCTTTGAATCTCAACAACTGCAACTTGATAGTAAATTGGTTATATTTTTATGGAGATGCAGTGGAAACTAAATGCTCATTTTAGTGTGATGGAAATGGTAGAAAACAGCAATTATCTCGTGAGTGCTGATCACTTTAGCAACTTCTAAGAGACAAGACAATTCAAGGTTTAATAAACATATCTGAATTACAACAATAGAACAAAAGAAACAATATACACTAGCAACCAAAAGTTTTAGGACACTTGGTTGTGGTGTCAAAATCATCCCATATATTCAATTTGGAGTGTAATATTTCACTACGAGTTGAACAAATGTGTTGTTGAATCTTTCAGTAAACTATCAGTCGATTATAACCTTTTCAAATTTCAGATACAACTTTACACAAATAAAAGAAAATTACTGATTTGTTGGACAGAATATGCCCTTAGTTTAACTTGGACCAGTTTAGAACAACCATTAAGTTCAATGCTCACCTTATGGAACACTGCAAAATCATATTTGCTTTTCATAGGAATTGAGAGAGCTTCAATATAAATGATTAAATGGAGGTATTCTAATAGTCTCTCTAAGAATTTTGAAATTTGGGTGTACGTTTGTGTAAGTTGTCATTTGTTTGTGAATATTTGGCATATGTTGTATTCGTTAGCGGTTTCAGGCTGGGGTTTATGAAAGATTTTGAACATGTTCAAAATGTTGACGAATTTAGCAACGTGTATTACGTTCATGCGGCGAATGCTCAACGTATACATAGGGTATTGATCACTATGTTGTCACCCGCTCAACATTTTGAACATGCTCAAAAATTGTCATAAACCCCCAGAGTACCTCTGCAAAACCCTAACTAATACACCGTATGCCAAATATGTCACGAATGAATGACAACTTAAACGAACGTACACCCAAATTTCAAAAACGTCAGGCACACGTTGGCTCTATTCGCTACAGGGCCTTAAGATTCAGAGCTACACATGTCATTTGGCTGACATTTATATTAGCAAAGTTATGAGGGAGAAGGTAGAACTTATTGAATGACCCTCGTAAAAACCCAGGAAATATGCATTAATTACCATTCAAAATGAATGTTATCCACATTTTTAAAAATCATTTTTTATGAAACTTATTATAATACAGAGTATCCCAAAAAGTGACTTAACCTTTTTGAATATATCATACTTCCACTAAAAAGTGTGAGGTAGAAATATGTTTTGACCGAAAACATTTGAAGAACATTTAACTTGGTTTATGCTATAAAATCACCTCAAATGAAGTGAGTATCCCATACACCCTGCAAATGTTTGCTAACAATATATTTTCATTTTTACACAATTATTTTGTTACTAAATTTTTAATGCAGTTTAACTTTTGGGGACACCCTGGATAATATTTCATGTCTTGCTATTCTAAGTCTTGGGTCAGAAATTATTCAGTGTAGCTGGTACACAGTCATGGAATAATCTCCACTATAAGAGAAACTGACAACATCTCTCAGTTCCGTTGTTATCTGAAGACTCACTTTTTTGCATGCTAATTTGAGTTCTGTGTCGCGTGCACTATGATCTAGATCAGGCATTCTCAAATGGTGGCGCGCGCGCCACTTGTGGCGCATCAAGGCATCCTAAGTGGCGCGAGAGTGATTACAATTTGTTTTAAAAATAAATCATATCATGATATAGCCAGATTTCATAGGCCTATGACTGTCAGATGTATAAAGACAGCAATTTTTCGCGCGCTGCACGCATATGCCCTCAAAAGAGTATTATTAGTTTGTCAAAATATTTTGTAAGGGGAATTGCCATTGTAAATTCTACAAAATATGACCAAGTGGATCGCTTCAACAAGTTGGTTACTAAAATGTGGCGCATCAGCAAATCTAGTTGAGAAAGCCTGATCTAGATGGAAGAGCGTCTCATAAATATTAATTGTTATGTTATGGTAACAAAGATCTCTCAATGTATGCATTTTCTACTGAGAATATTTTGTATTATATTTTGGAATACCGAAGAACAATTTCCGTCCAGAAATATGTGGCTATGTAAAGCCATTTTCTTTTGTAATATAATTTATATCAAAATAAACGTTTGCCACAACTCCTCGGGGGAAGCCAAGGAGGAGGGCAATACAATTGATATATTTGTTGACTTTGTTGTTTTTATTTTAAAATGTCGTACTAGGGCGACTGCTGAATGCAGAAAGCATCCATGAAAATGATCATACAGTTTAAGCAAGCACAATATAACAAATAAATCTAACATTAATTATGCTAAATTTGTATCAAAACTGGTTTATGTAATGTATTGGATTCAGTAACTCGCCAACTAGCCCTCCTCGTAATGTAGGGCTAATATTTCAAAAATCAGCCTATCCAAGGAAATACTAAGATTGAGTATAGAAACACTGAGTTGGCCATCCTAGCTTTAGAAATATGCTTAGACAGAAAACGGGCGGTTCTTGGGATGGGAGCAGCAGTTCCTGGGCTCGGATATGGTTAGGACTACCTATGATAATCAATTCTAACTTTCAATGAACAAAATGTTCCATTATAAATTCACATTTCATTATGCACCCATAGAACTATGAAAGAAGTATGTTGGTTAAATGTTTAATAATATTTTGTGGCAAAACAAAGGCTGATGATCTAGATGTACCCATTCTGTATTCAAGTGCCACGTCAAAATGGACATGTTGGAGGCTCGAGTTAATTCTGAGGTATGGTAACTCGAAAGAGCGCATTTTAAACTTGAAATTATATTATGTTGAATGTAATCAGACTTTGAAATCACAAGATATGACTTGAAGAAGCATATTTTTGTCTAATATTTACCTTGTATTTCACTAAATATATTGGCCTCTATCTCGAAACCGTGTTTGCTGACAACATGTCCTTTTTGAAGTAACTGGTCACATATTTGATTGCGCATGTACTTGCACCAGGGCATCACAAATGCTAGATCCTTGGCATACGCTTATAGGTCAATAATTTGCATATGTGTTGTTTTGAGGGAAATTAGACAAATCAATGCACACGCATGCTGATATTGATGTGTGAATAATGGCACGACCCCGCAGGAGTGTTTAATTGTGAGCATATCAACAATTGCCCAAGTAGCATTGTTTTTTCTTTTTTTTTAGAAACGAAACATACGCATGTATTGAGGTAATAACGAATAAAACAGGTTAACACATTTGCTAACACCCGCAGTGAAATTCGGGGAACCTGCAATGCCTGAACGAATCAAAACAAAGCGTGTGGTGCGCGCATTGAACGGCGCACACACTGAGTGCATTGGACACTTTGAATGCACTCCGTGTATCTTAGTTGCTTGCTTTCTGATAGGTTCAACATTACTAAAGGCGCTTTCCCACTGTGCCTGTTTGATACCAGGACGTGGACTCGATGCTACATCAAATCCACTTACCAGCATGATGAGAATGCGTTATAAGTGGACTTGACCCAACATCCAGGATGTAGCATCAAGACCCCCACAATGACGTAGTCTCGCACTTAGGACCTATCTTGGAAAAAAGTCCTTGGAACGCGAACGCTGAGCTGAGCACACGTGCTGGGTATTGTGTGCATGTATTGATACTTAGTGTCTTCTGTTATAAACGGAAATTGTTCAAATGAGATTTTTCCTTCCCCACCCCCCATCGATCAATGTTGGGACACTCTGGCAAGCTGCAGGAGCCACTGGCCTTGGTCAACATTGTACGGGGGAGTGGGGGTGACACTTTTCCGTTAACCACACGCAAGTGTTCCAAGACTTATTTCCAGGATTGTATAAGAGGAATGCAAATTATTTGATCTAAATTTGGTTTTTCTATCATATATCAAAAACCGAATGTCGTATGAATCTCATATTACACACGATTTGAGTAAACAATAGGGGCATCACAAATATGATAAAAATGATGATAGGAAATTAATTTTATTTAGGGAGTGGTCACTGAAACAATTATTTATGTCATATTTAACTACAATTTGACCCGTTTCTTGATCCCGCGCGTAATAATCTGATGTTTATAAACCAATAAAGCAAAAGTATAAAGTTCTTGCTGAGAGATTAACATTTTTATACTTTTAATAATGTTATCACATTGCCTATTTGTTTGTTATTTGAAATATGAAACTATACATTTACACTTTCCACGCGACGGGCGTCTGCAGACGACAATCCAAAATAGCACAAAATATTTCAAAAATGTCAAAATTATTGAATGTCATTTTACCAATATTTGGAATCACCTTGTGAAATGCATTCAAATAAGTACAAACGTGCCTATTATTTGTTCAGTTATCCTTGAGATAGACATAAAAGTTAGACAAATCTGTTTTGTACCGTGGTTAAACCAATAGCCGCGTTGAAAGTGTTAACATTTGCCGAGCAGTAAACGTTTATTTGCAATACTATTTCTATATTGAAGATAGCACATAACAGAAAAAAAGGGGGAAAAAGTCACGCCATGAGAGCGACTCGAACCGTAAACGCCAAGCAGGCTATAAAGGGTGCCAACGAACGCTCCTGTCCACTAGGCCAAGCGGTCAGTGCTTACACAAGCGTGGATTTGTTTTATTATACATGTTATAGTAATGCATTATTGCAAAGTGTCATACACTTTACCAACACATTACCATCAGTTTACCATTGGGACATTTTGCTTAAAATAGGCAATTAAACGTTTTTTCATACTGTCTTTGAGTTATCAAGATATGCATATGTATTAGCTATACCAATCATGCATGTTGTAACTCCGAAATATAAGCCGCATGGGTCACATCTACGCATTTTGATAACAGTTTACCATTTAAAATGAAAACAAAATATGTATAATAATATTATACTATAGAAACGACGGTAAAGTGTTCAATGAACATGTGTTTCAAGGCAACACTTTACCATACACTTTACCATTATCGTCCCAACTCGTCTGATGATTACTTTGTGAATAAAGTTAAATTCATTTATCGCAGCGCTATTTTAATCAATAAAATATACTACTTAAATGGTTTATTTATGTATTCACATATATTATATATTACTTAAATCGTTTATGTATTCACTTATTTAGTTGTTTGGGTTGTTTTTGAGGATGGGATTAAACTGAAGGCCTATAGATAATATTATCATCGTGCTTACTCATCTGACTCATTAGCCCAGTTGATAGAGCGCTGGTCTATAACCATCCAGAGGTCCCAGGTTCAAATCCTGGATGTGCAATTTCTTTTACTGACTATCATTTATAATTTGTGGAGTAAGAAGAAACATTTACTCATCATCCAACCATGTCCAACTATTGTTTTTCCAATTATTTTCAAATATTTCCAAAAAATAAATACCAACAGTTTTGAAAAAAAATGTGTAAGAAAAAAGTCATATTTGAAAAAATCCATAAAATAAGGGTTTGAGAATAACGTGTCGGGAAAAAATACCAGCAATTTCAAAATGTTCAAAATAAATTCCAAAAACTGTAGGCAAAAATGCCCTTTGACAATTTGAGCCAAAAAATGTTGGTTAATAATAATGTGGAAATGTAGAACTAAATCCAAATGTAGTTTTTCAAAAATTCTTTTTAATAAAACAGCCAAAAAAGTGTACGTATAGGCCTATGAACATTCGAGCAGAAAAAAAAAGTGTTTTGAAAAAAGGTGTTTTTCTTGCATTATTTCTTGGTGATTATTGGGCCGGGGGATTCATCGTCCCTTTGCAACACAAGTGATGCAAAACAACGACCGCAAATCAAAAAATACATAATAACAGATAGGCATATGAATAATGAGCATCTATTATTATATTACAACCCGTTAATGCAATACGAAAGATAGCTGTCGAATCTGTCAAACAGAAGTTACTGCTATCTACTGAAGATAGTTATTTACAAGTAGGCCTAAGTTGTTTTACAATTATTTGTGTTACTTTCAACCCCATATATAGATTCCGTTACTTTTAGATACTCTTTTACATATCTGACAATACATGAATAAATCTCGTAGGAGTATCTGAAAACGCCACATTATGCATTGCAATAATGGGCAATTATTATACATCTTCTAAATGCATTAGTTAGTATAGGGAATTGTTTTCACTGAACGTTCCCGTATTAAATGAATGTCTTTATAAGAAAAATACTGGGGTTGCCAAGCCTATGGTCCACTGCCAAATACTGTGCAATTTGAGATACATGTGACATTTAGTTTTCGAGATGTGATAGAAAAACCAAATTTAGATGGTTTTTTTTGCAAACTGTGTATACAATCTTGGAAAAAAGTCCTTGGAACGCGAACGCTGAGCTGAGCACACGTGCTGGGTATTGTGTGCATGTATTGATACTTAGTGTCTTCTGTTATAAACGGAAATTGTTCAAATGAGATTTTTCCTTCCCCACCCCCCATCGATCAATGTTGGGACACTCTGGCAAGCTGCAGGAGCCACTGGCCTTGGTCAACATTGTACGGGGGAGTGGGGGTGACACTTTTCCGTTAATCACACGCAAGTGTTCCAAGACTTATTTCCAGGATTGTAGTACCAAATCAGCTAATGAAAATGCGTTTACATTATCGTATATGGACTCGTACCACTTGTACAGGAAATCAAAGCGTATATTTTAACTTTTGTTCCACAATAACAAGCATATTGCGCTGCTTCAGACTTCGTCGTCGTCAGTCTTCAAAATGCAATTTCATGCTGCCAAATGTTGTACCGTAAAACGGGGTGAATAGGGACAAAAATGGGAACAGTTTTTTAAATGTCACCCGGCCACAGTGGCGTAGCTAGGATTTTTTTCAGGGGGGGGCAAGATTTCTGAAATTTTCGTAAAAGGTTGCTCCATTTTTTTTTGCAGTCACCAACTCGTGAATTTCACGTAAGTGGGGGGGGGGGGGGGGGGATGTCAAAAAATTTTGCACGGTCAAAAAAAATCGCACAGTACATGTATTATATGTACAATTTTGCCTTCTATTTGACTATTTGAGTTGAATAACCCCCAACATAATCAGTTCCCCGCACGCAACCTTGGTCTTTAAACATTTTTTTCCCCTATTTCCTTTTTTTAACCCCTTTTTTTTTTTAGAGGGGGAGGGGGGCGGGGGCACAAATGGTTTTTTTTCCGTCAGGGGGGCATTTTCCCCCCCTGCCCCCCCTGAGCTACGCCACTGCCCGGCTAGTTTGTGTACCGTAAAATGGGGGGAATAGGGACATGGGGCCCCCATGTCCCTATTCACCCCGTTTTACGGTATGCGTGGTATCGCTGAAACTTGTAAACAAGTTGCTTCATTAATTGTTATTTTTGGATCATATAACATCCAGGTAAGTAGACCCTATAGTACCACATTGGTATTTTGGTGTTTTATCGCACAATGAAAACGCAAAATCAATATTAACCGAGTCCCCATGCATGTGGAATCGTACCTATGTACGAGTCCACATTTACACAATGAGAACGCGTAACACAATGAGAACAAGAATTTAAGATCGCTGCACTGAGTTAGATGAACACAAAGAAAAATAAACAAATATCTCATCTTTTTTTCATAAAAATATTAACTGATTTAATTTCTTAATCTGTTTTTACATATTTGCAATAAATAGATAATATAATAATGTAATACTTACAATATAGAATTATCACTGCATTTGATAAAAGGTGAATGAGAAAATAGAGGTAAAATCACATATAATGCCAACAATTAATTCAATTAATTAATTTAAAAGATATTTCACTCCTATATTTGCTGGGACTTAAAAACAATGAAAATATGTTAACATAAAAAAGTTGGCCAGGGATACTAACTAAGTGACATTTTGTTGACAAAAGTAGCTACTAGTCCTATACTTAGCTGTATACAATTTGGAAAACACCAGGGCCCTATTTCATAAGGTCAACTTAAGATTAAGCTTACATTTGTAAGATAAGAAGAGTTCCTATTAGATTCTTCTATAAAACTCTTCTTAATATTACCTGAGATCGAGAACTAAAGAAGAATTCCTCAGTAAAGTTAAGATAGCCTCTGACCTCTTCTTATCTTACGAAGGATATTCATAAGTTGTTTATGATATGTTTTTATGATTTTAGTTTTTTTGAGGAAAAAAATAATAATATAAAACAATCAAAAAGTACACTTTTTATATACAAGATACATCAACAACAATAATTGTCATTACAAAATGTAATTAATTAAAATAGGGGATGGGATTATAAAGTTTATCAAGATAATTTAACAATTTAAAATAAAACCACTCAGGGTCGGTGAACATTCAGTATACTTCATTCTATTGTCAAGTTCAAAGTCATTTTAAGGCTGGTGTCAACCCTGTTTGGGCCAAATTTATCAAGCACTGCAACTTTTCAATTATAAATGTGATGTACATAAAAGTATACATTTTTTATGAGTCAGAGAATCCATTTTTGGTATCAAATTTTACTAAAATTAGTGATTTTTACATTTTTGCCCAAAATTCACCTTCTTGGCACCAACAATTTTCAGACAACCTAACAATATCAGTTTTTGATTAAAAATTCCAAAATCATCTAAAGTCAATTATCTAGGAGCGATTTTTTTTTTTTGGCTAAAATTTTTTTTGTTTTGAAAATATTGACCAAAAAGTGCCAAAAATGAGATTTTTGAGAAAAAAACATTTTTTTGGCACTTTTTGGTCAATATTTTCAAAACAAACAAATTTTAAGCAAAAAAAAAATCGCTCCTAGATAATTGACTTTAGATGATTTTGGTGAAATTTTGGAATTTTTAATCAAAAAACTGATATTGTTAGGTTGTCTGAAAATTTTTGGCACCAAAAAGGTGATTTTTGGGCAAAAATGTAAAAATCACTAATTTTAGTAAAATTTGATACCAAAAATGGATTCTCTGACTCATTTCATTACAAAAAATGTATACTTTTATGTACATCACATTTATAATTTAAAAGTTACAGTGCTTGATAAATTTGGCGCCAAACAGGGTTGACACCAGCCTTAACACTAAAAATGACATATATGCATGCTTTGGATTTAGAAATGTGCCGTTTATATAACCAAAGATGTTCTAGTGCAGGATGATAAACTCAATTAAAATGTCGTTAAGAACTGATACCATGTGTGTTTCATAAAACCTGTTAGTTTGAAAAGCACAGTGATAGTATGGGCATTGGTAGTCTCTTGGGACAACAGTATGGCCCTTGTATAGTGGCTGTTGTGATACAAAACTAACTTTAAAGAAGAGATGACACAGTGAAAGTGAAAATACTTCTAACAATTTCAACATATTAAATTATCACATACAATCACCATGTCCGATTGACGTAACTATATTTGTGATAATTGAACAATATTTCTCCACCCAGTGTTTTTATACAATTAAACTCAAACCCATGCGCACATGGATAATGTGTGCATAATGTTCAGCTCGATACTAATAGATGCAATTGTTCAGGGAACGAGAGTGAATATTTATAGATGACTTGGTGTTGAGTTTTTCATGACAGGGCTAAATAAATACTACACAGTCTTTATCTTGGTCCGAAACACACATAGCTTCAAACGACTTGGCGCACATAAGTATCCCTATTCTAAAAAATCATTGATACAACATGGCATCATATTATACCTCAATGTCAGTTGTTCCATTCTATGTTCTATGTCCCTTTAAGTTGAAACGTAGTTTCAGGGTGTTTTTCTGTGATCACATCATGAAATAGTGTGCATATAACTCCTACAAATGTGATGGGGTTTTATTCCACACAATGTTAGCTTTGGCACAGAAATGCTGTATATTTATATATAATTTATATAGATTACTCCCCAACATCACTTTCCAAATTGAGGCGACAAAGAATATATATATATGCAGCGATGGAAATACCCACATGACTTTTCACCCGGGGTTGACTAAGAACTACACACTTTGTGGACCATAGACGGTTACCATCTATAATGCTCTAACCCAACTTTTACAAAAATAAATAAATCAGTTGAAAAAGTGGTCCTCGTGGAAATCGAACATGGCCCTCTGCATTGTAAAGCATGTAACTCAACCACTAGACTAGCGAGGGGGGAACTAGCCAAGACATGATTTTAATTGCTCTTATTATTACGGAATAAAGCTATACTAATATAATCAGTACATACAATATTAATAATAGAGCTGCAACACACGTGATCGTCAACCCTGGGTGGAAAGTCATGTGTGTATTTCCATCACTGCATATTTATATGCAGCGATGGAAATACCCACATGAATTTCCACCCTGGGTAGAGCGAACCGGGGTAGACCAACCCGGGGTTGATCAACCCTAAGTCGACCAACCCTGGGTGGACTACAATAGCGCCCTCACGGAATAAGCCATAATACTGTTTAAAAAACACCTTGGAAACTATATTCATTCTAAATTATATGTTAAAAAACTCAGGGGGTTGGCGGTCGGGGAGGTAAAAACAAGTAAAAACAAGGACGGATCATTCTAAAACAACCCAGGGACTGTTTCTAACCCTAAACCCAACCCTAACCCTAGTCCACCCAGGGTTGGTCGACTTAGGGTTGGTCGACTTAGGGTTGGTCGACTTAGGGTTGGTCGACTTAGGGTTGGTCTACCCCGGGTTGCTCTACCCCGGGTGGAAAGTCATGTGCGTATTTCCATCGCTGCATATTTATATATAATATAGATTACTCCCCAACATCACTTTCCAAGTTGAGGTGACAAAGAATATATATAAATAGTTTGCACACCCCTAAGAATCATAAAATATTTGATAAATATACAGGAAACCAATGCATAATTATGTTAAAATATAGAAACCTATATCTTATGAGGTAAATTTGTCATCATAATATCAATGGTAAGAGGGGAGTCCCTACAGATCACACACACAAAACCGCAACAGGATCCCAAAGGGATACAAGAGGGAAGTGATAAAATGTAAAAGTAGCATATGTAAAAGATCACTAACCCAACTGCAATGGTGGGGACAATATATCTTGCCGAAACGTCGTGTAATCTCTTTTTCTTATTCATATTTTCCTTTCCCTTTTAGTGTCTCCTTGTATATTGTCCCCACCATTGCAGTTGGGTTAGTGATCTTTTACATATGCTATCATAATATCAGTTCAGTTTCCAGATCCTCTCCTTTAGTTTGCCAGTAGTCTTGCGTCTGCATCTCTGTCAGTCTTGAGACGGTGCGCTCAAATGCAAACAGCTCTTCCTCACCGGTGAAGATAGAGGCAACCTTAATGTCATCCTATAGTGAGATAAAAATAACAGTTATAAGACCTAAGGCCAAACAAAGAAGAAGGTTTGTCTCCGAAGCCCGCCTGCATTGGTATGTGAAATGAGCTACGGTGCGTAGGTCTACGCGCTGGGGCCTACATTTGTTTCATTTTTATTGAATTTTATTTTTGGATTTAAAAAAAAAAAAATTGGATTTTTACAAACAAAAAAATTTAAAAAAGGTCTTTGTATGCTTGGATTAGCAAAAAAAATGCATACCTCATAGCCTTTTTTTTTAAAAATTGTAAAATTAAAAATATATAAAAAAATCGCACAGCACTTGGCTTTTTGACAAAATGTTTCTGAGACAAACCTTCTTTGTTTGGCCTTATAAGACCTAAGCTCTACAACAGTCATCATGTCATTAAAGGCAAAGTATGCGATCTTTTCCAAGTGACACCCTCTATCCTTGATTTTTACTCTGAAAGCAGATTTTCTTGCAGATTTGCATTTTTGATCATAAATCGTAAAGATTTTGAAAGTTACAGAGTGATACGATTCCTATTATGGCAAAATCATGGTTTGAAGAGGTTGAAATAAACTGCCGGGGTCTGCACCCAACAACTAGTGGTTTTTTGTTCGTAAATAGAATTCCATGGTTTGACACCGTGTCAACGCCATTTACAGTGTTTCCGGCTACGATCGCAACTGTACACAAGTGAACACAATAGTACAGAATGCTTTTTTATGATGAAAATTGAATAAATATATTGAAAATTCCTTAAATAATTGGAAGCAGATTTTCATTGTGATTTAGTATGAGATTTGTCTATGAAAAATACAGTCAAGATCGATTTATGAGTCCGGGAATGTCTTTCCCGATAGTCAAACTTTATTATCAGAGAGAAAAAAATATGCGTTAAAGTTTGAAAAAGATCACATAATATTCCTTTAAAGCAAAATAACAAACTAAAACCAAAAAGCTTTTTCCCAGCTTATACTTCGGTCACTAAACGATACAGGTTGTTCGCAATGGCATGTTTTACATAATTCGTTCTTCAAACAGTCAGCAGCGACTTCACCCGACTTGCCAAAAGTCGGAACAGGTCGCTAGGCATGAATCACTGCAGCTGACTTCAATCCAACTCATTCGATCTGTCGAGTTGCTGTGAGCGATTTGCGGTTCATAGACTCAAGCAACTCCAAATCGCCAGGACTGATACTGAATGAATGCCATCAGCATTAGAGGGTAATTGGTGCTCCAAAAGGGTTAAAGTATTGCAAGATATCAAGTGTGCAGGGTTGGTGGTGTGTGTATCCGTGCCTCTTTGATCATACCAGGGAGTCTATAATTATGGGAGAGGTCACTCCTCTGACAAAATTTCGCCTACTAAAACCAAATTCACGTGTGAAGGTTTTATAGGGGGCGCACTATCATGGTTGTAGCAAACCAGACGACCTAAGACGTGGTTGATTTTATCGGCTCAAAACATGATTTGTGGCACAAAAATAGTACATCAATGGTAAAAAAGCTGATTGTGATTTAGAGTAGAACTGATTTGCTTTGATGATGGCAGAATTTAGTTCTTATATGACACGAAACATTCAGAATTTGTTATTTGAAATTAATTTACGTAGAACAAAATACAAATTTTAAATTGTGGATGGCTACGTCTGGCAGTGACAGAGGAGGGGCGCGGCGTTATTTGCATTTTATGAATATTGTAATCAGATCAGTTAGGAATGACGCCGGATCGCGACGATCACATCATGTGAGATCATGAATAGTCATAACTGAATATTCATTCACAATGAATGATTGACAGTTTACGCTGTAACTTCCGGGTGAAGGATTGATAGAGTGCGCTATACTGAACCAGTGGCACCGGCCTGACTGAACCAAATCTCAACAATGGGCAGATAAGAGAGACAATCCCCTGATCATACTTACAGAAGTTCCTAAATAGAGGTCATCTAGTAGTTTTCTATTTTCATCATGATCTTTATCAGTGATAGCACCAGTAGCAAATAGATGTCTTGGTTCTACATCAGCTGAACATAACAGACGTATCTGAGAAAGAAATCGGCAACATAATTACTGACTGTCAACAACAAAGATTGGATTTAGACATGGGCCGACCCACCCTAGATCGGTAATTGCCGATCACTGATCCATAATTTAACAAATCGGCCGATCCTGTTATTTAACCCTAACCCCCCTGAATGCTAAAAAATGCCAATCCTAAGTCCCTCTAAAAGCTCATGCGCCGCTGGCTTTTGATGACGTAGTCAACCGAGCCTATACAGTGAGCGCAGTATACTGCGCGAACAAGTAGCTGAGGGTCGTGGCTTAGTGGTAGGGACATGGGGCTTGAGAATCGGATCAAATCCCGGCAGCTTCCCAGAGATTTAGTTAGTGTTTTTTCCTCGAAAATTGTGATCCCTGCCCGGGGTGCTCAGTGGTCATAACAAGGGGGTATCATGCGCGTCCAAGGACTTTCAAAAAGTACCCTAAATACGTAATCGTGTTAATGTAAAAAAGCACCCCCTAAACAAGTATGGCACAGTATTTAACATACCCTATGCAAGTAATATCCGTATTTCCAATACCCTAAACAAGTAATCAAAATATTTTGATACCCTAAACAAGTACTCTGGTTATTTATAATCCTCATGGAGCAAATAAGGACCCTAATACGAAAGCCAATGATGTAAAAAGTATACCCTTTTTCTTAATTTGGCTTGTTTTGATACCCTATTCACGTTACGTACGTAACGTGCCCCAGCTTGAAAACTACCCTAATTACGTGATTTCTTGGACACGCATGATACCCCACTTGTAATGATCACTGAGCACCCCGGGGATCCCTGTCAAAAATCCTAAGCCGGGGTTAAGGGTTAATAAAGAATTAAAGACCATGTTATATCCTGCTTGGTTCCGGCTCCAAATGATTTACAAATTACGATAACGTTTCTAAAAAAGTGAATCTTAGACATTCCTAAAAGGTTAGCCACATCAGATTAACGATAACGTTTCTAGAAATAAATTACAAATTCCTAAATTTTCGAAAATGTTGGATCGTTCATTGGATCGGTAAGTTAGTGGGATTTTTGCCAATCCAGATCCAGATTCGATCCAGCGAATATCCGGCCCAATCTAGAACTCCTGAATCGGCCCATCACTATAATTGGATTGTAATGCATCCATGATAACTCCATACACGGGGAATTCATGAAGCTGAGTACTGGGATATTTTGAGTTCTGGCCGCTCATCCCTCTCATCCCTCTCCTCCCTTCCTACCTTCAAGGGTACACACCACCATAACCTTCCGCAGGCCAGGGTGTAGGGGTACTAAAGTCCCTAAAAAAACTTTGATTGCTGCTTCAAATGTGAATATTTTGACTAGATTTTCGCCATAGGTCTTAGATTTTGTTTTATTAAAAAGTTGAAACCTTCACGATTGTAATCTGAAATGTAAAAAGTCATGAATTATTCTTGGGCGAAGTCTTGATCACACGTGTGAAGGGGCCCGAAACTCAGATTTTCCTGTTTTTTACGCACTATAAAGGCGGTGTTTTGCGAAATCTAAAATTACTGAAAAACTGGGACGGTCGATCATATATGAAATTGTGATAATATTAAAGAAAACAAAAATACGAAGATTTTACAACCAAAATGAATATCCTAGGTAAGGAGGAAGACCCCAGGAAAAGCGATTGAACACTGGGTTTCTAACACGCGTTTCAATGGAAGCAACTATGGTGGTGTATACCCTCAATATTATTACTGTAAAACAAGTTAATTTCGGGGCAACTTTTTTCGCGAATTGCTAATCATCACTACTTTCGCGGTAACTTAGTTTCGCGAATTTAAAATTTCTACCACTACTGTCATCTTCACACACATCAATTCGTGGCAATATAATTTCGCGAATTTGAGCCTTTTGCGAAATTCGTGAAATTAAATTACTCGCGAAATTAACTTGTTTTACAGTAGTTATCCCCCTGCTGCATGTTCACACAATACGTAAAAATACATATATGGTTTGGGAGGCCGCAGGCTGAATGTGATATGGCACTTTAAATGGTATTTAAACACTCGCAGAAAACAAAACTTCAAACAAGCTGACAAGGCACTGAATTCTCTCCCTTCCTACCTCTGTAAAATCAACCCTTTAACAGGCTCTGTGCCGTCACCTCTGTCCATAAAATCATCGCGAACAATGTGTTTCGTTAACCGCGGCGTGAACCTTATTTGGCACAAGCGTACATCAAAGCGCAACAGACATCGCGCTCATCATTAGTCTGCAGAGCACTGGCCTCCAAACTGTTTATTTTGAAACTACAATTTCTACTTGAGAGGTAGTTGAGGAAGCCGAGTCAAGACTGAAGCATAAGGAGATGGTTGGAGTAACACAAGTGGGACGCCAAGGTCTTGAATAAAGTGCCAGGTGGTCATCCACTTTAGAGAGGGAACGTCGCGTAATAGTCACAGAGGAAGCAAGAGAGGCAGAGGAAGAGAAAAGGGTTGCCAAAGCTGTAGGCCAATCAAAACAAGGGTCATAAAATTAAATAATTTTGACATTTTTTGAAACATTTTGCGACATTTTGGAATGTCGTCTGCAGCCACCTGCCGCATGGAAAGTGTTAATATAGATCCTAAAACTAAAACAATTTGGGCCATATTCTTGTACGTATTTAAACGCAGTTTTAAGCTAAACACACATTTTTAACTTTGACTTTAAAGTTTAAACATATTGTTTAATCTCATGGGAGCCCTTTTTGGAGGGAGGAGAAGGGGAACTACAATTATAGAGACCTTCCATGTTTAGAGAAAGACCAAATTCTAATCATAAACATAACAAACAAAACAAACAAATAATATAAAAAAGCTTAAAGGAGGTGTCCAGCAAGCACAACAGTGTGCATTTAATTATGTTAAAAACATAATTATCATAATTATAGAATAAGGGGAAATTCTTTTCAAATTTTTTTCCCCCTTGACTTGACTTGACTTAGGGCGGATGATTTTCCCGAACCACAATGCCTCTCCAGATCTTCCTATCCAACATAGCTGTCTTGATTTCTTCCACCTGCAGTCCTGTATCACGTTTGAGTGTGTCAAATTAGGTCAGGGCTGGTCTACCACACTTTCTTGCTTCGTGCTTTGGAATTCAATGTATGAGTTTGTGTACAAGCTCCTTGGACCCCCTGAAGCAGTGTCCAGCAAATCTTGCGCTGCATTCTCTGATCTTGTCTGAGACTTATGGCATGTCCCCATACAGGTCCTTATTTGTCACATGCTGACTCCAGTTGATGTTGAACACAGATCTTAGCATCCTAGTGTAGCATCCATCCAGTTGTTTACTAAGCTTTGGGGTGACTGTCCATGCATCACATCCATAAAGGAGGACTGATTCTACTGTAGCTATGAACAGTCTTTCTTTGAGCTTTCTAGATAGTGATTTAGCCTTCCATAGCTGACTAAGTTTGCCACAAGCTCTCCATGCAGCTGCTTTACGTGTTTTGATGTCCTTTTCAGTGCTGTTCATCCAGGCTCCAAGGTATTTGAAGTCTTCCACTTTATCAAGGTGCATGCCTTTGCTTGTGGTGATTAAAGGTACTTGCGTCTGGTTGAAGGACATGTACTTCGTCTTTGCAGCGTTCATTTTGAGCCCAACTCTGCCCACTGAAGTCTCCACTCTGTTGAGTAGTGATTGCGCTTGAGACACTTCCTCAGACTACAGTGCAATGTCGTCAGCAGAGTCTAAGTCAGTTAATACGGTTGGTCCCATTCTTCTGCTGCTTCTTTTTGTTAGGTGGAATCCTACCTCTTCTTCTCTGCCATCTATGGCCTCTCTCAGGGCATAGTCAAGAACAATGACAAAAAGATATGGAGCAAGGGTGTCTCCTTGTAGTACTCCAGCCAGTATCTCAAACACTTCTGTTTCTCCATCTGGTGATATGACCTTTGTCTTGGTGTCTTTGTATATGTCTGCTATCGCATTTGCAAGCTGATCGGGTACACCATAGGCTTTCAATATTTGCAGCATTCGTCCCCTATGTATTGTGTCAAATGCTTTCTTGAATTTGATAAAGGTTATGATGGCTGGCAGGTTATTTGATCTTATTCCCTCAATAATTCTTCGGAGGGCAAGTATATGACCTTACAGTGGTACGTCCTACTCTGAAGCCATTTTGATTAGCTCTTAGGTGGACGTCGAGCTCCGGTCTAATTCTGTTGAGGATCATCTTGTTGTATAGCTTGGCAACAATTGAACTCAGGCTTATTCCACTGTAGTTACCCCCCAAGCTGAGATCACCTGATTTTGGTATTGGTACTATGTTGAGAATGGACCACTGTTCTGGCTTTTTCCCGTTCAACAAGGCATCGTTGCAGAAGTCAAGAATTATGTTACCCAAATCACATCTTTTGAGCATTTCAGGTGTAATACCATCTTCTCCACCGCTTTCCCCCTCTACTAGTGCCTTCTTAGCCTTCTCATATTCCTCCAAGTCAAAGGTTCCTACTTTAATGTTGAGATTTGATAGTATTGGAGCAATTTCCTCATCCTCATTACTTATATGTGGTGGGCTCCCAAGTATGTTTTTGAAGTGAGTGTACCAGTTATTTAATCTCTCCTTTTGCGTGGATCCTTTGATTTGCCCCTTTCTTGTTGTCAATCTTCCTGATATTTGGTTTATCAGTTTCCAACTCTTACCATGCTTGCTGTTTATGTGAGCATTTTCTACCTCTCTTAGCTTATTGGTAAGGTCTTTCTCTTTCACTTGATCATAAGCCTCCCCTAGGCTCTTCTTAGCATCCTTATAATCTCTTCTATTTTCCTCGTTGTTAGTGTCTAGTTGATATTTTGCGTAAACTTCATCAATTTTTGAAAAATCTGAGTCTGCTCCAGGAGACGTTAGGTTAGTAGGGACTTTAACCCTAGTGTTGATTTGGTTTGCCATCATGGTTTTTCTGTTGCTATAATCACTGCGGTCGCAACTCCTGCAACTCCTGCAGCATGGTTTATTATCAAAGTTGTCCTTCTTCTAGAATACTTGCCAGCCAAGGCTAATGAGTATATTCTACCCGAGTCTCAATATAGATTGAAACCTAATAAGCTATGTACAATAGACCTTCAGACTATTTCAATAGTCTTAGATCTACCGACCATTGCCCCCAGAGCTCTGTCAGTTAGCACTAACCGCAAGGTTTGGCTATCCAGGTGGCACGCGACTAACATCCACTGTATTGCAATGCATCTCAGTCTTCGAGGACGTGGAGATGGGTAACTGCAAGGGAAGCGATTAGGGACAGGAGGGCTGATGGAAGTGCCTCCTGTATCTACAACCTAGAACAAAGCAAAGCATGGAAAAAGTTGCATAGTAGAAGCATGCAAAGTAGAAAGAGATATAAGATAGGGGAAAGGAAAATTAGAGGTAGAGGAGAAGGTTGAAGTTGCGCTACTTACAGCCAGTTTTAAACCACCCAGGTTTTTTCCTTAACATCATTCTAAACAATAAATTTCGCCCTAACGAACAAAAAAATGGAATAAATCGCATTGTTTTCTACGCCTTATCGTATGAATGAAAAAGTTATCATAATTATAATGAACAATGCACTGGCGCAAATTTGAGCACCAATAACCATGATGTCATCGACACCGGGACATTGGATTCCAACAATTTTTTTTCAAATGCATGATGAGATTTTTTAATATGATAAGCATGATGTTTTGTTCTATATAACTACGCAATTTGGGCTCCATAATTATTTTCTAACAATAACATATAATGCACAATGGTGTGATTGCTGGACACCTCCTGTAAAAAGAAATCATCAAAAACACCACAGCAACAAAGAGTAAATGGAAGAAATGTTTTCAGTTGTTCATTTTATTCTCTATCAACCTATTATAATAATGTAATAATTACAAAGGCCTATCTAGTTCAAAGAAGATAGCTACATGTATGTCCAGCATTATACTTGGTTTCTCCAAAAAATAACGTTGATTTGTTCTATTGTCTTTATACAATTTTGTGTTAACATGTTAGCTTTAAAGTGTATTTTGGTATACAAGTGATAAGATAAGGTTCTCATACTGATCCAAATAGTATACCCACAACTGCGGACGTTTCGGCAACACTGTTGCCTTTCTCAACACTTGGTTGAGAAAGGCAACAGTGTTGCCGAAACGTCCACAGTTGTGAGTATACTATTTGGATCAGTATAAGAACCTTATCTTATCAGTTATGTCTACCGATCCTGATGAATCTATTCAATAATGTTGGTACACAATTATTTGTATGTTGTATACACAGAGATTTGTTCTATCCCAGTCAACACAATAAGCTACTGACGGGGTAATGAATGTGCTGCTATCTCTAAAAGTATAACTCCTACATAAACATATTAAGTTATAAAGATCTTGAGGAATTTCTCCTCTTTAATGTGAGATATTGCATGCTAAGAATGGTTGATTATTGTGGAAGTAAGATCCAAAACATAAAGTCAAGTCTGAATTTCATTTTCGCATTTTGCTTTTCTACATGCAGACTCAGACCGGCAAATTATTGATCACTGGTAGTGGTAGTGCTAATTCACCTGTTGATGCCCAGATTGTTGGATAGTCGGCCGGTGGCATTACGGTTGATCAACACGGCACACTGAAAATGACAATCAGACTTGACCTTACATTTGGGATTGTACCTTCCTCAATAATCAACCATTCCTAGCATGCATTATCTTAAATTAAAGTGAAGATATTTCTCATCAATATATGATTTGATATGTTTATGTAGGTGTTATACTATATAAGAGTTATTGGTATATTTATTACCTGGTCAGTTGCACGGACCTGTTGACTGAATAAAGATAAAGAGTGATTACACATACATGAAAAAGTCCATGTCTATAATCCTGTTTCATCATCAGAATAATCAGACAGCAGATCTGCAGGCATATCTGTATCCCTTCCAAATACTTCATTTTCATCATCCATCGGAATATCCATGGGAACATTCAAATCCCCACAAGGTTCATCAGTATCATTTTCAACATATAGGGACAAATTTATCACCCTATTACATCGGTCAATTTCATCATCAGCCATTGTTCTATCAGGCACATCAACATCATTGTCAAAAGGAACATATCGGGGCATATTCATTTCCCTACCAGGTACGTACCTACGCCCAGATGCTGTTTGTTGATATTCTCGACAACAAAATATACTGTTTCCGATCATATACAAAAAAGGATTCAGTGCAGAATTTATAGGCAAAACAAACGCTATAATCCATGCAAAAGCTTCGGGGGAGACTTCTCTTGTACCAGTCTGCACCAATATCCCAAGGACAATGATTGGACACCAACAAAGGATATCAGTAAATGCTATGGCCCCCATCTTAAAAGCCATACGAAAATTGGTCCTCCATAGTGGAGCAGATGAGCAAATTAAGAGTACAAACATCTTTATGTAACATATAGTTGTGACTATACAACATAATGAATTTATACCAATGAATAGTGCTATGGAATAGAAGTGACCAGGGCGGCTACCAATAACTGTTAGAGTTTGAAATGACAGAATATCATCTGGTCTGTCAATCTGGTCATGAGTTATAGTTATATATTCAGTAGATATATTGGGTATCAAATGTCTTGCTAATGGAAGCCCTAAACACACTTCAGAAAATTCATATAATTTGCCATTTTCTACAATTACACTAATTATACTAAGAACCATTGCTAATATCCATATAACCAATGTAATAACCACCTGAGATTTGGAACCAATCACCCTATTAGCAATATATACATGTTTAAATATTAAAGATCTCTCAATACTTATGGCTGTGATGAAAAACAAAGATGACTCACTCGATAGAATAGAAAGGGTCCCAGCAAGTTTACAAAGATTACTAGTTTGCCAATTTTCCGCTTCGGATGGAAAGAATTTGTTATATTTTTGATCAGCAGATGCGATTATTATCAAGTATATGCCCATTAGTAAATCTGCAATGGCCAGGTTGGCTATGAAAACTAACTGTTTTAGACCTGTATCACTTTTCATAATGTTTTTACATGACCAACCTATAACATATGCATTTAAGAGTATTGCACACAAACCAATGATCCATACGGAACTCCTAACCAGGTTATTTGGCAGCAGTTCATTACAAGTCAAATGAGGTGATTTTACTTCTTCAGGTCTACACTGTGGTCCTGTTACATTATTAATGAAACAACAAGCGGCTGGAGAACTAACATACACACTGGTATAATTTTCAAGTCCATGAAAGGAATGTTTTGTAATTTTTGAAAGAGAGTTGTTGTATAGTGCAAGATGTGAAAGCTGTCTTAAACCAATGAATGTGTTATATTGCAGTGTAGATAATGAGTTAGACCGTAAGTTCAGATAGATCAAATTGTGCAGATCTTGAAATATGTTTGCAACTAACACTGAGATTCTGTTAAATGATATATCCAAAAGTCTCAATGATATTAGATTTCTGAACAGACCTACTTCTAATGTTTTGATCTCATTATGAGACAATTGTAGGAGATATAGTTGGTTTAATGTCTGAAATGTATCTGTTGTATCTTTAGTTAACATATTACTCTGATGGTATGGCTCTTCCGTATTAAAAAAGTCTGATTGCAATGTCGTCATTCTGTCTGTAGATAAAGGTAGATTTCTGTTTAAACCATGAAATATATCTGTTGGGAGTTCAGTTAACATATTATCATACAGGTGCAATTCTTTTAGGTTTACAAGGTCATTAAAGATGCCTGGCTGTAATGATACAATATAGTTGTTACTGAGATCTAATCTGAGTAATTCATACAATCTCTTAAATGTATCTACATGCATATGGGATAACTTGTTTCGGTGTATGTATAGTACCTCTATTGCAAAAAGGTCTGTGAATACATCTGCTTCTAATATTTTAATTCTGTTGTCATACAAATTGAGTATTGATAATTGATTTAAACCATGAAAAGTATCTGTTGGGAGTTCAGTTAACATATTATCATTCAGGTGCAACTCTTTCAGGTTTACAAGGTCATTGAAGATGCCTGGTTCTAATGATACAAGACTGTTGTTATTGAGCGCTAATTTAAGTAATTCATGCAATCCATTGAATGTATCTACACGCAAATGGGATAAGTTGTTTAGCTGGATATCTAATACTTCCAATACAACAAGGTCTGTGAATATATCAGCTTCTAATATCTCAATTCTGTTGTCAAACAATGATAGTATAGATAATTGATTTAAGCCATGAAAAGTACCTGTTGGGAGTTCAGTTAACATATTATCATACAGGTACAATTCTTTCAGGTTTACAAGGTCATTGAAGATGCCTGGTTCTAATGATACAAGACTGTTGTTATTGGGCGTTAATTTAAGTAATTCATGCAATCCCTTGAATGTATCTATATGCAAATGGGATAGCTTGTTTCCGCTCATTCGTAGTACTTCCAATGCAACTAGGTATGTGAATACATCTGCTTCTAATATCTCAATTCTGTTGTCAAACAATGACAGTATAGATAATTGATTTAAGCCATGAAAAGTACCTGTTGGGAGTTCAGTTAACATATTATCATACAGGTACAATTCTTTCAGGTTTACAAGGTCATTGAAGATGCCTGGTTCTAATGATACAAGACTGTTGTTATTGAGCTTTAATTTAAGTAATTCATGCAATCCATTGAATGTATCTACACGCAAATGGGATAAGTTGTTTAGCTGGATATCTAATACTTCCAATACAACAAGGTCTGTGAATATATCAGCTTCTAATATCTCAATTCTGTTGTCAAACAATGACAGTATAGATAATTGATTTAAGCCATGAAAAGTACCTGTTGGGAGTTCAGTTAACATATTATCATACAGGTACAATTCTTTCAGGTTTACAAGGTCATTGAAGATGCCTGGTTCTAATGATACAAGACTGTTGTTATTGAGCGTTAATTTAAGTAATTCATGCAATCCATTGAATGTATCTACACGCAAATGGGATAAGTTGTTTAGCTGGATATCTAATACTTCCAATGCAACAAGGTCTGTGAATACACCTGCTTCTAACATGTCAATTCTGTTGTCAAACAATGACAGTATAGATAATTGATTTAAACCATGCAAAATATCTGTTGGGAGTTCAGTTAACATATTATCATTCAGGTACAACTCTTTCAGGTTTACAAGGTCATTGAAGATGCCTGGTTCTAATGATACAAGACTGTTGTTACTGAGCGCTAATTTAAGTAATTCATGCAATCCATTGAATGTATCTACATGTAAATGGGATAGGTTGTTTTGGTTCATTGCTAATATTTCCAATGCAACAAGGTCTGTGAATATATCAGCTTCTAATATCTCAATTCTGTTGTCAAACAATGACAGTATAGATAATTGATTTAAACCATGCAAAATATCTGTTGAGAGTTCAGTTAACATATTATCATTCAGGTACAACTCTTTCAGGTTTACAAGGTCATTGAAGATGCCTGGTTCTAATGATACAAGACTGTTGTTACTGAGCGCTAATTTAAGTAATTCATGCAATCCATTGAATGTATCTACACGCAAATGGGATAAGTTGTTTAGCTGGATATCTAATACTTCCAATGCAACAAGGTCTGTGAATACACCTGCTTCTAACATGTCAATTCTGTTGTCATACAATATCAAGATAGATAACTGATTTAACCCAAGAAAAGTATCTGTTGGGAGTTCAGCTAACATATTACCATACAGGTACAATTCTTTTAGGTTTACAAGGTCATTGAAGACACCTGGCTCTAATGATACAAGACTGTTGTTATTGAGCCCTAATGTAAGTAAACCATGCAATCCCTTGAATGTATCTACATGCAAATGGGATAACCTGTTTTGAAAGATTTGTAATATTTCCAATGCAACAAGGTCTGTGAATATATCAGCTTCTAATATCTCAATTCTGTTGTCAAACAATGACAGTATAGATAATTGATTTAAACCAAGAAAAGTATCGGTTGGGAGTTCAGTTAACATATTACCACTCAGGTACAACTCTTTCAGGTTAACAAGGTCATTGAAGATGCCTGGTTCTAATGATACAAGACTGTTGTTATTGAGCGCTAATTTAAGTAATTCATGCAATCTATTGAATGTATCTACACGCAAATGGGATAAGTTGTTTAGCTGGATATCTAATACTTCCAATGCAACAAGGTCTGTGAATACATCTGCTTCAATTATCTCAATTTTGTTGTCAACCAATGACAGTATAGATAATTGATTTAAACCATGAAAAGTATCTGTTGGGAGTTCAGTTAACATATTATCATACAGGTACAATTCTTTCAGGTGTACAAGGTCATTGAAGACACCTGGCTCTAATGATACAAGACTGTTGTTATTGAGCCCTAATGTAAGTAAACCATGCAATCCCTTGAATGTATCTACATGCAAATGGGATAACCTGTTTTGAAAGATTTGTAATATTTCCAATGCAACAAGGTCTGTGAATATATCAGCTTCTAATATCTCAATTCTGTTGTCAAACAATGACAGTATAGATAATTGATTTAAACCAAGAAAAGTATCGGTTGGGAGTTCAGTTAACATATTATCACTCAGGTACAACTCTTTCAGGTTAACAAGGTCATTGAAGATGCCTGGTTCTAATGATACAAGACTGTTGTTATTGAGCGCTAATTTAAGTTATTCATGCAATCTATTGAATGTATCTACACGCAAATGGGATAAGTTGTTTAGCTGGATATCTAATACTTCCAATGCAACAAGGTCTGTGAATACATCTGCTTCAATTATCTCAATTTTGTTGTCAACCAATGACAGTATAGATAATTGATTTAAACCATGAAAAGTATCTGTTGGGAGTTCAGTTAACATATTATCATACAGGTACAATTCTTTCAGGTGTACAAGGTCATTGAAGATGCCTGGCTGTAATGATACAAGAATGTTGTTATTGAGCAATAATTTGAGTAATTTATTCAATCCCTTGAATGTATCTACATGCAAATGGGATAGCTTGTTGGTTTGGATTTGAAAAGTTTCCAATGCAACAAGGTCTATAAATACATCTGTTTCTAACATGTCAATTCGGTTTTGATACAACGCCAGGATAGATAATTGATTTAAACCATGAAAAGTATCTGTTGGGAGTTTAGTTAACATGTTATCATACAGGTACAACTCTGTCAAGTTCACAAGGTCATTAAAGATACCTGACTCTAACGATATAAGGTTGTTGTTATTGAGCCCTAATCTAAGTAAACCATTCAATCCCTTGAATGTATCTACATGCAAATGGGATAACTTGTTTTGATGGATATCTAATACTTCCAATGCAACTAGGTCTGTGAATACATCTGCTTCTAATATTTCAATTCGGTTGTCATACAATGACAGTATAGATAATTGACTTAAACCATGAAATATTTCTGTCGGGAGTTCAGTTATCATATTACCATGTAGATTCAACTTGGTTAAATTTACTAGGTTATTAAACGTGCCTGATTTTAAGGATTTAATATTGTTGTTACCGAGGTCTAATTCAAACAAATCATTCGTGAGTTGCCAAAATATTGATGGTTCCAATGACATGATGTTGTTTTCTCCAATATACAAGAATTGTATATTGTTTAAATCTTGAAATACTCCGAGTGGGATCACAGAGATATCATTTTGATTAAGAATTAAAACTTGTAATTGAAACATACCATGAAAACACCCCTCTGTCAGTGTGTTCAACATATTCCCTGTGAGTGAAAGCTGTTTCAAATTATTGAGACCTAAGAATACACCTTGGTTTAAGAACATCAACTTATTGTGCGATAAGTCTAACACTTGGAGAGAATCTAGTCCAGTGAAAATACCTTCTTCGATACTTAGGAGATTATTGTTGTCGAGAAGTAGAATATCATCTTCAAGACCGGTAAAACTGTTGGATCGTATTGTCGCAAGTTGTCTTCTGGAACAATCAAATGCTGAAATCTTGATACTGGGATTTTGCTTGTATATAAGTAGAATGTTATCACTTTGCGAGGTGATAGGACAATCAATATTATATTGGTGGAATTCCAGTGTGCATATACATCCCGGCATGCACGAAGGTAGCTCTGTTATAGATATATTATCACTGGTTGATGGTAAAAAGTCCAATATAACCTTGTTGTTGATGCGATATAAGTCTGGATCCATCAGTGTACGATGTCGCTGCATTAAGTCACCATAAATTCTGTTCTTGTGGTCGAGGTAGTGCAGTCTGTCAAATCCCTGGAGATCACGACATAGGTTTGGCTGTGTGGTGGGTAGGTTGCATGTAGGGTACAACTGTGAGACATTATAGTGGGCGGCTGGCTGTGATGGCTTCATGTGAACACATGATAATTTCAATGTCGCAGACGCTTTGATGTGGAATTCCAGATGATCACTTAGGAACAACATGTCTCTACATTGGTCTGATTGATGTGTGAATCCAGTTATATCAGTGCAATTGTTGATGGTACTGTTTGATTGTTTTACAAACAAGTGATGATATAAGGACCATGAGTCCGACTTCATTACAGACAACTGAATCGCGGCACCAACAGGTGATGACACCTGGAATGTACAGTCATTGTCAAAGGTGGTATTCAGGGTAACATTTGTATTGACATCCAATGTTATATGCTGATCAGGACAAATAGTCCCATTTTGTAATCCATTAACTGCCCATACTATTCCATCATAATAACTCAATTGCAGATAAATTGGAACCACTACGCACCAAACAAAGCGGTATATATTACTTGGCATCATGGTGATAATTGGTTAAACCATTTAAGTCCACTCTTACCAGTCAGATCCTCTGGGAATATCTCAAGGTTGTTGAGAACATTAACATGAGAAGCTTTATTTTGTTGTAGTTCACTCATGCTTTAAACAGTAGTCGAATGTGAGAAACACAATTTGCAGTTACCTGATAGCATCAACATCAGTAGAATGCAACGCTTTAGTTTGTAGTTCACTGGTGGCATAAACAGTAGTCAAATGTAAGAAACACAATTTGCAGTTACCTGATAGCATCAACATCAGTGGAACACAAAGTTTTAGTTTGAAGTTCACCGGTGCTTTATTAACAGAATTTTTGTATCAGCTGTTTACTTTGGTTATAAAATCCTGATGGTATAAACTCTAACAGTAAGTAGTTCAGCGAGAAACTCAGTGTGAAGTTCACTGTAGCATAACCGGCAGTTATAATGGTAGCAATGGTGTGCTACAGCCTATGGTGTAATTCACTGGAGGCATAAACAGTAGTTAACATGGTAGCAATGGTGCACTTACTGCCCTATAGGGTCGCCACGTCACCAGGTAGGGTGTGTTCTGGTTCAATCATTTTAAGAACAAGAAAAAAAGAATTGTGACTGCGATTGACTACCCACCCAGCCATAAAATAAATCTGACCTTTGGCCAAGGGTGTACAAAAACCTGAACTATGTATTTGTATATTTCAACTTTGAGAATTTTTTTATTTTTTAAATTTTTTATGTTATAATTATTTTGAAGAAAATGTTGCCAGTTTCGAAAAAATTAACCAACATTTGCACACAACTTTGAAAAACACACACATAATGAACGGCGCTATATGTGTGTTAAATAACTTATGGGCCAAGATAATTTTGAAATTATGTAAAATGTGTGAAACATTTGTTTACCTGCTGCGGTTGTGTATGAGAATGCCACCACCGCTCCCAATTTTTATTTTACACACTTGGCCTAACTGCACAGTTCAAAAAATCCATAGACAGGTTTCTTTTCAACTTAACCCTTCATGCGGTACAAATGATACAAAGAAAATTTTGAAAGGCGACAAATTCTACATGATTGATTACAGTTTGTGAAAAGCCAGTGAGTTTTATTGCTTGTTTTGGGGTCAATTTCTATTTAAAACTTCATTTGATTGTTATTCCAAACTGAAATGATTGATATTGACATAAAACCAACCAGTCTACATTTAATTTATTTGCAGTAGAACAGTTTAAAATTTCCTGAAAATTTTTGTTAAATTTGCAAGCATTCTGAGACATTTTCATACACAAAAAAAAAAAAATTAAAAATTGACAAGTTTGGCAATTGACATGTCCATGAAGATTTCATGCATTTGGGACATTATTACCAAATAAAAAAGAATAGGATTTTCTTTCGTAGCAGTGACCCCTATTTGCATAATTTATGCAAAGATCGTAAGGCGCGTAAGTTGAATTGTGGGAGATGGGTGTTGGCTGATCATTGATCTGCTATCTAACGGGGCAGTTCGGACCGGTAAATTTTTCGTAGTCTTGGATTAGAAGTAAGGACGTTTTTTGAGTTGAGTTTGATTTTGCTGATACGTGATAAGAATGGATCAAGATCTTCAGAATCAGGTACCAAATATTGGGGATGTTCAGGAAGTTCCTTTAACAGCTGCTAATTTGTTGGATGTTGTGAATCGAGCTGTTGCAGGTGCGGTTAGCCAGGCGATTGGGGGTGTAAAATCGTATGTTGACAATCAACTTGCATCCCAAATTTCTGCTAATGAATCTACAACACAGGAACTTGAGAAATTAAAGGCTAAGAAAACCCTCTATCGTTACAAAGGTAACGAGGAACAAGTGCAGGTTAATTCATCTGTTCTTGAATTGCTTGAGCAATCCATCAAGCTGATTCAAGGGGGTAATTCTACTTCTGCGACCCCAATCATCCAGAAAGCTGTGGCTGATCTTAAGCTCAGAAATAAACTGATTAAATTAGCGGATAAGTCCGAAGCAGGGTGGCTCGCCGTAGAAGAGTATTTAGCTGACGATTTGGCTGATGACAGCGAAGATGATAAGAAGATCAGGTCTGCCCAAGCTAGATCAGCGGCAGCCAAGCGTAAGAGAGTGGCTGCTAAATCCACTAAGAAGCCGTATCCCCAGCGTAAGCCGGTGTCTTCTCCACCTAATCCCCATAGTTATGTTAATGGTAACAACAGTGGTATGGGTAATTTGCGTCGTTTCAACCCCGGTTTCAACACCTCTGGCCCACGGTTTAAATATTCACCAGCAGGGCCCAAGTCGTCCGATCTTTGTTTTGCCTGCTCAAAACCAGGCCATTGGCGGCGTAATTGCCCAGGTCAAGGAGGTGCAAGTTCCAGTGCATCTGGCAACAGATAAGATTGGTAGCCATGTCGCAGTTTTGCAAAGACAAGGTATAGTTTATATATATTTTTTATCCGTTTTATAAAAATAGCGGTTGTCATAAGTTTGAGTTTATCATGGTTGAAGTTAGGTGATCTATGTTCATATTCTATTGTGTTTCACATGAATTGAAATTGAAATGATATGAAAATGATATCGAGTGTTCTTGATTATTCATATAATCTTTTGTTACATTACTCAGACTTGTTCAAGTCTAGCGATCAGAGCTGATTTTCATATTGATTATCGATGACGTATTATATTTTTAATGTATAATTGGTGTTTTCGAAATATAGCGAGTGCTTAGTTTTCACTAGTTTTTCTAACGATGAATTCAAAGAACCGGAAAGTGTTTTTGAAGCGTTAGGTAATTATTCATGTTGCGTATTGAGTGTATTTTGAAGGCTTTTATATTATTGTATTTGGGGTTTGGTTCTTTTGTTATTCTGTTGTTTACAGATTTCCCCATTGCTTCGATTGGGACCGCTTCATGTAGTAAGCTTAAACATGCATTACAAGTACAACCAGTAACTTTTTCTAGTACCAAATGTTCGTCGTCAAACGTTTATGATGTTTCCCAGGATGCATCCGAGCCTCATAGTTTTTGTACACCGGACAAGAATCAGTTAGATCGGTATGACTCTGTTTTCTATCTGGCGAATTTTCATGAGTATGAACAAGGGATATCTGAGCCTATAGTCAGAGGTAGGCTAAAAGCTTCAATTAACTTTTGGAAAGCTATAGGAGCCGAATCGGATATTATTAGCGTTATTGAACTTGGTTATAAGTTGCCATTCATTGATACTCCACCTCCTGCTTCCTTTAATAACAATAAATCGGCTCATAATTATAGTGATTTCGTGACGGAGGCTATTAATGATCTTCTGAGTAAAAATCTCATTAACCAGTGTTCTTCTACATGTATACCATGCGTTGTAAATCCTTTGTCAGTATCCGTTAACAGTGTTGGTAAACTTAGGTTAATTCTTGATCTTAGATATATCAACACATTCTTGTGGAAACAAAAGATAAAGTTCGAGGATTGGAATGTCGCGATTGAGTACTTTCAGAAAGGTGATTTTATGTTTAGTTTTGATTTGAAATCTGGGTATCACCATGTAGATATATTTTAATGATCATTGTACATATCTTGGTTTTAGTTGGGTTATTGATGGTTCACTCAAATATTTTACATTTCAAGTATTGCCTTTTGGTTTGTCTACGGCACCTTACATTTTTACCAAATGTATTAGACCGTTAGTGAGATATTGGAGAAAGATGGGTCATTTTATCATTGTGTTCCTTGACGATGGGTGGTGCAGGGCAGAGTCGGAGGACTCATGTAGATTGATTTCGAATAATGTTAAAGAGGACCTTTTAGCTGCAGGTTTTGTGCCTAATATTGTGAAGTCTGTGTGGGAACCTACCACTAAATTAGATTAGTTGGGTATCACATGGGATTCAGACGTAGGGTCTATCCAAGTGATTAATCGTAGGATTACTGATATTCATATATAGTTGTATTGATAAGTTATCATCTAAGAACAATCTTTGTAATCTAAATAACCGTCGTTTGTTCCAATATTCTACACCTCAGGTGTTAATGTATTCAGATGCTAGTAATGTGGGATGTGGTGCTTGGACAGCACAATGTGGGCATTTGACTTTTTTCCAGAATTGGGAGAATGATGAGATTAACAAAAGTTCTACATGGAGAGAGCTGCAAGGTGTTTACCTGGCGATTAAAGCGTTTGCTCCCAGTCTGAAAGACAAGAAAGTGACAGTATTTACAGACAATACAGGGGTTTAAATCATTGTTAAGAAAGGAAGTATGAAATTAGATTTACACAAAATTGCTATAAAATTGCAGAGTTTTGTGGTAATCTCCCCACGGAAATTAATGTTCAGTGGGTGCCTAGAAGTGAGAATGTGGAAGCGGATTCCCTCAGTAGGCAGGAGGATTTCGATGACTGGGGAGTGTCAGTAGAATTTTTTAGATTTGTTGATGATATATGGGGACCTCATTCAGTGGACAGATTTGCAGACGATTTTAATTGCAAATTACCTGTATTTAATTCTAAGTATTGGAGTCCTTCTTCCAGTCATGTTGATGCATTTTTGTGTGATTGGGGTAATGATTGTAATTGGTTAGTACCTCCTATTTCTTTAGTTGGAAAAGCGTTAATGCACGTCAAGGCATGTAAAGCTGTAGCTACTTTAGTTATACCTGCTTGGCCATCAGCCCCATTTTGGCCACTTCTCTTTTCCTCAGCCAGCAGTTTGAACTTTCTGATCTTTGATGTGATGAGATTTCCTAACCCTAAACATATTTTTGTCCAGGGTCGCAACCCTAACTCTATATTTGGGACATCTAAAATGTCTAGCGAAGTTCTATGTGTGAGACTTGATGGTAGATAAGTACAGGAAGTGAAACTATGCAGAGTTGCAATAGTTATAAGAGTTATAAATCCGGATGGTATTCTCTTTAGAACAGTTTTGTTCATCACTTATGCAGTATTGCATTCTGTTAGCCGTTTGGCAAAATCAGATAGCCGTTTGGCAAGTTGATTAGGATTACTAGTATTAGTACCTATTCAGTGATATGTATGATAAATCTATTTAGAAGATGTGATGAATACAGATTTGTATTGATAGAAAACCGTTTGGTTTCTTAATTCTCGTATGAGAAAACTGATGATAATGTTATATTTTGATTTGCAGAAATACAAGTGTATATAAATCCATGCAAGAAGTTTTGACGGCTTCCAGAGCCCCGAGCACAGTTTCCAAATACAAGAAAGCGTTTGCTGAGTGGAAGAGTTGGTGTGCTTTAAACAGTGTATGTGAGATACCAGCACAGAAGTTTGACCTTGCAAGGTATTATATGTCGATTTATCAAAGTGGAGCACCATATTCTAGAGTTGAAAGCGCTCATTTTGGAATTAAGTGGTTCCATGATTGTTCATATCTCACAGACGTTAATCCGTGTGATTCCAAATTTGTTCATCTTTTACTTGCTGGACTGAAGAAACTGTTGGCTCATCCTAAATCTAGAAAGGAACCGATTACTCCAGATATTCTTGTTAAGTTGGTGGCCAAATATGGTCAGGTACAGTGTCTCAAGGACATCAGGTTGTGCGCCATGACTTTGCTCGCATATGCAGGATTTTTTAGTCATTCTGAACTTACTAATTTAAGGATCTGTGATAATTTTGTTTTTTCATCTTACATTAAGTGTTTCATTCAACAGAGCAAAACTGACCAGTATAGAGAAGGTGCATGGGTAATAGTCGCAGCCACTGGTAATGTTACATGCCCTATGCTTATGTTGACGAGATACATGTCTTTAGCTAACATAGTGCCAGGTTCTTCTGATGAATTTTTGTTCAGGCCCCTAGTGTTCAAAAAGTCTAGTAATTCACATACCTTAAGGAGCGGTAAGATTTCTTATTCTACATGTAGGGATCTTTTCAAACGTGCTCTAGCTTCAATAGGTGTAGATGCCAGCCTTTTTGGACTACACAGCCTGAGGGCAGGAGGTGCTTCAGCTGCAGCTGCAGTAGGCATCCCAGATAGATTGTTTAAAAAGCATGGTAGGTGGGCTTCAGATTCTGCCAAAGATGGTTATGTTAAAGAGTCCATTAAGAATCAATTGAGTGTTTCACTTAACTTAGGTATTTAAGATTGAATTTTGACATGTGCTTATAAATATACAGTTGATATTTGTAATAATTATTCTACATGAGTAACAGTAACGAGTTTAACTAAAATCATAGTTTTACCATGTTGCTGAGTTTTTTGGTATTCTATATTAGAATATTTGTTTTTGTTTTATATTGACACTAATTGTTATGTTGTCGTGGAGTCCAATAAAATTGACTTTCTGATTACATCAAGTTGTAGGTGTTCATAATTCCTGTTTCCTGTTATTCTCCCGTTCTTTAAACCTTGACGGGGGAGGGGGAAAACATGGGTGTCCGTAGCTGTCCTAGATGAGCGGTGTTCCCCAGTGTTTGATTGCGTGTTACTAACGTTGTTTTCCTTTTCAGAGGGGGGGTATGCGAGAAAGAAAATTATTTAATTACGTTAGAACGTAGTGATTTTAGGAATTAATAAATAAAAAATGTACATGTTAAAATGAATTTTTCAAAGCAATTTTGAGACATTTCATGAGGTGGTAATTAATGAATAATCCAATACTCATTCATACTAATACTCTTTTTTAAAGAAATTTATCAAGCACTGTAACTTTTAAACTAATAATGTAATGTACATAAAAGTATACAATTTTGTTAATGAAATGAGACAGAGAATCCATTTTTGGTATTAAATTCGACTAAAAATAGTGATTTTTAAATTTCTACCCAATAATCAGTTTTTTGCGCCAACATGTGGGTAATAAAATCCAAAATTACACAAAAATCATCTAAATTCAATTACCTAGGATCGGTTGTTTTTTTGGCTTAAACATTTTTAGTTTTGAAAATATTGACCAAAAAGTGACAAAAGAGTGAATTTTGAGATACAAATCAAATGATGGCCCTTTTTGGTCAAACATCAATATTTTTAGTGAAATTTGATACCAAAAATGTATTCTCTGACTCATTTCATTAAAAAATGTATACTTTTATGTACATCACATTAATAGTTTAAAAGTAAGAGCTTGATTAATTTGGCGCCAAAAGGGACACTTCCCTCTTAAGGTCCCACACCTTTCAAGTCTAATCTGGAGACACATTTGTTTAAAAAAGCACTTTGATATATTTTTTATTATTATTATTAATTTTCGCGCGATTAAATGGTCGCGCTTTGCTGATTTTCAGCCATTTCCCTTGTTATTAAATTTGCAATTTGAAAATTCATTACATTAGACATATACAACAACAAAAATGTGCATGTTTTTATTTTCGTGTAAACTGCTTGGAGCGCGAAAAGCACAAAAATGAATGTCGCATGAAAATGTCCGTGTTTATCAGGTGTTGTTTATACAGGTCTATTCAATAATAATAATGATAATAACAAGAGAGTACTCAAAGAGAACAAATACTCCGCAACCAAAGCCTATAGTTTTCAGTTCCAAATTGGCGAAGCCTCATTACAGCAGCGAATGAATACAGGAGGACGGGGGAATTGTGCAGTTCAAGCCGTATTCAATCCGCGGACTCCACACTCCAGAACCACGCTCCTACCAATTGAGCCCACATTAGTTTGAGCTTGGTCAATGACATAATTCAAATCAATGTCGAAGCATGCGCTTGGGGAGAGGATTTCACGTAATATACATTATTTAGGGGTGGGGGGGGGGGGGGGGGGGGGGTTAGGGTCAACATCAATGGCATTATAATCAGATTTAACTGAGATTTGTGAGTAACTAATCAAATACTTGATGTATACCTACATGTATGGGGTAATCCCAAGTGCCCTTCCTCAAAGATTACTGTCACCAAGTTTGATTGAGATTGAAGTTTGATTAAGATTGAAGTTTGATTGAGATTGAAGTTTGATTGAGATTGATTCCATCGATATAGACGTCAAGGCGATCTCCTTGGATTATAACCATCCACATTCATAGACATAGGCAAATAACCTTATAGAAATGACGCCAAACACCAAAAATATTATGCCAGTGAGAAGGAATGCAAGGAAAATGATAATAAAATACAATAAATCAGGGGGAAACTAAACACAAACAAGATTTTTATTCCTTGTACTTCGGGGTCTATTTCTTATTGCGTAGGAGTGCATAAATCGCACACAAAAGATTCTGGCCTTCTATTATGCTCCTGGTACACATGTACGAATATCGAGCGCGATATATAATACACCCCTAGAAGCATAACATAGGTGTAAATTTCTATACCGCCATGACTTGGCGTGAGACAGAATATGAATCACAAATGTGGCATAAGCAAAATATTATTACCTTCTATTATGATACACAATATCAAACGCGATATATAATATAGCCCTAGGAGCATAACATAGGGCCTAAAATTCTATAAAGCAGTAACTGGTCCGTCATTACACAACACATATGGACAAAACCCTCGAAAAATGGACCTAGCAAAATCATGCTAACAAAAACAGTATTTGAGGCTCTCCTACGTAGGCATCTCATAATAAATAATAATAACACACACTTTTAAGCGCCTTAACTTAAGCGAATATATCGTGTGTTTGGACTTTCTTGTTTTCACGATATGGATCATACGTGTTAACCAATGAGAAATTGCAGTATTTACACCTACTATAACGATAATAGAAAATATTGTTCAAACACTTAGTAGATGTTATGTGAAGTGTTCCCCATTCTCTATGTTGAATCCCACAATTTGTCCATCATCATTGCATGGCCTCGCAACATTGATTGGTTGGGAAGGGGGAGGGGGTATGAGGAAGGGGATACTTCAGGCTACCAATAAACAAGTTTAATTTTCATGTGACTCAAAAAATGTTTTGGTCCCAACAGCATGTCAAAATATAGGGTCTGTTTTCGAACACATTTGTCTAATATTGTAGTCCCCCTCCCTCCCTCCCTCCAAAAGGGCTCTCATGAGTTTAAACTTTAAAGTCAAAGTTAAAAATGTGTGTATAGCTTAAAACTGTGTTTAAATATGTGTTTTCACATAAAAGGTGGTCGAGAACAACAATCATTTTAGTTTTAGGATCTATATTAACGCTTTTCACATGGCAGGTGTCTGCATACGACATTCCAAAATGTAAAAATGTTTCAAAAAATGTCAAAATTATTTAATTTCATGACCCTTGTTTTGATTGGCCTACAGCTTTGGCAACCCTTTTCTCCTCCTCTGCCTCTCTTACTTCCTGTGCGACTATTACACGACGTTCCCTCTCTGAAACCGCTTGGCACTTGTGAGCAGTTTATTCAAGACCTTGGAGTCCCACAGGGCTCCAACCATCTCCTTGTGTTTCAGTCTTGACTCGGCTTCCTCAACTGCCTCTCAAGTAGAAATTGTAGTTTCAAAATAAATAGGTTCGGCGGGGGCCAGTGCTCTGCAGACTAATGATGAGCGCGATGTCTGTTGCGCTTTGATGTACACTTGTGCCAAATAAGGTTTGCGCCACGGTAAACTGTTGTGTTTCAAATACCTGCTCCCGCATACTATATTTGCGAATGTAAGGCATTTCATTGGGGCGCCGCATCTGACATCATATTCATGAGATAATGAATCAAAGACAACATTGTGCTCTTCATCAAGAAGATATCACTTTGTGCAGCCATGATTATGATTGCCAATTGTATAGAGAGAATAGACACATTCAGCCCCTGTCATGTATCCGCCGTGTTATGAAATAAATAAATGTTAGCTTTTATATAGCGCTTTATCAAATTAAGTATGCTCAAAGCACTTAAAGGGACATTAAGTGGTGTTGAAAATTTTAAATGTTTAAAAATTTACTTCAGAATTCAAGATGAACATTAAAAATTGCCATTATTGTTGTTTCTACTAACAAAAACACAGCAAAACTTGATTAAAACAATATCATCGCTATTTATTGAAAAACGCCCTCTATGCAAATATGGTTCACGTTATGTATCACACGTACTGCAGAGGGATACTATTGGACGTAAAATGCTGGTTGCTGCTCTACTAGCATTTTTGAATCAACGTTTTGTTGTACAAAGACGGGCTGATTTTCTTAATCCTATAAATAGGTTCATACATGTAATACAATTGTAAAAATATACAAATCCCAGTTTTTATCATATATTTTTGTAATTGAGGGCGCTGCCTCCACCACATCTCTTAATGCCCCTTTAACATTTATTCCGCTGCTCAGATAGGATTTATCAGAATCAATTTGCTTCACTTAGGTTATTGCTGCCTATCTTACAAATTCTGATAATGGCGCATATTCCTATCAGACACTTAGATTGTGATTATCCCCAAACAGCTACCTATTTTACACCTGGGTGGAGAGTAATTGTGGTAAAGTGCCTTACTCAAGAGTACAACATGTTGACCACATCGGGACTCGAACCCACAACCTTTGGTTTATGAATCCAGTGCTCTATCAATCACATATCACTTGGGTGATAGCATTACTGCATTTACTCCATTAAACGCTCCTGCTTTATTACCCCCCCCCCCCCCCCCCCCCCGCCCCCTCCGGAAAATCCTGACACTAAATTAAAACTTGGCATTTACTTATTCAGCTGTCAAGATCGCCAAAATTTTAAGGACAAAATCAATTCTAATCGACATCCATATACAGGGTGTCCCATACATGTAATGATTTATGCCATTGTTATTGGTCAAAGTGCTTATGATTTTAACATCTACATACATTTAGCTTTCTGAGGAATTTTGTAAAAACAGTAAATTCCAAGTTTAACTGAAATGACCTTTTTGGAAACCCATATCATAATTGATTTCTGCTACAAAATTAACAGATATCAACTGTGGGTGATGTTTTATGAAGCAATATTTGAATGGGGCAAAGAAATTGTTCTGCTTGAGTGATTTATATCGTACTTTCTTAAGCAGCTGTTTTGAAGTCTGGTGTAAAAGCTTTATGAATTGAAATACGCTGAAAGTGAAAAACAAGTTTTCACAGATTTTCTATAAAGTCATGCCATATCGGAACGGATAAAGATATTTTGATGAAATTAATGGAGTAAGTAGGAAACAAGTTCCCCATTATATCGCAGGCATTAGACTTGGACTGCAATGTTGTTTTCATATTTTATTATTTTTCAGACACGGCATAAATCATTCTGGGACACCCGGTATCATGGCAATAGTTACAGTATATGGGCCGCCATCTTGAAATGCATCCACATCGCTAATACGGAAGCGCGTCATATTTGGCTATTTTTTAATTTCTTCTAGCAATTTTTTCCTTTAAAATTTAACTCCAATAGCCCTTTGTAAAATGCAGTGCCTGGGGTCAAAATGACAAGGCCCAGAAAAAGTAGTGCTGTCGTCTGTAGTGTGATATACCAAGACGGATTCTCGTTTTGAAACACAATCCTCAAATAAGGTATCATTTAATAGCATTTTATTGACATGCCAATAAGCCTTTTCATACAGAGAAGTGGCCCTTTTTTTTGAAATAGATCATCATAGCGACTGTTATTGCACCTACAAAAGGACAATCAATTGTTCAAAGATTGATCTTCGGGCCAATAATATGAGATATAGCTGATCGAAAAGGTTTCTATTAAAATTCAAACATAAACATAACATGATGATGTGTATAACTGACCATTATGTTGTTGATTCCCCTATAGAGACCTTCCATGTTTGGGATTAGCGGCCATCTTGGAGGTATCACAAAAGAGTTTGCAACACCATTTGAACCCCATATCTCCCCCATTCAATTCAATCTGGTGAATGACCCCAATGCAGTAGGGTATAGTTAGTTGATTGGCAATAATATTGACTAGATTGACCTTGCTATGAACAGATTGAACAAAGTTGACTGTGCCCTCTAAGATGGCTGCTGCTAATTCCAAACACAAAAGGTCTCTATTGTTTAGACTTAACAGTTGTCAATCTTGATGATTTGACATTTCTCGACCACACCCTGTATATATACACACCCTGTGTATATACAGGTGTGTCGTTAAAGTTACTCATTTGCTCTGATGATGACACTCATTAGAGTTATGACAGCTAAGCTCTCCAATATAGACCTCTCTAGGGAAAGACCAAACTCTAATCATAAACATAACAAACAAAACAAACAAATAATATAAAAAAGCTTAGAGGAGGTGTCCAGCAAGCACAACATTGTGCATTTAATTATATGTTAAAAACATAATTATCATAGTTATAATGTACAATGCATGTTGAGATTTATTTATATAACAAGTATGATGTTTTGTTCTATTTAAGTACACAATTTGGGCTCCATCATTATTTTCTAACATATAATGCACAATGGTCTGCTTGCTGGACACATCCTTTAAAAAAATCATCAAAAACACCACAGCAACAAATGGCAAATGGAAAAAACGGTTTCAGTTTTTAGTTTTATTTCCTATCAACCTATTACAATTAATGCAAGTTTTGAAAAAATATACTGGTCTAGATAAATAAAAGTGTTATTATACAGGCCTATTTGCTCAAAGAACAGGGCTGGAAAAATGCAAAGTTTCTCGGCAGGGAAATTTGATGAAGTTGTATTTCCCGTTGCTTTAGTGGCGGAGGGGTGTTTGAGGGGAGCTTCCCCCACAGAAGCTTAAGTTTTGGAAAATAAAGGATAGAAGTTACATAGACATGGTATGGGGTCACATGAGGGGTCTCGTAGGGTCAATGAAGGTCATTTAGGTGACGATTTTTTAATACCCTAACAAAAATTAACATTTCCCGGCAAGGAGCTTCCCATTTTGCCTTCTTTTTCCAGCCCTGTCAAAGTAGCATGACACCGGGTTTCTCCAAAAATAATGCAGTGCCAAACATGTGCAAAAAATAATTAGCAGATATAACTCAACTAACCTTCATTTTCTTATACAAAGGCAAACTTCCCCTTGAACTAAGATTTGAACCAACTTCTCTAAATAAATGATCAAACAATTAATATAAGACTGAAGATAATTAAAACTGAAGAAGTACATGATGCTGCTGCTAGTATAGGCCTAGCATACATGTAGGGTGCTATTTGGATGTGTAAGGGTTAGCCATGTATCATATAATAGACATTTGTTCTATAGTCAACACAATAAGTAACTGACCGGGTAATAAATGTGCTGCTAACTCTAAAAGTATAATTCCTACATAAACATATCAAGTTATAAAGTTGTTGAGACATTTATGCTCTTTAATGTGAGATATTGCACGCTAAGAATGGTTGATTATTGGGGAAGTTACGATCCACAATGTAAGGTCAAGTCTGAATTTCATTTTCTCATTTTGCTTTTCTACATGCGGACTCAGACCGGCAAATTATTGATCACTGGTAGTGGTAGTGCTAATTCACCGATTGATGCCCAGACTGTTGGATAGCGTCCGGCCACATTACGGATGATCAACACGGCACACACGCTTTACCTGTCTACCCGTGTTGAAAAGAAAAATGTGAAAATGAAAATCAGACTTGACCTTAGATTTGGATTGTAACTTCCTCAATAATCATCTATTCCTAGCGTACAATATCTCAAGTTAAAGAGGAGATATTTCTGATCAATATATGATTTGATATGTTTATGTAGGGAATTATACTATATATTAGAGTTATTGGTACATTTATTACCTGGTTAAAGATAAGGAGTGATTACACATACATGAAAAAACTCCATGTCTATAATCCTGTTTCATCATCAGAATAATCAGACAGCAGATCTGCAGGCATATTTGTATCACTTCCAAATACTTCATTTCCTTCATCCATCGGAACATCCATGGGAACATTCAAATCCCCACAAGGTTCATCAGTATCATTTTCAATTGGAACATTCAAATCCCCACAAGGATCATCAGTATCATTTTCAATTGGAACATTCAAATCCCCACAAGGATCATCAGTATCATTTTCAATTGGAACATTCAAATCCCCACAAGGTTCATCAGTATCATTTTCAATTGGAACATTCAAATCCCCACAAGGATCATCAGTATCATTTTCAATTGGAACATTCAAATCCCCACAAGGATCATCAGTATCATTTTCAATTGGAACATTCAAATCCCCACAAGGTTCATCAGTATCATTTTCAATTGGAACATTCAAATCCCCACAAGGATCATCAGTATCATTTTCAATTGGAACATTCAAATCCCCACAAGGATCATCAGTATCATTTTCAATTGTAACATTCAAATCCCCACAAGGTTCATCAGTATCATTTTCAATTGGAACATTCAAATCCCCACAAGGATCATCAGTATCATTTTCAATTGGAACATTCAAATCCCCACAAGGTTCATCAGTTTCATTTTCAATTGGAACATTCAAATCCCCACAAGGTTCATCAGTATCATTTTCAATTGGAACATTCAAATCCCCACAAGGATCATCAGTATCATTTTCAATTGGAACATTCAAATCCCCACAAGGTTCATCAGTATCATTTTTAATTGGAACATTCAAATCCCCACAAGGATCATCAGTATCATTTTCAATTGGAACATTCAAATCCCCACAAGGATCATCAGTATCATTTTCAATTGGAACATTCAAATCCCCACAAGGTTCATCAGTATCATTTTTAATTGGAACATTCAAATCCCCACAAGGATCATCAGTATCATTTTCAATTGGAACATTCAAATCCCCACAAGGATCATCAGTATCATTTTCAATTGGAACATTCAAATCCCCACAAGGTTCATCAGTTTCATTTTCAATTGGAACATTCAAATCCCCACAAGGTTCATCAGTATCATTTTCAATTGGAACATTCAAATCCCCACAAGGATCATCAGTATCATTTTCAATTGGAACATTCAAATCCCCACAAGGTTCATCAGTATCATTTTTAATTGGAACATTCAAATCCCCACAAGGATCATCAGTATCATTTTCAATTGTAACATTCAAATCCCCACAAGGTTCATCAGTATCATTTTCAATTGGAACATTCAAATCCCCACAAGGATCATCAGTATCATTTTCAATTGGAACATTCAAATCCCCACAAGGTTCATCAGTTTCATTTTCAATTGGAACATTCAAATCCCCACAAGGTTCATCAGTATCATTTTCAATTGGAACATTCAAATCCCCACAAGGTTCATCAGTATCATTTTCAAGGGGATCATACAAGGACAAATTTATCACCCTATCACACTGGTCAATTTCATCATCAGCCATTGTTCTATCAGGCATATCAACATCATTGTCAAAAGGAACATATCGGGGCACATTCATTTCCCTCCCAGGTATGTACCTACGCCCAGATGCTGTTTGCTGATATTCTCGACAACAAAATATACTGTTTCCGATCATATACAAAAAAGGATTCAGTGCAGAATTTATAGGCAAAACAAATGCTATGATCCATGCAAAAGCTTCGGGGGAGACTTCTCTTGTACCAGTCTGCACCAATATCCCAAGGACAATGATTGGACACCAACAAAGGATATCAGTAAATGCTATGGCCCCCATCTTACAAGCCATACGAATATTTGTCCTCCATAGTGGAGCAGATGAGCAAATTAAGAGTACAAACATCTTTATGTAACATATAGTTGTGACTATACAACATAATGAATTTATACCAATGAATAGTGCTATGGAATAGAAGTGACCAGGGCGGCTACCAATAACTGTTAGAGTTTGAAATGACAGAAAATCATCTCGTCTGTCGATCTGGTCATGAGTTATAGTTATATATTCAGTAGATATATTGGTTATCAAATGTCTTGCTAATGGAAGCCCTAAACACACTTCAGAAAATTCATATAATTTGCCACTTTCTACAATTACACTAACTATACTAAGAACCATGGCTAATATCCATATAACCAATGTAATAACCACCTGAGATTTGGAACCAAACACCCTATTAGCAATATATGCATGTCTAAATGTCAAAGATCTCTCAATACTTAAGGCTGTGATGAAAAACAAAGATGACTCACTCGATAGAATAGAAAGGGTCCCAGCAAGTTTACAAAGTTTACTAGTTTGCCAATTTTCTGCTTCGGATGGAAAGAATTTGTTATATATTTGATCAGCAGATGCGATTATTATCAAGTATATGCCCATTAGTAAATCTGCAATGGCCAGGTTAGCTATGAAAACCAACTGTTTTAATCCTGTACCACTTTTCATAATGTTTGTACATGACCAACCTATAACATATGCATTTAAGAGTATTGCACACAAACCAATGATCCATACGGAACTTTTAACCAGGTTATTTGGCAGCAGTTCATTACAAGTCAAATGAGGTGATTTGACTTCTTCAGGTTTACACTGTGGTCCTGTTACATTGTTGATGAAACAACAAGCTGCCGGTGAAGTAACATACACACTGGTATAATTTTCAAGTCCAAGAAAGGAATGTTTTGTAATTTTTGAAAGTGAGTTATTGTGTAGTACAAGATGTGAAAGCTGTCTTAAACCAATGAATGCGTTATATCGCAGTGTAGATAATAAGTTAGACCGTAAGTTCAGAAGGATCAAATTGTGTAGATCTTGAAAAATGTTTGCAACTAACACTGAGAGTCTGTTAAATGATAACTCCAAAATTCTCAATGATATTAGATTTCTGAACACACCTACTTCTAATGTTTTGATCTCATTATGATGCAATGTAAGGAGGTATAGTTGGTTTATTGTCTGAAAGGTATCTGTTGCATCTTTAGTTAACATATTACTCTGATGGTATGGCTCTTCTGTATTAAAAAAGTCTGATTGCAATGTCGTCATTCTGTCTGTAGATAAAGGTATATTTGATAATCTGTTTAACCCATGAAATATACCTGTTGGGAGTTCAGTTAACACATTTTCATGCAGGTACAATTCTGTCAGGTTTAGAAGGTCATTAAAGATACCTGGCTCTAATGATACAAGTCTGTTGTTATTGAGCCCTAATGTTAGTAAACCATGCAATCCCTTGAATGTATCTACATGCAAATAGGATAGCTTGTTTTGAAAGATTTGTAATACTTCCAATGCAACTAGGTCTGTGAATACATCTGCTTCTAATATCTCAATTATGTTGTCAAACAATGACAGTATAGATAATCGATTTAAACCATGAAAAGTATCTGTTGGGAGTTCAGTTAACATATTATCATACAGGTACAATTCTTTCAGGTTTACAAGGTCATTAAAGATACCTGGCTCTAATGATACAAGTCTGTTGTTATTGAGCCCTAATGTAAGTAAACCATGCAATCCCTTGAATGTATCTACATGCAAATGGGAAAGCTTGTTTTGAAAGATTTGTAGTACTTCCAATGCAACTAGGTCTGTGAATATATCTGCTTCTAATATCTCAATTATGTTGTCATTCAATGACAGTATAGATAATTGATTTAAACCATGAAAAGTATCTGTTGGGAGTTCAGCTAACATATTATCATGCAGGTACAATTCTGTCAGGTTTAGAAGGTCATGAAAGATACCTGGCTCTAATGATACAAGACTGTTGTTTTCGAGCCCTAATGTAAGTAAACCGTGCAATCCTTTGAATGTATATACATGCAAATGGGATAGTTTGTTTTGTTGGATATCTAATACTTCCAATGCAACTAGGTCTGTGAATACATCTGCTTCTAATATCTCAATTATGTTGTCAAACAATGACAGTATAGATAATTGATTTAAACCATGAAAAGTATCTGTTGGGAGTTCAGTTAACACATTACCAGACATGTACAATTCTTTCAGGTTTACGAGGTCATTCAATATGCCTGGTTCTAATGATGCTAGATTGTTGTTTTCGAGCCCTAATGTAAGTAAACCGTGCAATCCTTTGAATGTATATACATGCAAATGGGATAGTTTGTTTTGTTGGATATCTAATACTTCCAATGCAACTAGGTCTGTGAATACATCTGCTTCTAATATATCAATTATGTTGTCAAACAATGACAGTATAGATAATTGATTTAAACCACGAAAAGTATCTGTTGGGAGTTCAGTTAACACATTACCAGACATGTACAATTCTTTCAGGTTTACGAGGTCATTAAATATGTCTGGTTCTAATGATACAAGACTGTTGTTTTGGAGCCCTAATATATGTAAACCATGCAATCCCTTGAATGTATCTACATGCAAATGGGATAAGTTGTTTTGAAAGATTTGTAGTACTTCCAATGCAACAACGTCTGTGAATATATCAGCTTCTAATGTCTCGATTATGTTGTCAACCAATGACAGTATAGATAATTGATTTAAACCATGAAAAGTATCTGTTGGGAGTTCAGCTAACATATTATCATACAGGTACAATTCTGTCAGGTTTAGAAGGTCATGAAAGATACCTGGCTCTAATGATACAAGACTGTTGTGTTGGAGCCCTAATATATGTAAACCATGCAATCCCTTGAATGTATCTACATGCAAATGGGATAACTGGTTTTGGTCTATTTGTAGTACTTCCAATGCAACTAGGTCTGTGAATACATCTGCTTCTATTATCTCAATTCTGTTGTCATACAGTGTCAGGACAGATAATTGATGTAAACCATGAAATATTTCTGTTGGGAGTTCAGTTATCACATTATCATGTAGATACAACTTAGTTAAATTTACAAGGTTATTAAAGGTGCCTGATTTTAAGGATTTAATATTGTTGTAACTGAGGTCTATTTCAAACAAATCATTCGTGAGTTGCCAAAATATTGCCGGTTCCAATGACATGATGTTGTTTACTCCAATATACAAGACTTGTATATTGTTTAAATCTTGAAATACTCTCAGTGGGATCGCAGAGATATTATTTTGATTAAGAATTAAAACTTGTAATTGAAACATACCACGAAAACACCCCTCTGTCAGTGTGTTCAACATATTCCCAATGAGTGTAAGCTGTTTCAAATTATTGAGACCTAAGAATACACCTTGGTTTAAGAACATCAACTTATTGTGCGATACGTCTAACACTTGAAGAGAGTCTAGTCCAGTGAAAATACCTTCTTCTATACTTAGGAGATTATTGTAGTCAAGAAGTAGAAGATCATCTTCAAGACCGGTAAAACTGTTGGCTCGTATTGTTGCAAGTTGTCTTCTGGAACAATCAAACGCTGAAATTTTGATACTGGGATTTTGCTTGTAGATAAGTAGAATGCGCTCCCTGTGTGAGGTGTTAGGACAATCAATATTATATTGGTGGAATTCCAGGGTACATATACATCCTGGCTTGCACAAAGGTAGCTCTGTTATAGATATATTATCACTGGTTGATGGTAAAAAGTCAAATACAGTCTTGTTGTTGGTGCGATATAAGTCTGGATCTATCAGTGAAGGATGTTGCTGCATTAAGTCACTGTAAATTCTGTTCTTGTGGTTAAGATAGTGCAGTCTGTCAAATCCCTGGAGGTTATGACATAGGCTTGTCTGCGTGATGGGTAGGTCGCATATAGGGTACAACTGTGAGACATTATATTGGGCGGCTGGCTGTGATGGCTTCATGTTAACAGATAATAATTTCAATGTCGCAGACGCTTTGATGTGGAATTCCAGATGATCACTCAGGAACGACACATCTCTACATTGGTCTGGTTGATGTGTGAATCCAGTTATATCAGTGCAGTTGATGGTACTGTTCGATTGTTTTATAAACAAGTGATGATATAAGGACCATGAGTCCGACTTCATTACAGACAACTGAATTACGGCGCCAACATGTGATAACACCTGGAATGTACAGTCATTATCAAAGGTGGTATTCAGGGTAACATTTGTATTGACATCCAATGTTATACGCTGATCAGGACAAACATCAGTCCCATTTTGTAATCCATTAACTGCATATACTATTCCATCATAATAACTCAATTGGAGATAAATTGGAACCACTACGCACCAAACAAAGCGGTGTATATTACTTGGCATCATGGTGATAATTGGTTAAAACCTTAGGTCCACTTTTACCAGCCAGATCCTCTGGGGATATCTCAAGGTTGAGATTTCTTCATCTTAACTCTATATTTCATCAGTCACCAAATGAACAGGTGTAAGCTAGTTCACAATGGGAGAACTAGTCAAAGTGGACATATGCCTTTAAGAATGTGATGTGTCGATTGACTGGGATATTGCCCCATGTAGTGTCAGTTGTGAATTAAAGAAACACAGTTTGTAATTCACTTTTGTAGTTCACTAGCGGTATAAACTGAATTTGAATGAGAAGCGCAAGAAATTCAATTTCTAGTTCACTGATAGCATACACACATCGGTTGAATACAAAACTTTAGTTTGTATAGTTCACTGGCGGTATGAACTGGAATTGAATAAGAATCTCAATTTCTCGGTCATTGAGAACATATAAACATGAGAAGCTTTATAGTCTGTAGTTCACACACGCTTTAAACAGAAGTTGAATTTGAGAAACTCAATTTGCAGTTACCTGATAGCATCAACATCAGTGGAACACAAAGCTTAATTTTAAAGTTCACTGGTGCTTTACACAGAATTGGTATCAGCTGTTTACTTTGGTTATAAAATCACGATGGTATAAACTCTAACAGTAGTTCAGCGAGAAACTCATTTTGAAGTTCACTGTAGCATAACCGGCAGTTATAATGCTAGCAATGGTGTGCTACAGCCTATGTTGTAAATTCACTGGAGGCATAAATAGTAGTTAACATGGTAGCAATGGTGCACTGCGCTATAGGGTCGCCACGTCACCAGGTATTGTGTGTTCAGGTTCAATCATTTTAAGAACAAGAAAAAAAGAATTGTGACTGCGATTGATTACCCACTCAACCATAAAATAAATCTGACCTTTTGGCCAAGGGTATAAAAAAACCTGTACTATGTATCTGTATATTTCAACTTTGAGATTTTTAAATTTTTATTATTATTAATTTTTTAATGTTATAAAGACAAGATATATATATATATATTTTTTAAATGTTGCCAGTTTCGAAAAAATTAACCAACATTTGCATAAAACTTCGAAAAACACACACATAATAAACGGCGCTATATGTGTGTTAAATAACTTGTGGGCAAAGAAAATTGTGAAATTATGTAAAATGTGTGAAATATTTGAAAATGCCATTAAAAATAACCAAATTAAAACAATAAACTTTTGTGTTCACCCGCTGCGGTTGTGTATGAGAATGCCACCACCGCTCTCAATTTTTTTTACACACTTGGCCTACCTGTGCGGTTCAAAAATCTATAGACTGGTTTCTTTTCAACTTAACACTTCATGTGGTACAAATGATACAAAGTAAATTTTGAAAGACGACAAATTCTACATGGTTGATTACAGTTTGTGAAAAGCCAGTGAGTTTCATTGTTTATTTTGGGGTCAATCTCTATTTAAAACTTCATTTTATTTCTAATTCCAAACTGAAATGATTGATATTGACATAAAACCAATCAGTCTACATTTAATTTATTTGCAGTAGAAAAGTTTAAAATTTCCTGAACATTTTTGTTAAATTTGCAAGCATTCTGAGACATTTTCATACACAAAAATAAATCAAAATTGACAACTTTAAATTTAATGTCCACGAAAAATTCAAGAATTGTTGCCTAATAAAAGGATAAATAAAAAATGTACATGTTAAAATGAACTTTTCAAATCACTTTTGAGACATTCCATGAGGTAAATAATTAAAGAATCAAGGTATTGTTTTTAGACCGTACCTGTGTTATATTGTCTGACATAAATGCGGATGATAGTATTATTTGAAGTAGATCAACGCCGCCGCAGGCATAAGCAAAATATTCTTGCCTTCTATTATGATCCTGTGACACATTACGCAATATCAAACACGATATATAATATAGCCATAGGAGCATAACTTAGGGACTAAATTTCTATACGCCATGGCTAAGCGTGGGAACGAATGTGAATTAGAAACGTGGCATGGCTAAAATTGGCAAAAAACACCTCAGAAACACACTTTTTTCTAGTATTTTGGACCACAAAAATATGCCCATGCATAAGGTATGAATCTAATACACAACATGTCTAATTTTGCCTAACCAACAACATTACTCTTCAAAATATGGGCTACACAAACAAACCACGCTATAAATCAGTAACTGGTCCGTCATTACACAACACATACGGACAAAACCCTCCAAAAATGGACCTAGCAAAATCATGCTAACAAAAACAGTTTTCGAAGCTCTACTACGTAAGCATCTCTATTAGAGATCTGTTAACATTAGTACCTTTTATTGCCAACTTTGACCCCTGTTACTGTTAGCATTGAATAACCCATACACATTCCATCAAATCCTGTGCGGTGAGTACCCCATGCGTCAGCATATTGTGCCGCATAAGTAAGCAGGAAAAGCGCAGTAAGAGGCACTACAGAATTATGGAGAACAAAACTATAGTGACCATGCACTGCATATCGTCGATTAACCGCGTTACCAGATGGCGCGGTATGATCGGTATTACTTGTAAAGCGATTGTTTGCATCTGTGGAAGAGTTGCTTAAAATATGACACGTAAACAGGACGTAAATAATAAATAAATAAAATGGCGGATGATTTAAACGCAACCGAGTCGATTTCTGTTACATTCTGAGGCTGAAATAGACTACAAAAAGGTCTAACCCACGCCGAAAAATAAATGATCTGCATATAACATAACCAGACATGTTTTTCATGTTGTTCAGGGGCCAGTGCTCTGCAGACTAATGATGAGCGCTATGTCTGTTGCGCTTTGATGTACACTTGTGCCAAATAAGGTTTGCGCCACGGTCCACTGTTGTGTTTCAAATACCTGCTCCCGCATACTCTATTTGCGCATGTAAGGCATTTCATTGGGGTGCCGCATCTGACATTCATATTCATGAGGTAATGAATCAAAGACAACATTGTGCTCTTCATCAAGAAGATATCACTTTGTGCAGCCCTGCATGATTATGATTGCCACTTCTTAGAGAGAATAGACACATTAATCCTAACCGCCGCGGCAATGTTTTTGTGCGTATCGGGGGAGGGGGAAAAAGGACTAATTTTTGTACCCGAAAAATCACCCAGCACCCCCGAGATTCGATAGCGGGACCATCCGCACCCCAGACTGTCCCTCTACCAACTGAGCTAAACTCCCAGCGCATATGCGGGCAGCAACTTCCTGCCCACATATGCCTGCGGTAGGTGATGTCATCGAGGCAATGCAGCAGCACGTGCGTGGAGATAGTTTCTGGCAGTAAGATTTAGTCAGATTTAGCAGGGTTAGGGATAAGCCTCTGTCATGTATCCGCCATGTTATAAAATTAATAAATGTTAGCTTTTATATAGCGCTTTATCAAATTAAGTACATCAAAGCACTTTACATTTATTCCGCTGCTCAGATAGGATACATCAAAATCAGTTCGCTTCACTTAGGCTATTGCTGCCTATCTTACAAATTCTGATAATGGCGCGTATTCCTATCAGACACTTAGATTGTGATTATCCCCAAACAGCTACCCATTTTACACCTTGGTGGAGAGGAGTAATTGTGGTAAAGTGCCTTACTCAAGAGCACAACGAGACTCGAACCCACAATCTTTGGTTTATGAATCCAGTGCTCCATCAATCACATATCACTTGGGTGATAGCATTACCGCATTAACTCCATTAAACGCTCCTGATTTATTAAAGCCCCCACCCCCGGAAAATCCTGACGTTAAATTACTTACTCAGCTGTCAAGATTGCCAAAATTGCAAGGACAAAACCTATTCTAACATCGACATCCATATACAGGGTGTCGCATGATGATTTATACTGGGAAAGGTCCATTTATTTAGCCATGAATACCATTGTTATCGGTCAAAGTGCTTATGATATTAACATCTACATACATTTAGCTTTTTGAGGAATTTTGTAAAAACGGTAAATTCCCAATTTTAACCGAAATGACCTTTTGAAAACCCATAACATAATTGATTTCCGCTACAAAATTAACAGATATCAACAGTTGGTGATGTTTTATGAAGCAATATTTGAATATATGGGGCAAAGAAATTGTTCTGCTCCAGTGATTTATATCATACTTTCTTAAGCAGCCGTTTTAAAGTTTGGTGTGAGCTTTATCAATTTAAATACGCTGAAAATGAAAAACAAGTTTTCACCGATTTTCTATAAAGCCATGCCATATCCGAACAGATAAAGATATTTTGATGAAATTAACAGATTATGTAGGAAAGGAAACAAGTAGTATAGGCATTAGACTTGGACTGCAATGTTGTTTTCATATTTTATTATTTTTCAGATACGGCATAAATCATTCTGAATTTCATTTTTGCATTTTGCTTTTCTACACACTGACTCAGACGGGCAAATTATTGATTACTAGTAGTGGTAGTGATAATTCACCGGTTGATACCCAGGTTGTCGGATAGTCGGCCGACGGCGTTACTTACATAAACATATTAAGTTATAAAGTTGTTGAGAAATTTCTCCTCTTTATTGTGAGATATTGCACGCTAGGAATGGTTGATTATTGGGGAAGTTACGATCCGAAACGTAAGGTCAAGGCTGAATTTCATTTTCGCATTTTAGCGATAGTTACCGTATATGGGCCTCAATCTTGAAATGCATCCACATTGCTAAACCAGGAGTGCGTCATTTTTGGTGATTTTTAAAATTTGTCTAGCAATTTTTTCCTTTAAAATTTAACTCCAATATAGATGCCCCTTTGTAAAATGCAGTGTCTGGGGACAAAATGACAAGGACCAGAAAAAGTAGCGTTGTCGTCTGAAGTGTGATATACCAAGACGGATTCTCGTCTTTAAACACTGTTCCTCAAATAAGGTATCATTTAATAGCGTTTTATTGACATGCCAATAAGCCTTTTCACACAGAGAAGTGGCCCTTTTTGGAATCGATCATAGCGACTGTTATTGCACCTACAAAATGACGATCAATTGTTTAGAGATCGATCTTCGGGCCAATATAGGAGATATATAGCCGATCAAAAAGGTTTGCATTAAAATTCAAACATAAAATAATGATGTGTATAACTGACCATTATAATAATAATAATAATAATAAAAATGGATTTACTATAGCGCCCAATGCAAGGAGCCTCTGGGCGCTTCACATAACTATATTACAAAAAGAAAACAACATAATCAACCTACAAACCATAAAATATTATAAATAATTGCACATTATACAAGCAGGGAAAAAACAACAATTGGTGCACCACGTCTCTCCTTGTATGCTTGCAAATCGATGATTCAAGAGATGCAGACAGAAAAGAGATGTCTACACGTCAAGAACCATGATCGCAGATAGAAAAAGAGACGTGGGCTACATAAAAGAACATTTTGATATTACATCAAAACAACATTTCATAAAAACAAGAAAAGGTATTAAGAACCAATAAAATACATAAAATAGGTAGTCTATAATTAATGTACATGTACAAGCAACAAGGAGATAAAAACTCATTATATTACACACTTAATAACTACAAGAGATAAAATATGTGTGAAGACAAAATGCGATCATTATGTTGTTGATTCCCCTAGAGACCTTCCCTGTTTGGGATTAGCGGCCATTTTGGAAGTATCACAAAGAGTTTGCGACACCATTTGAACCCCATATCTCCCCATTCAATTCAATCTGGTGAATGACCCCCAAGTAGTTGGCTATAGTTAGTTGATAGGCAATAATATTGATTTGATTGACCTTGCTATGAAAAGATTGAACAAAGTTCACTGTGCCCTCTAAGATGTTCGCCGCTAATCCCAAACACAGGTCTCTATTTTTAGACTTGACAGTGTCAATCTTGTTGATGACTTGACATGTCTTGATCACACCCTACAGTGTATATATACAAAGTTGACTATGCCCTCTAAGATGGCCGCCGCTTATCCCAAACACAGGTCTCTATTTTTAGACTTGACAGTGTCAATCTTGTTGATGACTTGACATGTCTTGATCACACCCTACAGTGTATATATACAAAGTTGACTATGCCCTCTAAGATGGCCGCCGCTAATCCCGGTAAAAAAACAGGTCTCTATTCTTAGACTTGACAGTGTCAATCTTGTTGATGACTTGACATGTCTTGATCACACCCTACAGTGTATATATACAAAGTTGACTATGCCCTCTAAGATGGCCGCCGCTAATCCTAAACACAGGTCTCTATTTTTAGACTTGACAGTGTCAATCTTGTTGATGACTTGACATGTCTTGATCACACCCTACAGTGTATATATACCAAGTTTACTGTGCCCTCTAAGATGGCCGCCGCTAATCCCAAACACAGGTCTCTATTTTTAGACTTGACAGTGTCAATCTTGTTGATGACTTGACATGTCTTGATCACACCCTACAGTGTATATATACAAAGTTGACTATGCCCTCTAAGATGGCCGCCGCTAATCCCAAACACAGGTCTCTATTTTTAGACTTGACAGTGTCAATCTTGTTGATGACTTGACATGTCTTGATCACACCCTACAGTGTATATATACAAAGTTGACTATGCCCTCTAAGATGGCCGCCGCTTATCCCAAACACAGGTCTCTATTTTTAGACTTGACAGTGTCAATCTTGTTGATGACTTGACATGTCTTGATCACACCCTACAGTGTATATATACAAAGTTTACTATGCCTTCTAAGATGGCCGCCACTAATCCCAAACACAGGTCTCTATTTTTAGACTTGACAGTGTCAATCTTGTTGATGACTTGACATTTCTTGACCACACCCTATAGTGTATATCTACAGGTATAGTTACACATTTGCCCTGATGATGACACTGGCTAGAGTTTCGAAAGCTAAGCGCCAATATGGACCTCTCTAGGGAAAGACCCAAATTATAATTATAAACACAACAAATGCAACACAGAAAAAACCAAACCAACAAATAATTATATAAAAAAAGCTTAAAGGAGGTGTCCAGCAAGCACAACATTGTGCATTTAATTATATGTTAGAATCATAATTATCATATACAATGCACTGGCGCAAATTTGAGCACCAATAACCATGATGTCATCGACACCAGGACTTTAGATTCCAACAATTTTTTCAAATGCATGTTGAGATAATATTTTTATATTGAGCACGATGTTTTGTTCTATATAACTATGCAATATTTCTAACCTATATATATGGCTCATTCCATGAAGTTGGGGCATTTGTTAAAATAGCAGAATTTGGTACTTTAGGCAGCTTATAAACGGTTTTACTCTATGTGTATATCAAAAAAAATTAGTGTCCAAAAACAGTACTAGGTTATAGTATTGAGCCATGAAAAAGAAAAAAAAATTGACCCTTCCTTGAAGAAAAAAAAAAGAAAAAATGAGGTGGTGTCCAAGACCATTTTTGCTAAAAAACGTGACATGGAAAACACAACCATTAATATGAGTTTTATGTAAGCAAAACTATCATAGAATTGCTTGGAAATCGATTTGATTAATAAAAGATACATGTATTCATAGTTTACTGACCAAAACACCTCGTCACGCTAGACTGATTTTTCACCCAAGCAACATGAAAATTGCCTTTCCGATGCTACGCACGGTGTCCACAAAATATACACGTGTAGCATCGGGAGTTTTCATTGCTGAATGGGGGTAGTTTTCTATCATACATTTTTTAATTATTTTCCAAAATTAAGAGCATTTATCAATTGAAAACTATTGCAAATGAGAATAAATTTCATGAAGACCATTCCATATATTCATGAAAAAGTATACCGTGCCGTGTGCATGGTGTCCTAACCATAAAATGTAGCATCGTGATAAACATCCTATGCAATTTGTGGGAATCCCCCCCTGGAGATAAATAAAACATTCCATATTTCTTTTTGTAAGGATAGAGGTCAATAGCTATCAGGTTTGTTTGGAATTTGCCACATGTGGGCTAGTTTTATCAAGGTTTCAGTCGCTGATGTCCCGTTGTAGCATCGGGACTTTTATGTAGCATCAAAATGTAAACATTGGATAGTTTTGTGAATGGTAAGTGCGATTGTAATTATTTCTTAATGTTGCTTGTATGTCTGTATTTATTAATGCATTTTTATTGAAAGGGAAACACTGAATCAGAATTTCTTTTCATGTTATGATATTAATTTTGAGTCACAGACGCCATAATAATTTGGCGTCCATGTAGCATCGGGCATAGCATGGGCAATATTTTGCATTGAGTATCGTTATAGTTCATTGAAATTGTAATTTTTTTGTAGAATCACATCATTAATAAACTTTGAAGTTAATAATGAATTAGTTTTTGCTCTTTTAATGCTAATAATATAGCTTACCAATACGATGCTACATGGACACCATGTCCATGTAGCATTTCATAAAATTTGCCTAATTAGACTAAAACAATTACCCCATTCGAAATTATCCATCACCCAAAACATTCAAAACATTGCCTACATTTTACTACACTTTACAGAAAAAAAGGCATATTATGAGAGATGTATATCTAATGAAATATATTAATACACAATGCTACATGGACACCATTTCCATTAGCATTTCACTGAATTCACAATAAACATTCCCTTATTTTAGTTTTATTTACTATAAATAAAACAAATAATTGTAAATCATTTAAGTTCTCTATCCTTTGCTATTCTTCTTCATGTTAAATGAATAATAAATAAAATACTCCAGCATGATTTTAATATAAATATTTTCCTGCAACACAAAAAATGCAACATGAATAAATAATCTACTCCAATATCAATACACAATGTTCCATGAAGATACTAAGCCATAGGGTTTATTTGTTTTGCTTTGCAGGTTCTTGACATTAATTCAGAAGACAGTTCTATCGTCCTGGAATTTATGGAGATGAAGACAAGGAACCCATCATTTTCAAAAACTAGTACCGTTCCAAAGAAATCCATCATGGCAATTAAATTATTTTTTTGCAAACTGACTTTTTAAGTGATCAAACTTTTCAATCATCTTTATCAATAATAGAGGATGATTCAATCAGAAACGAGCAAAGAGACTAAGATCACAAAGGGTACTTTAAGAACAACACTGCAAGAAGTTTGTTTCAGTGGACATCTTAAGTTTCTTTGATCAATGGTGTATTGTTATTGTGTAATTGAAAGAAATGGTGTATGTGTATCATAGGTAATTATGTTTTATGCTTCATGGCAGGTTATCTTTTTGTGTAATTTGTAGTTTTACAATCCATGTTATTAATTTTATCGTGTGCTTATAACATAAAAAGTTAACATCATAGTACATCCTCTCTATTGATCTGAAAAAGATGCACCTGTTCAAGCTGTTCCAAATATTTTAGGGCACGGTGTCCATGTAGCATCGTAATACTTAAGTACACAGAAAAGGTAAATTTTACATGAACAGTGTTTAGATAAATTTCAAGCAATTCACTCTTTGTATCTACTTGATATGATGAACAAGTAGACAAACCATTCACACTTGTAATTATAATTGTAACAGTATGAATAGTCTTATTATTAACAATGTTACAAGACGCGGTGTCCATGTAGCATCGGTAGTGCATTTTATAACATTATACAGGTAAATAATACTTCATATACTTACTTTATGACTATAATGTAATCAATGTGCATGGTTTATAGAGTACTTTACATCAAACAAATATTGATATGTACTTTATTTAAATTCATTATACAAATTGCAAAATAAAGAGTCACTTTTCAATGAGTTTTTACATAAAACAGTTAATCTACGATGTCTTGTTCGTTAAGTTATGTTCAACCTAGACAAATCTGGTTTCTTTTCATGTATTTGTGGTTGCAAGTAGTTAATTGAGGTATAGAAACTTGGCCCACATCTTAAGCTAATTTATTAGAAAATGATATGGAAATGGGAAATGGTGTCCATGTAGCATCAGGATTTTTGGAAATGTCATCCAACTGTTGAACATGTGCGGTTATTTTACACCAAATGTTACATTAAAAAAAAGAGTTCTACATTGGACTTTGGTAAATGTAGAACCTAAAAAAGAAGAAAGAGTTGGAAAATATCCATTTTGAAAATTTCACTTGGATGTCACATAATATGCCCCAACTTCATGGAATGAGCCATATGCACAATGGTGTGCTTGCTGGACACCTCCTTAAAAAATCATACAAAACACCACAGCAACAGATAGAGTATTAGCAAACGGAAGAAACGGTTTCAGTTTTTAACTTGATTTCCAATCAACCTATTACAATTAATGCAAGTTTTGAAAATATACTGGTTTAGATAAATAAAAGTGTTATTATACAGGCCTATTTGCTCAAAGAACAGGGCTGGAAAATTCAAAGTTTCTCTGCTGGGAAATTTGATGAAGTTGTATTTCCCGTGCGAGTGCAACAATGTCGTAAGTGACATTTTGGCGAAATTTATTTTTTATATATTTTGAAAAAGTAGGTAATTGCTCTCATTTTAAGCTAATTTGTAAGTTCTAAAACAAATTAACCATGTTTTAATTAATAAAAAGCAATATTGTAAGTGCACTACGTTAGAATGGCACTCTGCTTTCATAGTATGCTGAGTGCAATTTTATTGTATCTACCACTTATGATGTTCTTGCACTCTGTTTCCTGTCTATTTACAAGTTTTCTCAGTGCAATAATAACGTATCTGCCACATACGTTGTTGTTGCACTCACTAGATTTGTTAGTGCAGATACATTATCTAAAAATAGGGACAGCGGTCCCAAATAGGTCGTCCTTTTATATGGGTAGATTAAAAACAAGGTGGCTCTCAAACCACAGGCATCAGGCAACTAGAAAGAAAGAGGTTAGACCACTGGCGGATCCAGGATATAAAAAGTAAAATAAACATCCAGGAGTTTGGTTGCAATTGTACTTCGCCTGTTTAAATGTAATTAATTTTACATATGCAGCCAATTTTACATCTTGACCTCAGATTACCTTTGACCTTGGTATGTGACCTTTGACCTCATTACCATATGAAGGTTTCCACGTTGCAATAACCGAAGTTGGTTGCAATTGGTCATTGTATGGAAAAGAAATGGACCCATGTAATCAATTTTACATATGCAGCCACCTTTACATCTTGACCTCATATGACCTTTGAATGTGACCTTTGACCTCATTAACATATACAGGTTTCCATGTTGCATCTATGACTGAAGTTTGGTTGCAATTGGTCATTGCATGGAAAAGAAATGGACAAATGTAATCAATTTTACATATGCAGTCACTTTTACATTTACATCCTGACCTCAGATGACCTTTGACCTTGGTATGTGACCTTTGACTCTCATTAACATATGAAGTTTCCATGTTGCATCCATGACCGAAGTTTGATATAAAATCGGATGGATTGAGCGTGATACACAAAGATATTGGTCGAGCTATGAGTTTTAAAAAATATTGTGCGAGACGCAGTCGAGCACAATATTTTTAAAACTCATAGCGAGACCAATATATTTGTGTATCATGCGAAAAAATCCGTCCGATTTTATCATTATTATGCAGTGAGAATCTGACTTGACAACAACAAAAAAATCAACAAAAATTAAAAAAATCACCCATAATATTGTAAAAATATCAATAACATTTTTTTGTTCCAAAGAACAGACAATTCATTTTGTTTCCTAAAAATAAAAAAAATCCTGAAAAAAAAAAAAATCCTAATGTTTTTTTTCCTAAAAAAAAAAAAATCCTAACTTTTTTAATTTTTTTTTTTAAAAATCCCAAAAAAATTCTCAAAAAATTACAATTTTTTTAAAAATAAAAATTCCAATTTTTGTGTTGTTTAAATTCCAAAAATTTCTCTTTTTTTATTTTAATTTTTTAAAAATCCCCCAAAAATATTCCTAAAAAAATTATCAAAATATTTCAACAAAAAAAATTAAAAAAATAGTCTAACTGCATTTTGTGACTGCATTGTACTCATGCAGGTAACCAAACTGACCAAGTTCACTGACCAAGTGTGAGTGAAATTGGTCTCCAAGTTCACTTCAGTGACACAAGTTGCAGAATAATAGGTCTTTACCAATGCATTGCAAGTATAGGACGGAAGATTCAAACTGCATAATAATGGTTACAATTGGTCATTGCATGGAAAAGAAATGGTCAAAACAAAAAGTGTATACCAAAAGTGTATACCAAATTGACTACACAGACTACACAGACAACACAGACTGACTGACGAAGGATGCAGCCATAAGGTCTCTCTCCTACGGACGACCTAAAAATGTCAATATCTTTCTTATGTTTATGAAATGATGTTCAATTTATATTATCAAAGAAAACAATCTTTATACTTCCATAACATTATAGTTTTACTCAAAAACACAATAAGTATGAAAAACATAAAAATGCTTCTCCTGTAAATACAGCAAAAAGCAGATACATTATTGTTGCACTCGCACAACGATTTGTTCTACAGTCAACACAATAAGTAACTGACCAGGTAATAAATGTGCTGATAACTCTGAAAAGGTAACACCTACATACATGTAAACATAAGTTATAAAGTTGAAAAGTTTTATTATTAGGGGAGTTACAATCCGAAACATAAGGTCAAGTCTGAATTTCATTTTTGCATTTTGCTTTTCTACACACTGACTCAGACCGGCAAAATATTGATTACTAGTAGTGGTAGTGCTAACTCACCGGTTGATGCCCAGGTTGTTGGATAGTCGGCCGACGGCGTTACTTACATAAACATATTAAGTTATAAAGTTGTTGAGAAATTTCTCCTCTTTATTGTGAGATATTGCACGCTAAGAATGGTTGATTATTGGGGAAGTTACGATCCGAAACGTAAGGTCAAGTCTGAATTTCATTTTCACATTTTGGTTTTCTAAATGCGGACTCAGACCGGCAAATTATTGATCACTTGTAGTGGTAGCGCTAATTCACAGGTTGATGCCCAGATTGTTGGATAGTTGGTTAGCCACATTACTGTTGATCAACATGGCACACACAACATGCTTTACCTGTCTCCCCAAATCAAAATCAGACTTGACCTTAAATATGGATTGTAACTTCCGCAATAATCATCCATTTGAAGCCTGCAATATCTCAAGTTACAGAGGAGATATTTCTCATCAATATATGTATTGATATGTTTATGTAGGTGTTATACTATATATTAGAGTTATTGGTACCTGGTCAGTTACTTATTGTGTTGACTGTATGACGATAAGGAGTGATTACACATACATGAAAAAAGTCCACGTCTATAATCCTGTTTCATCATCAGAATAATCAGACAGCAGATCTGTATTTGTATCCCTTCCAAATACTTCATTTTCATCATCCATCGGAACATCCATGGGAACATTGAAATCCCCACAAGGTTCATCAGTATCATTTTCAATTGGAACATTCAAATCCCCAAAAGGTTCATCAGTTTCATTTTCAATTGGAACATTCAAATCCCCACAAAGTTCATCAGTATCATTTTCAATTGGAACATTCAAATCCCCACAAGGTTCATCAGTATCATTTTCAAGTGGATCATACAAGGAAAAATTTATCACCCTATCACATTGGTCAGTTTCTTCATCAGCCACTGTTCCATCCGGCACATCAACATCATTGTCAATAGGCACATATTGGGGCACATTCCTTTCCCTACCAGGTATGTATCTACGCCCAGATGCTGTTTGTTGATATTCTCGACAACAAAATATACTGTTTCCGATCATATACAAAAACGGATTCAGTGCAGAATTTATAGGCAAAACGAACGCTATGATCCATGCAAAAGCTTCGGGGGAGACTTCTCTTGTACCCGTCTGCACCAATATCCCAAGGACAATGATTGGACACCAACATAGGATATCAGTAAATGCTATGGCCCCCATCTTAAAAGCCATACGAATATTTGTCCTCCACAGTGGAGCAGATGAGCAAATTAAGAGTATGAACATCTTTATGTAACATATAGTTGTGACTATACAACATAACGAGTTTATACCAATGAATAGTGCTATGGAATAAAAGTGACCAGGGCGGCTACCAATAACTGTTAGAGTTTGAAATGACAGAATATCATCTGGTCTGTCAATCTGGTCATGAGTTAAAGTTATATATTCAGTAGATATATTGGCTATCAAATGTCTTGCTAATGGAAGTCCTAAACACACTTCAGAAAATTCATATAATTTGCCATTTTCTACAATAACACTAATTATACTAAGAACCATTGCTAATATCCATATCACCAATGTAATAACCACCTGAGATTTGGAACCAAACACCCTATTAGCAATATATACATGTTTAAATATTAAAGATCTCTCAATACTTATGGCTGTGATGAAAAATAAAGATGACTCACTTGATAGAATAGAAAGGGTCCCAGCAAGTTTACAAAGATTACTAGTTTGCCAATTTTCCGCTTCGGATGGAAAGAATTTGTTATATTTTTGATCAGCAGATGCGATTATTATCAAGTATATGCCCATTAGTAAATCTGCAATGGCCAGGTTAGCTATGAAAACCAACTGTTTTAATCCTGTATCACTTTTCATAATGTTTGTACATGACCAACCTATAACATATGAATTTAAGAGTATTGCACACAAACCAATGATCCATACAGAACTCCTAACCAGGTTATTTGGCAGCAGTTCATTACAAGTCAAATGAGGTGATTTCACTTCTTCAGATCTACACTGTGGTCCTGTTACATTATTAATGAAACAACAAGAGGCTGGAGAACTAACATACACACTGGTATAATTTTCAAGTCCATGAAAGGAATGTTTTGTAATTTTTGAAAGAGAGTTGTTGTATAGTTCAAGATGTGAAAGCTGTCTTAAACCAATGAATGTGTTATATCTTAGTGCAGATAATGAGTTGGACCGTAAGTTCAGATAGATTAAGTTGTGCAGATCTTGAAATATGTTTGCAACTAACACTGAGAGTCTGTTAAATGATATATCCAAAAGTCTCAATGATATTCGATTTCTGAACAGACCTACTTCTAATGTTTTGATCTCATTATGAGACAATTGTAGGAAATATAGTTGGTTTAATGTCTGAAATGTATCTGTTGTATCTTTAGTTAACATATTACTCTGATGGTATGGCTCTTCCGTATTAAAAAGGTCTTGGAACACACCTGATTGCAGTGTCGTCATTCTGTCGGTAGATAATGGTAGATTAGATAATCTGTTTAACCCATGAAATATATCTGTTGGGAGTTCAGTTAACATGTTACCATAGAGGGTCAATTCTGTCAGGTTTACAAGGTCATTGAAAATGCCTGGTTCTAATGATGCTAGACTGTTGCTATTGAGCGTTAATTTAAGTAAACCATGCAATCCCTTGAATGTATCTACATGCAAATGGGATAGCTTGTTTTGGTCCATTCGTAGTCTTTCCAATGCAACTAGGTCTGTAAATACATCTGCTTCTAATATTTCAATTCTGTTGTCAACCAATGACAGTATAGATAATTGATTTAAACCACAAAAAGTATCTGTTGGGAGTTCAGTTAACATATTATCATACAGGTACAATTCTGTCAGGTTTACAAGGTCATCGAAGATACCTGGTTCTAATAATGCTAGATTGTTGTTATTGAGCGCTAATGTAAGTAAACCATGCAATCCTTTGAATGTATCTATATGCAAATGGGATAACCTGTTTTGAGAGATTTGTAATACCTCCAATGCAACTAGGTCTGTGAATACATCTGCTTCTAATATCTCAATTCTGTTGTCAACCAATGGCAGTATAGATAATTGATTTAAACCATGAAAAGTATCTGTTGGGAGTTCAGTTAACATATTATCATACAGGTACAATTCTGTCAGGTTTACAATGTCACTGAAGATACCTGGTCCTAATGATGCTAGACTGTTGTTATTGAGCGCTAATTTAAGTAAACCATGCAATCCTTTGAATGTATCTACATGCAAATGGGATAACTTGTTTTGGTCCATTTTTAGTCTTTCCAATGCAACTAGGCCTGTGAATACATGTGCTTCTAATATTTCAATTCTGTTGTCAAACAATGACAGTATAGATAATTGATTTAAACCATGAAAAGTATCTGTTGGGAGTTCAGCTAACATATTACCATACAGGTACAATTCTGTCAGGTTTACAAGGTCATTGAAGATGCCTGGTTCTAATGATTCTAGATTGTTGTTACCTATCCCTAATATAAGTAAACCATGCAATCCTTTGAATGTATCTATATGCAAATGAGATAGCTTGTTTTGGTCCATTCGTAGTCTTTCCAATGCAACAAGGTCTGTAAATACATCTGCTTCTAATATTTCAATTCTGTTGTCAACCAATGACAGTAAAGATAATTGATTTAAACCACGAAAAGTATCTGTTGGGAGTTCAGTTAACATATTATCATACAGGTACAGTTCTGTCAAGTTTACAAGGTCATTGAAGATACCTGGTTCTAATAATGCTAGATTGTTGTTATTGAGCGCTAATTTAAGTAAACAATGTAATCCCTTGAATGTATCTACATGCAAATGGGATAACCTGTTTTGGTCCATTCGTAGTCTTTCCAATGCAACAAGGTCTGTAAATACATCTGCTTCTAATATTTCAATTCTGTTGCCATACAACGTCAGGATAGATAATTGATTTAAACCATGAAAAGTATCTGTTGGGAGTTCAGCTAACATATTATCATTCAGGTACAATTCTGTCATGTTTACAAGGTCATTGAAGCTGCCTGGCTCTAATGACACTAGACTGTTGTTATTGAGGTTTATTCCAACTAGTTCATGCAATCCCTTGAATGTATGTACATGCAAATGGGATAGCTTGTTTTGATCGATTTCTAAAGATTCCAATGCAACAAGGTCTGTGAATACATCTGCTTCTAACATGTCAATTCTGTTGTCATACAATGACAGTATAGATAATTGGTTTAAACCATGAAAAGTATTTGTTGGGAGTTCAGTTAACATATTACTATCCAGGTACAACTCTCTCAAGTTTACAAGGTCATGAAAGATGCCTGGCTGTAATGATACAAGACTGTTGTTCATGAGCGCTAATTGCTGTAAACCATGCAATCCCTTTAATGTATCTATATGCAAATGGGATAGCTTGTTTTGACTGATTTCTAATACTTCCAACGCAACAAGGTCTGTGAATACATCTGCTAATAACATGTCAATTCTGTTGTCATACAATGCCAAGATAGATAATTGATTTAAACCATGAAAAGTATCTGTCGGGAGTTCAGTTAACATATTAGTATACAGGTACAATTCTTTCAGGTTTACAAGGTCATTAAATATGCCTGGCTCTAATGATACTAGATTGTTGATATTGAGCCCTAATGTAAGTAAACCATGCAATCCATTGAATGTATCTACATGCAAATGGGATAGCTTGTTTTGAAAGATTTGTAATACTTCCAATGCAACAAGGTCTGTGAATACACCTGCTTCTAATATTTCAATTCGGTTGTCAAACAATGACAGTAAAGATAATTGATTTAAACCATGAAAAATATCTGTTGGGAGTTCAGTTAACATATTGCCATGAAGGCCCAACTCACTCAAGTTTACCAGGTCATTAAAGATACCTGGTTCTAATGATGCTAGATTGTTGTTATTGAGCCCTAATGTAAGTAAGCCATGCAATCCCTTGAATGTATCTACATGCAAATGGGATATTTCGTTTTGATTGATTCCTAATACTTCCAATGCAACAAGGTCTGCGAATACATCTGCTTCTAACATGTCAATTCTGTTGTCATACAATGACAGTATAGATAATTGGTTTAAACCATGAAAAGTATTTGTTGGGAGTTCAGTTAACATATTATCATACAGGTACAATTCTGTCAGGCTTACAAGGTCATTGAAGATGCTTGGCTGTAATGATACAAGACTGTTGTTATTGAGCGCTAATTGCTGTAAACCATGCAATCCCTTTAATGTATCTATATGCAAATGGGATAGCTTGTTTTGATTGATTTCTAAAGATTCCAATGCAACTAGGTCTGTGAATACATCTGCTTTTAACATGTCAATTCTGTTGTCATACAATGACAGTATATATAATTGATTTAAACCATGAAATATTTCTGCCGGGAGTTCAGTTATCATATTACCATGTAGATTCAACTTGGTTAAATTTACTAGGTTATTAAACGTGTCTGATTTTAAGGATATAATATTGTTGTTACTGAGGTCTATTTCAAACAAATCATTTGTGAGTTGCCAAAATATTGCTGGTTCTAATGACATGATGTTGTTTTCTCCAATATACAAGAATTGTATATTGTTTATATCTTGAAATACTCTCAGTGGAATATCAGAGATATCATTTTGATTAAGAATTAAAACATGTAATTGAAACATACCATGAAAACATCCCTCTGTCAGTGTGTTCAACATATTCCCAATGAGTGTAAGCTGTTTCAAATTATTGAGACCTAAGAATACACCTTGGTTTAAGAACATCAATTTATTGTGCGATAAGTCTAACACTTGGAGAGAGTCTAGTCCAGTGAAAATACCTTCTTCGATACTTCTGAGATTATTGTAGTCGAGAAGTAGAATATCATTTTCAAGACCGGTAAAACTGTTGGCTCGTACTGTCTCAAGTTGTCTTCTGGAACAATCAAACGCTGAAATCTTAATACTGGAATTTTGCTTGTATATAAGTAGAATGCGCTCACTTTGTGAGGTGATAGGACAATCAATATTATATTGGAGGAATTCCAGGGTACATATACATCCCAGCATGCACAAAGGTAGCTCTGTTATAGATATATTATCACTGGTTGATTGTAAAAAGTCCAATATAGCCTTGTTGTTGATGCGATATAAGTCTGGATCCATCAGTGTACGATGTCGCTGCATTAAGTCACCATAAATTCTGTTCTTGTGGTCGAGGTAGTGCAGTCTGTCAAATCCCTGGAGATCACGACATAGGCTTGGCTGTGTGGTGGGTAGGTTGCATGTAGGGTACAACTGTGAGACATTATATTGGGCGGCTGGCTGTGATGGCTTCATGTGAACACATGATAATTTCAATGTCGCAGACGCTTTGATGTGGAATTCCAGATGATCACTCAAGAACAACACGTCTCTACATTGGTCTGGTTGATGTGTGAATCCAGTTATATCTGTGCAGTTGATGGTACTGTTTGATTGTTTTATAAATACGTGATGATATAAGGACCATGAGTCTGACTTCAATACAGACAACTGAATTGCGGCACCAACAGGTGCTGACACCTGGAATGTACAGTCATTGTCAAAGGTGGTGTTCAGGGTAACATTTGTATTGACATCCAATGTTATACGCTGATTAGGACAAACAGTCCCATTCTCAAATCCATTAATTGCCCATACTATTCTTTCATAATAACTCAATTGGAGATAAATTGGAACCACTACGCACCAAACCAAGCGGTATATATTACTTGGCATCATGGTGATAATTGGTTAAACCATTAGGTCCACGCTCAAGGTTGAGATTTCTCCATCTTAACTCTATTTCATCTGTCACCAAATGAACAGGTGTAAGCTAGTTCACACAGGGTGAACTAGTCAAAGTGGACATATGCCTTTAAGAATGTGATGTGTCAATTGAATGGGATATTGCCCCATGTAGCGTCAGTTGTGAGTTAAAGAAACACAGTTTATAATTCACTTTTGTAGTTCACTGGCGGTATAAACTGAATTTGAAATACAAGCGCGGGAAATTCAATTTCTAGTTCACTGATGAACTGGATTTGAATAAGAATCTCAATTTCTAGGTCATTGAGAACATAAACAATGAGAAGCTTTAGTTTGTAGTTCACTCATGCTTTAAACAGTAGTCGAATGTGAGAAACTCAATTTGCAGTTACCTGATAGCATCAACATCCAGGGAACAAACATAAAGCTTTAGTTTGAAGTTTGTAGTTCACTGGTGGTATAAACAGTTGTTGAATGATAAATTCAATTTGTAGTTACCTGATGACATAAACATCAGTTGTACGCGAAGCTTTAGTTCACTCAATTTGCAGTTAACCTGATAGCATCATCATCAGTGGAACACAAAGCTCAAGTTTGAAGTTCACTGGTGATTTAAACAGAATTGGTATCAGCTGTTTACTTTTGGATATAAAATCTGGATGGTATGAACAGTAGTTAAGTGAGAAACTCAGCTTGAAGTTCACTGTAACATAACCGGCAGTTATAATGTAAGCAATGGTGCACTGCGCTACAGTCTATGTTGTAATTCACTGGAGACATAACAGTAGTTAACATGGTAGCAATGGTGCACTTACTGCGATATAGAGTCGCCACGTCACCAGGTATTGTGTGTTCAGGTTCAATCATTTTAATAAGACCAAGAAAAAAAGAATTGTGACTGTGATTGATTACCCATCCAACCATAAATCTGACTCTTTGTCCAAGGGTATAAAAAACCTGTACTATGTATCTGTATATTTCAACTTTGATTTGTTTGTTTTTGATTTGTTTGATTTTTTAATGTTATAATTTTTTTGAAGGAAAAAAAGATAAGATCTTTAATTAAAAGAAATTGTTGACAGTTTCAAAAAATTAACCAACATTTGCATAAAACTGTGAAAAACACACACATAAAAAACTACTTTATGTGAGTTCAATTACATGAAGACCAAAAAAGACGTCAACCCATTTTTGCATTAGAAATAACCAAATTAAAACAATAAACTCTTTTTATTTTGCCCTCTGTGGTTTTGAGAATGCCACCAATCCCCCACCGCTCTCAATATGTTTTTTTACACACTTGGCCTACCTGCGCGGTTCAAAAATCCATAGACAGGTTTCTTTTCAACTTAACTCTTCATGTGGTACAAATGATACAAAGGAAATTTTGAAAGGCGACAAATTCTACATGGTTGATCATGGTTTGTGAAAAGCCGGTGAGTTTCATTGTTTGTTTTCGGGTCAATTTCTTTTAAAACTTCCTTTTTTTGTTATTCCAAACTGAAATTATTTATATTGACATAAAACCAAACAGTCTACATTTAATTTATTTGCAGCAGAAAAGTTTAAAATTTCATGAAAAATTGTGTTAAATTTGCAAGCATTCTGTGACATTTTCATGCACAAAAAAAAATCAAAATTGACAACTTTAAATTAAATGTCCACGAAAAATTCAAGCATTTTAACCTAATAAAAGGATAAATAAAAAATGTACATGTTAAAATAATTTTTTCAAAGCACTTTTGAGACATTCCATGAGGTAATTAATTAAAGAATAAAGGTATTGTTTTTAGACCTTACCTGTGTTATATTGTCTGACATAAATGCGGACGATAGTATTATTTTAAGTAGAACAACGACGCTGCTCCATGCAAAAAATAATACTACCGAACGCATTTATGTCAGACAATATAACACGGGTACGGTCTAAAAACAATACCTTTATTCTCATTCTTAAACAATCATACTTTAGACATTTATCAAAGAAATAAGTATATTTTATTGTCCACATTTGACAACTTTTAACCCTGCTAGAATCGAATAACCCACAAACATTCCATCTAATCCCATGCGATGAGTATACATGCGTAAGCGCCGCGGCGCCAGCATAAGCACAGGAAAGGCGCCAAAGACGCACTGCAGAAGTGTGTGTTATGAAGCAAACCACACATTGTGAATGTCGGACGCATTAAAACGTAAGCCCCACCTTCACGTGTTCAATTGTCTCATCTAAATGTCGCCGATTTAATCTAATCTCATGCGTTTAATACAGGTTTATTCAATAATAATAATGATAATAACAAGAGAGTACTCAAGGAGAATAAATACTCTGCAACCAAATATAGCCCTAGGAGCATAACATAGGGCCTAAAATTCTATACGCCATGGCTTACCGTGGGACCTAATGGGAATCAGAAACATGGTGTGGCTATAAGGCACAATACACCTCAGAAACACACATTTTTCTTATATTTTGGACCACAAAAATATGCCCATGCATAAGGTATGAATCTAATACACAACTAGTCTGATTTTCGCCTAACCAACACCCTTACTCTTCAAAATATGTGCTACACAAACAAACCACGCTATAAAGCAGTAACTAGTCTGTCATTACACAACACATACGGACAAAACCCTCGAAAAATGGACCCCATAATTAGACATCTGTTATTACATTAGTACCTTTTATTGCCCACATTTGTCAACTTTGACCCCTGTTACTAATAGCATCGAATAACCCATACACATTCCATCAAATCCTGTAAGGTGTGTACCCCATGCGTCAGCATATGGTGCCGCATAAGTTAGCAGGAAAAGCGCAGTAAGAGGCACTACAGAATTATGGAACAAAACTATAGTTACCGCGCAAGGGTGGTCAGGCTCATTAATGTACTGTCTCATATAAATGTCTCCGATTTCTCTGAGAACCAATGAGAACAAGCCTTTTGTTAAGTGGGCATACAGGAGATTTTTACCCACTGGTTGTCAAGTTTTGGCTCCTGGTGTTTTCCAAACTTTACACAGTAAAGTATAGGACCAGGAGCCATTATTTGTCAAAATAGTAAAAAGTAGCTCTTGGTCAAGACCTGCTTATTTAGAGGCTTGAATGAACGAAAATTGCTTATTAGTTTCTTAACCCTAAACCTATGAGTGCTAAACAATGCTAATCCTAAGTCCCTCTCCAAACGCATGCGCCGTCGGTTTTTGATGACGTAGTCAACCGAGCCTATATAGTGAGCGCAGTATACTGTGCGATTGTGTAGCTGAGGGCCATGGCTTAGTGGGTGGAACGTGGGGCTTGAGAACGGATGGTCCCAGGATCGAATCCCGGCAGGTTCCCGGAGATTTAGTTGGCATTTTTTCCTCGAAAAAACCCTAAACCGGGGTTAGGGTTAACAGTTTGAGAATGGTTGTGAGTATTTGCAACTAGACCTATCCATCAGAGAAAGTACATGATGGGACTAATCAAAGTACACATTCTGTCAAATATTGGAAACTGGCTCTGACAAATTTGAATAAAGCCAGATCTAGTTAAGGGTGCATACCACTATTACGCGCTACAGTGTATTTCTATGGGAAAGATGCCTTGGGAAAACGGCAATATCTTGAGTTCTTTGCAACTCATTTAATGAAATCTTAGAATATTAATTTATTAACACACATAGATATTACCTATGTCAAAAACTCAGACCGGGGTGACCGATTACATTTTTCTATATTTTCCCCTTTATACGGAGTAGTATTTTTAAACATGAAATTACACCTTGTAGCCCGTTGTGACCAATGTGTATCCGTCCGCCAATATTTTCAAATAAAACAGTAGATGTATACTCTTTTCATTCAAATTATCTCGGGTACACTTCAGTGAACAAATATAGACCAAATTCAATAATTTTGAATGACATATCACATCAATATTCACCATTCTTTCCGTCATTTAGGAACATTCATGATCGCGATCGACGGAAGCTGTGGCTGCGTGGCGTTTAACTGTAAAACAATCCAATATCTCCAATGTTTCCATTACAAGTGAACACATTTTACAATGAGTAATAAAGTCGTCTGTGCCCCAGGCCTGATAATACTATTAGTTATCACCTGCATGTTCACACAATACGGGAAAAATACCTATGGTTTATAATGTGATATGGCACAAACCATAGGTAAACCATAGGTATGTTTCCATATTGTGTGAACATGCAGGGAATACAATAAAATAAAATACAATAAAAAATGGTATTTAAACACTCGCGGAAAACGAAACTTCAAACAAGGCACTGCATTATCTTCCCTTCCTACCTCCGTAAAATCCCAAGAAATTAACACCCCTTTAACAGGCTCTGCGCAGTCACCTCTGTCCATAAAATCATCGCGAAAAACATTTCCGGTTATGTTTTATGCAGATCATTTATTTTTCGGCGTGTATTAGTTCTTTTTGCGGTCTATTTCAGCCTCAGAATGTAACAGAAATTGACTCGACGATATGGAATATATCGTGAGGTAAACCATAATAGAAAATATTGTTCAAACACTTAGTAGGTGTAATGTGAAGTGTTCCCCATTCTCTATGTTGAATCCCACAATTTGTCCCCCATCAGTACATGGCCTCGCAACCCTGATTGGTTGGGAAGGGGGGGGGGGGGGGGGGGGGTTGGTGTATGAGGAAGAGGATACTTCAAGCTACCAATAAACAAGTCTAATTTTCAAGTGACTCACACATTTTTCTAAGATTGTAGTCCCCTCCCCCTCCCTCCAAAAAGAGCTCCCATGAGTTTAAACAATGTGTTTAAACTTTAAAGTCAAAGTTAAAAATGTGTGTTTAACTGCGTTTAAATACATACAAGAATATGGCCCAAATTGTTTCCACATAAAAGATGGTCGAGAACAACAACTTTTTTAGTTTTAGTATCTATATTAACGCTTTCCATGCGGCAGGCGTCTGCAGACGACATTCCAAAATTTCACAAAATGTTTCAAAAAATGTCAAAAATAGTACTTTCAAAATAAACTGTTCGGGGGCCAGTGCTCTGCAGACTAATGACGAGCGTGATGTCTGTTGCGCTTTGATGTACGCGCTTGTGCCAAATAAGGTTTGCGCCGTGTTAAACTGTTGTGTTTTAAAATACCTGCTCCCTCATATTATATTTGCTAATGTAAGGCATTTCATTGGGGGTGCATCAACATTCATATAATGAATCAAAGACAACATTGTGAACTTCATCAAGAAGATATCACTTTGTGCAGCCCCGAGTATAATTGCCACTTCTTAGAGAGAATAGACACATTTAAAAAGGGGCATTGAGAGATAAGTATGGGAGTGCGCCCTCAATTATCCTGGAAATCAGTTTTTTTTGCATCAAGGTAATACTTAGGCATATACTAACTACCATCTGAAACAGTTTACCAACATTCGCCTTTTATCATATAAAATTTCATGATTTTCTTAATTTCGATATGATCATATCGAAACTCAGGTGCTGAATTCGGAAGTTATGCATCGATTTACTTACGGACTTTCGCGGCAAATCTCAACCAGGAAGTGCCGTTATTTGCTTATTTTGGCATGAAGGCGATGTCGGAATTGTATGACATTTTGGATTTGGGCTATGTTGCTGATTATCTTTATGTTATTTGCTCATTTAGTATATCGATACATCTCTCAATGCCCCTTTAACAAAATATCAGACATAATCTAAAGGAGAACTTATTTTTGTTGAACTGTGTAGTAATAACAATGCACTGGCGCAAATTTGAGCACCAATAACCATGACGTCATCAACACCGGGACTTTCAATTGCCACAATTTTTTTAAATGCATGTTGAGATTTTAGTTTTCTAACCAGAATGTTTTGTTCTATATAACTACGCAATTTGGGCTCCATAATTATTTTCTAACATATAATGCACAATGGTGTGCTTTGCTGGATTTCTTAAGTAAAAATAAATCATCAAAAACCCCACAGCAACAGATAGAGTACTGTAAAAGTAGAAATTTTCGCGAGGATTTTATTTTCGCGAATCAATCCTAAACCGTGAAAATATAAACTCGCGAAAATTATTGACTTCCAAGAAATGCAGATGTGTGTTGTACTACTACACGTATTACAATTCTACCTTGCGATATCCCCAGGCCCCACTAGTAATCAGGTCATACGCGTATGTCCTTATTAGGTCACGAGTATCGGTCATTGACCATGAAGCTAGTGCATTGACACGCTGGCATTATTTCACACGTGTTGACTGTTTATCTGCTGATGCGTGAATGCTCCTTGACTACCCTTTAACCCGTGACTTTTGTACCCGGGGGGGGGGGGGGGGGGGGGGTGGTACTCACGTATGTAAGGCATACGGGGACGTGCCGCTCCAGTGGGTCGTTTTTTCATGAGACATCCTTAGCCATGGGTAGGCTTTTCAACTGAAAAATCCTTAGACATGGGTCCTGTTATTGACACTAGCCCTTAGCAATGGGTCAGATTTGAGCACATCGTTGACGACGTTTTTTCCGGGCATTTTTCAATATAAACCTGAATTCAATTCGATAAATTCAACCCCGGAATCGTGGAATTCTACCTATTTAACCATGAGATTAACTCCTGTCTATTTTCATGTACCGTAGCCCCTCTAATTCAACATCGTTCCGAATCATCCGAGGGCATCTCCCGAAAATAAAAATACCCAAATGAAACCATCAGCGACCGCCTGTGGCATTAGCGTAAAGTTCATATAAGAGACTAAACTTCACTGTTAGTCTCTCCCGTGGCTTTATTTCGCCAGTCGCCGTTCGTAACAGCATTTGTGAATGGGAATATCAACAGACTGTCCAGGCGCGGATACAGGGGGGGGGGATCGATGGGCCCGGGCCCCCTCCCCTCCCCCTCCATCAAAAAAAAGGGGAAAAAAGGGGGGAAAAAGGGAAAAAAAGGGAAAGAGAGATGAAGAAGAGGGGACCAACGAAAAAGCAAAAAGAAAAGGATGGGGGAGGGAGGGTACAACAAGGCGGGAGGGGAGGCATGCGAGGGACATAAGAACGTTTGAAGTTTATTGGAAGTTGGTTGGGATGCACACAGGTACGTACGTACGTTGACGAGAAATCTGATATTTGATCGGATCGGAAATAAAGTGATTGCTTTACAATAAAATATTGCTCAAAAGTACATACCAAATCGCACCAAATGGGTTCGAATTTAAAAAAATAAAATCTAATTCAGACAATCTATACTTAAATCAAGAAAATGTCAGTATATATGCTCAACTTCTTTCTTGCATTGAAAAAAACAAAATATTTATTGGAAATGAAGAGGTGGCTTTTCCATAACATTTTGGTCAAAAGTATACACCAAATCGCATCAAATGAGTTTCAAAATTGATTTTTTTTTCTATTTCTGAGGGGGGCACACCCCCCTCAGACCCCCCTGTCCGAGCATAGCTCGGAGGGAAGGGCTGCGCACCATTCGTAACAGCATTCGTGAATGGGAATATCAACAGATTATCCAGGCGTGGATACAGGGGGGGGGATCGACGGGCCCGGCCCCCCTCCCCTCCCCTCCTCCACCAAAAAAAAGGGAAAAAAGGGGAAAAAAAGGGAAAGAGAGAGGAAGAAGAGGGGATCAACGAAAAAGCAAAAAGAATAGGATGGGGGAGGAGGGACGGCATGTTGAGCAATCGGACAGTATGATTAACATTTGAGAATATTAACGGACTCTAACAAAATGTATATGCGTTGAACTTTGCTTTGACTTTGAGAACTTTCACAACTTTATAATTGTACAACAAGAATAAACAAGACAGGAGCAATGGGTAAGTTATGATTTTGCTATTGTTTTATTGTCCACTTTATATTACATTGTCACATAATTTACAACTACTGGTAAGTTTTAGTACAAATGTATACACCTTGAATATTATGACTTGTGCTTTACTAACAGTATGTCTACTGCTTTGCATCGCAAAAGCCACGTGCGCGCATGCACCCCCGCGCAGCATGTAACATCATATGTTATTACAAAACCACGATTTACAGTGAACAACAGCTGATGTGTAGTCATTAGAGGTAGTCTACAACAAGTATTTACGTGTTACGGCACTCGTTTGTTGTTTTAGGATGATGTTTGGGGGTTTAAAAAACCCGTTTTGTTCACAAATGTTGAAAATGCCTGTTATGACCATTTTCGTGAAAATATCTTCTCGCAAAAATATTGACTTTTACAGTATTGGCAAATGGAAGAAATGGTTTTAGTGGTTAATTTTATTTCTTAAAATTAAAAAAAAATGTGCAATAGTAATTAGCAGATAAAACTCAACCAACCTTCATTTTCTTATACAAAGGCAAACTTGAGCTTAAACTAAGATTGGGAACCAACTTCTTTAAAATGAATGATCAAACCATTAATCTAAGACTGAAGATAATTAAAATTGAAGAAGTACATGATGCTGCTGCTAGTATAGGCTTCGCATACATGTAGGGTGCTGTGGTATTGTTGTGTGTGCCATGTATCATAGACATTTGTTCTACAGTCAACACAATAAGTAACTGAATGGGTAATGAATGTGCTGCTATCTCTAAAAGTATAACTCCTACATAAACATATCAAGTTATAAAGATCTTGAGGAATTTCTCCTCTTTAATGTGAGATATTGCATGCTAAGAATGGTTGATTATTGTGGAAGTAAGATCCGAAACATAAAGTCAAGTCTGAATTTCATTTTCGCATTTTGCTTTTCTACATGCAGACTCGGACCGGCAACATTTTGATCACTGGAAGTGGTAGTGCTAATTCACCGGTTGATGCCCAGATTGTTGGATAGCGTCCGGCCACATTACGGATGATCAACACGGCACACTGAAAATGACAATCAGACTTGACCTTACATTTGGGATTGTACCTTCCTCAATAATCAACCATTCCTAGCATGCAATATATTAAATTAAAGTGAAGATATTTCTCAACAATATATGATTTGATTTGTTTATGAAGTGTTATACTATATGTGTGGTGGTATTGGAAAACCCATCGGAAGTCGCTAGTGTTAATATTGAGATATTTGGGTCATACCAAAATATTCCTAACAAATGAGTTCCAAGTAAATTTTCCAACTTTGGTCCCAAGATAGAGACCATACCTTGAACTTTAGTCTCCAGGAGTTTTTTATGCAAAATTCCAAATGTTAAGTTTATTTTAGTACTTTTCTGAACCTTGTTTATCAAATTTTATGTGTAAAATGCTATGTTTACGTAAAATGACATTGTTACCATGGTAACCACTTGTGAATTCCGACAATGCATTGTAAAGATTTTGAAAGTGAAGAACTTAAATTGTTAATAATATCGCAAAAAACTAGGTTGATATAAAAAGTCCTTTTCATATGACAAGCTATTCTGTGTGATATAACAATGTAGTTTTATTATTATTAGAGCATTTAAAAGATTTTGTGTACACCTTTGAATTGTCAGTTTCAATTTTAGTGTTGCGTTTAAACTTGCCGACTTTAAAATACTATAACTGTAGTTCTAGATGGAATTTCTGACAAATTTAAACAGTCCTATACTCAGCAGAATATGAAGCTCTCTGTCAAAGAAAAAACCCCAATTAACTAGAAAATGACCATGTGAAGGGTTTTCCCATGCCACCACACATATATTAGAGTTATCCGTACGCTTATTACCTGGTCAGAACGACTAATGGTGTTGACTGTATAATGAAAAAGTGTGATTACACATACATGACAAAAGTCCATGTCTATAATCCTGTTTCATCATCAGAATAATCAGACAGCAGATCTGTATTTGTATCCCTTCCAAATACTTCATTTTCATCATCCATCGGAACATCCATGGGAACATTCAAATCCCCACAAGGTTCATCAGTATCATTTTCAATTGGAACATTCAAATCCCCAAAAGGTTCATTAGTATCATTTTCAATTGGAACATTCAAATCCCCACAAAGTTCATCAGTATCATTTTTAATTGGAACATTCAAATCCCCACAAAGTTCATCAGTATCATTTTCAATTGGAACATTCAAATCCCCACAAGGTTTATCATTTTCAATTGGAACATTCAAATCCCCACAAAGTTCATCAGTATCATTTTCAATTGGAACATTCAAATCCCCAAAAAGTTCATCAGTATCATTTTCAATTGGAACATTCAAATCCCCACAAGGTTCATCAGTATCATTTTCAAGTGGATCATACAAGGAAAAATTAATCACCCTATCACATTGGTCAGTTTCTTCATCAGCTACTGTTCCATCCGGCACATCAACATCATTGTCAATAGGAACATATTGGGGCACATTCCTTTCCCTACCAGGTATGTATCTACGCCCAGATGCTGTTTGTTGATATTCTTGACAACAAAATATACTGTTTCCGATCATATACAAAAATGGATTCAGTGCGGAATTAATAGGCAAAACAAACGCTATAATCCATGCAAAAGCTTCAGGGGAGACTTTTCCAGTACCAGTCTGTACCAATATCCCAAGGACAATGATTGGACACCAACAAAGGATATCAGTAAATGCTATGGCTCCCATCTTAAAAGCCATACGAATATTTGTCCTCCATAGTGGCGCCGATGAGCAAATTAAGAGTATGAATATCTTTATGTAACATATAGTTGTGACTATACAACATAATGAATTTATACCAATGAATAGTGCTATGGAATAAAAGTGACCAGGGCGGCTACCAATAACTGCTAGCGTTTGAAACGACAGAATATCATCTGGTCTGTCAATCTGGTCATGAATTATAGTTATATATTCAGTAGATATATTGGCTATCAAATGTCTTGCTAATGGAAGTCCTAAACACACTTCAGAAAATTCATATAATTTGCCATTTTCTACAATAACACTAATTATACTAAGAACCATTGCTAATACCCATATAACCAATGTAATAACCACCTGAGATTTGGAACCAAACACCCTATTAGCAATATATGCATGTTTAAATATTAAAGATCTCTCAATACTTATGGCTGTGATGAAAAATAAAGATGATTCACTTGATAGAATAGAAAGGGTCCCAGTAAGTTTACAAAGATTACTAGTTTGCCAATTTTCCGCTTCGGATGGAAAGAATTTGTTATATTTTTGATCAGTAGATGCGATTATTATCAAGTATATGCCCATTAGTAAATCTGCAATGGCCAGGTTGGCTATGAAAACTAACTGTTTTAGACCTGTATCACTTTTCATAATGTTTGTACATGACCAACCTATAACATATGCATTTAAGAGTATTGCACACAAACCAATGATCCATACGGAACTCCTAACCAGGTTATTTGGCAGCAGTTCATTACAAGTCAAATGAGGTGATTTTACTTCTTCAGGTCTACACTGTGGTCCTGTTACATTATTAATGAAACAACAAGCGGCTGGAGAACTAACATACACACTGGTATAATTTTCAAGTCCATGAAAGGAATGTTTTGTAATTTTTGAAAGAGAGTTGTTGTATAGTGCAAGATGTGAAAGCTGTCTTAAACCAATGAATGTGTTATATTGCAGTGTAGATAATGAGTTAGACCGTAAGTTCAGATAGATCAAATTGTGCAGATCTTGAAAAATGTTTGTAACTAACACTGAGAGTCTGTTAAATGATATATCCAAAATTCTCAATGATATTAGATTTCTAAACAGACCTACTTCTAATGTTTTGATCTCATTATGATGCAATGTAAGGAGATATAGTTGGTTTAATGTCTGAAATGTATCTGTTGTATCTTCAGTTAACATATTACTCTGATGGTATGGCTCTTCGGTATTAAAAAGGTGTTGGAACACACCTGATTGCAGTGTCCTCATTCTGTCGGTAGATAATGGTAGATTCGATAATCTGTTTAACCCATGAAATATATCTGTTGGGAGTTCAGTTAACATATTGCCATTAAGGCCCAACACAGTCAAGTTTACAAGGTCATTAAAGATGCCTGTCTGTAATGATACAAGACTGTTGTTAGCGAGCCCTAATTTAAGTAATTCATGCAATCCCTTGAATGTATCTACATGCAAATGGGATAGCTTGTTTCGATGGATTTGTAATACTTCCAATGCAACAAGGTCTGTGAATACATCTGCATCTAACATGTCAATTCTGTTGCCAAACAATTTCATGATAGATAATTGATTTAACCCACGAAAAGTACCTGTTTGAAGTTCAGTTAACATGTTATCATGCAGGTACAATTCTGTCAGGTTTACAAGGTCATTAAAGATGCCTGGCTGTAATGATACAATGATGTTTTTTCCGAGCCCTAATTCAAGTAATTCATGCAATCCCTTGAATGTATCTACATGCAAATGGGATAGCTTGTTTTGATGGATTCCTAATACTTCCAATGCAACAAGGCCTGTGAATACATCTGCTTCAATTATCTCAATTCTGTTGTTATCCAATGACAAGATAGATAATTGGTTTAAACCACGAAAAGTTTCTGTTGGGAGTTCAGTTAACATGTTACCATTCAGGTACAATTCTTTCAGGTTCACAAGATCATTAAAGATACCTGGCTCTAATGATACAAGACTGTTGTTATCCAATGACAAGATAGATAATTGGTTTAAACCACGAAAAGTATCTGTTGGGAGTTCAGTTAACATATTGCCATCAAGGGCCAAATCAGTCAATTTTCCAAGGTCATTAAATATGCCTGGTTCTAATAATGCTAGATTGTTGTTATTGAGCCATAATGTAAGTAAACCATGCAATCCCTTGAATGTATGTACATGCAAATGGGATAACTGGTTTTGATTGATTCCTAATACTTCCAATGCATCAAGGTCTGTGAATACATCTGCTTCTAATATCTCAATTCTGTTGTCATACAATGTCAGGACAGATAATTGATTTAAACCTTGAAATGTATCTGTTGGGAGTTCAATTAACATGTTACCATTCAGGTACAATTCTTTCAGGTTCACAAGATCATTTAAACCACGAAAATCATTAAAGATACCTGGCTCTAATGATACAAGACTGTTGTTATCCAATGACAAGATAGATAATTGGTTTAAACCACGAAAAGTATCTGTTGGGAGTTCAGTTAACATATTGCCATCAAGGCCCAACGCAGTCAAGTTTACAAGATCATTAAAGATGCCTGTCTGTAATGATACTAGATTGTTGTTACTGAGCACTAATTTAAGTAATTCATGCAATCCCTTGAATGTATCTACATGCAAATGGGATAGTTTGTTTTGATTGATTCCTATTTCCAATGCAACAAGGTCTGAGAATACATCTGCTTCTAATATTTCAATTCTGTTGTCATACAATGTCAGTATAGATAATTGATTTAAACCATGAAAAATATCTGTTGGGAGTTCAGTTAACATATTGCCATCAAGGCCCAACTCACTCAAGTTTACCAGGTCATTAAAGATGCCTGGTTCTAATGATGCTAAATTGTTGTCAAACAATGACAGTATAGATAATTGATTTAAACCATGAAAAGTATCTGTTGGGAGTTCAGTTAACATATTATCATACAGGTACAATTTTTTCAGGTTTACAAGGTCAATAAAGATGCCTGGTTCTAATGATACAAGATTGTTGTTATTGAGCGCTAAATAAAGTAAACCATGCAATCCCTTGAATGTATCTACATGCAGATGAGATAAGTTGTTTTGGGATATTCGTAGTACTTCCAATGCAACTAGGTCTGTGAATACATCTGCTTCTAATATCTCAATTCTGTTGTCATACAATGTCAGGATAGATAATTGATTTAAACCATGAAAAGTATCTGTTGGGAGTTCAGTTAACATGTTATCATACAGGTACAATTTTTTCAGGTTTACAAGGTCAATAAATATGCCTGGTTCTAATGATACAAGATTGTTGTTATTGAGCGCTAAATTAAGTAAACCATGCAATCCCTTGAATGTATCTACATGCAGATGAGATAAGTTGTTTTGAGATATTTGTAGTACTTCCAATGCAACTAGGTCTGTGAATACATCTGCTTCTAATATCTCAATTCTGTTGTCATACAATGTCAGGACAGATAATTGATTTAAACCATGAAATATTTCTGCCGGGAGTTCAGTTATCATATTACCATGTAGATACAACTTGGTTAAATTTACTAGGTTATTAAACGTGCCTGATTTTAAGGATATAATACTGTTGTTATTGAGGTCTATTTCAAACAAATCATTTGTGAGTTGCCAAAATATTGATGGTTCCAATGACATGATGTTGTTATATCCAATATACAAGAATTGTATATTGTTTAAATCTTGAAATACTCTCAGTGGGATATCAGAGATATCATTTTGATTAAGAATTAAAACTTGTAATTGAAACATACCATGAAAACATCCCTCTGTCAGTGTGTTCAACATATTCCCAATGAGTGTAAGCTGTTTCAAATTATTCAGACCTAAGAATACACCTTGATTTAAGAACATCAACTTATTGAACGATAAGTCTAACACTTGGAGAGAGTCTAGTCCAGTGAAACTACCTTCTTCAATACTTAGGAGATTATTGTAGTCGAGAAGTAGAATATCATCTTCAAGACCGGTAAAACTGTTGGCTCGTATTGTCTCAAGTTGTCTTCTGGAACAATCAAACGCTGAAATCTTGATACTGGAATTTTGTTTGTATATAAGTAGAATGCGCTCACTTTGTGAGGTGATAGGACAATCAATATTATATTGGTGGAATTCCAGGGTACATATACATCCAGGCATGCACAAAGGTAGCTCTGTTATAGATATATTATCACTGGTTGATGGTAAAAAGTCCAATATAGCCTTGTTGTTGATGCGATATAAGTTTGGATCTATCAGTGTACGATGGCGCTGCATTAAGTCACCGTAAATTCTGTTCTTGTGGTTGAGATAGTGCAGTCTGTCAAATTTCTGGAGGTCATGACATAGGCTTGTCTGCATGATGCGTAGGTCGCACATAGGGTACAACTGTGAGACATTATATTGAGCGGCTAGCTGTGATGGCTTCATGGTAACAGATAATAATTTCAATGTCACAGACGCTTTGATGTGGAATTCCAGATGATCACTCAAGAACAACACGTCTCTACATTGGTCTGGTTGGTGTGTGAATCCAGTTATATCAGTGCAGTTGATGGTACTGTTTGATTGTTTTATAAACAAGTGATGATATAAGGACCATGAGTCCAATTTCAATACAGACAACTGAATTACGACACCAACAGGTGATAACACCTGGAATGTACAGGCATTATCAAAGGTGGTATTCAGGGTAACATTTGTATTGACATCCAATGTTATAGGCTGATCAGGACAAACATCAGTCCCATTTTGTAATCCATTAACTGCATATACTATTCCATCATAATAACTCAATTGGATATAAATTGGAACCACTACGCACCAAACCAAGCGGTATATATTACATGGCATCATGGTGATACTTGGTTAAACCATTAGGTCCACTCTTACCAGCCAGATTCTCTGGGAATATCTCAAGGTTGAGTTTTCTTCATCTTAACTCTATTTCATATGTCACCAAATGAACAAGTGTAAGCTATAGTTCACAACTAGTCAAAGTGGACATGTATGCCTTTAAGAATGTGATGTGTCAATCGAATGGGATATTGCCCCATGTAGTGTTAGTTGTGAATTAAAGAAACACAGTTTGTAATTCACTTTTGTAGTTCACTATAGCGGTATAAACTGAATTTGAATGACAAGCGCGAGAAATTAAATTTCTAGTTCACTGATAGCATATACACATCGGTTGTATACAAAACTTTAGTTTGTAGTTTACTGGTGGTATGAACTGGATTTGAATAAGAATCTCAATTTCTAGATCATTGAGAACATACACATGAGAAGCTTTAGTCTGTAGTTCAATCATGCTTTAAACACTTGGTTGAATGTGAGAAACTCAATTTGCAGTTACCTGATAGCATCAACATCAGCTGAACACAAAGCTGTATTTCGAAGTTCACTGGTGCTCTAAACAGAATTTGTATCAGCTCTTTACTTTGGTTATAAAATCCGGATGGTATAAACTCTAACAGTAGTTCAGCCTATGTTGTAATACACTGGAGGCATAAACAGTAGTTAACACGGTAGCAATGGTGCACTTACTGCGCTATAGGGTCGCCACATCACCAGGTACTGTGTGTTCAGGTTCAATAATTTTAAGGCCAAGAACAAAATTGTGACTGTGATTCAATGGAGGCATAACAGTACTAGTTAAACATGGTAGCAATATATAGTGCACTGCGCTATAGGATCGCCACGTCACCAGGTATTGTGTGCTCAGGTTCAATAATTTTAAGACAAAGAAAAAAAGAACTATGACTGCGATTGACTACCCACTCAGCCATAAAATAAATCTGACCCTTTGGCCAAGGGTATACAAAAACCTGAACTATGTATCTGTATATTTCAACTTTGAGAATGTTTTAAAAAAAAAAAAATTATGTTATAATTATTTTGAAGAAAATGTTGCCAGTTTCGAAAAAATTAACCAACATTTGCACACAACTTTGAAAAACACACACATAATAAACGGCGCTATATGTGTGTTAAATAACTTGTGGGCCAAGAAAATTTTGAAATTATGTAAAATGTGTGAAATATTTGAAAATTCCATTAAAATAACCAAAATAAAACAATAAACTTTTTTGTTTACCTGCTGCGGTTTTGTATGAGAATGCCACCAACGCTCGCAATTTTTATTTTACACACTTGACCTACCTGTGCGGTTCAAAAATCTATAGACTGGTTTCTTTTCAACTTAACACCTCATGTGGTACAAATGATACAAAGTAAATTTTGAAAGACGACAAATTCTACATGGTTGATTACAGTTTGTGAAAAGCCAGTGAGTTTCATTGTTTGTTTTGGGGTCAATTTCTATTGAAAACTTCATTTTATTGTTATTCCAAACTGAAATGATTGATATTGACATAAAACCAATCAGTCTACATTGAATGAATTTATTTGCAGTAGAACAGTTTAAAATTTCCTGAACATTTTTGTTAAAATTTGCAAGCATTCTGAGACATTTTCATACACAAAAAAAATAAAAATAAAAATTGACAAGTTTGGCAATTGACATGTCCATGAAGAATTCATGCATTTGAGACATTTTTACCAAATAAAAAAGAATAAATAAAAAATGTACATGTTAAAATGAATTTTTCAAAGCAATTTTGAGACATTTCATGAGGTGGTAATTAATGAATAATCCAATACTCATTCATACTAATACTCTTTTTTAAAGAAATTTATCAAGCACTGTAACTTTTAAACTAATAATGTAATGTACATAAAAGTATACAATTTTGTTAATGAAATGAGACAGAGAATCCATTTTGGTATTAAATTCGACTAAAAATAGTGATTTTTAAATTTCTACCCAATAATCACTTTTTTGCGCCAACATGTGGGTAATAAAATCCAAAATTACACAAAAATCATCTAAATTCAATTACCTAGGATCGGTTGTTTTTTTGGCTTAAACATTTTTAGTTTTGAAAATATTGACCAAAAAGTGGCAAAAGAGTGAATTTTGAGATACAAATCAAATGATGGCCCTTTTTGGTCAAACATCAATATTTTTAGTGAAATTTGATACCAAAAATGTATTCTCTGACTCATTTCATTAAAAAAATGTATACTTTTATGTACATCACATTAATAGTTTAAAAGTAAGAGCTTGATTAATTTGGCGCCAAAAGGGACACTTCCCTCTTAAGGTCCCACACCTTTCAAGTCTAATCTGGAGACACATTTGTTTAAACAAGGCGGTTCTCGAACGGCGCGTCTCGCCTGTTCATCAAAAGTGACTTGAAAGAAATGATGATGAAACATATGATACAATGTAGCACTGTCACAGAGGTATGCATTGTAGTTAATGCAAGGGATGTAATACCTTGAAAAATGTAATCAACAAAAAGAACACACCAACCCTACACCAAATCACATCAAGATAGGCCTTACAGATCTTATTTGACCCCAGATGACCTTAAAAAATTAATCAGCAAAAAAAATACACCATCCCTCTTCCGTCCACCAAATCCCATCAAGATAGGCCGAAAAATTAATCAACCAAAAGAACACACCACCCCCCTTCCCTCCACCAAATCCCATCAAGATAGGCCTTACTGATCTATTTGACCCCCGATGACCCCGAAAAATTAATCAACAAAAAGAACACACCATCCCTCTTCCGTCCACCAAATCCCATCAAGATAGGCCTGACTGATCTATTTGACCCCATATTTGACCCCCGATGACCCAGAAAAATTAATCAACAAAAAGAACACACCACCCCCCTTCCCTCCACCAAATCCCATCAAGATAGGCCTTACTGATCTATTTGACCCCATATTTGACCCCCAATGACCCCGAAAAATTAATCAACAAAAAGAACACACCATCCCTCTTCCGTCCACCAAATCCCATCAAGATAGGCCTTACTGATCTATTTGACCCCATATTTGACCCCCGATGACCCCGAAAAAATAATCAACAAAAAGAACACCCCATCCCTCTTCCATCCACCAAATCCCATCAAGATAGGCCTTACTGATCTATTTGACCCCCGATGACCCCGAAAAATTAATCAACAAAAAGAACACACCATCCCTCTTCCGTCCACCAAATCCCATCAAGATAGGCCTTACTGATCTATTTGACCCCATATTTGACCCCCGATGACCCCGAAAAATTAATCAACAAAAAGAACACACCACCCCCCTTCCCTCCACCAAATCCCATCAAGATAGGCCTTACTGATCTATTTGACCCCATATTTGACCCCCGATGACCCCGAAAAATTAATCAACAAAAAGAACACACCATCCCTCTTCCGTCCACCAAATCCCATCAAGATAGGCCTTACTGATCTATTTGACCCCCGATGACCCCGAAAAATTAATCAACAAAAAGAACACACCACCCCCCTTCCCTCCACCAAATCCCATCAAGATAGGCCTTACTGATCTATTTGACCCCATATTTGACCCCCAATGACCCCGGAAAATTAATCAACAAAAAGAACACACCATCTCTCTTCCGTCCACCAAATCCCATCAAGATAGGCCTTACTGATCTATTTGACCCCATATTTGACCCCCATGACCCCGAAAAATTAATCAACAAAAAGAACACACCACCCCCCTTCCCTCCACCAAATCCCATAAAGATAGGCCTTACTGATCTATTTGACCCCATATTTGACCCCTGATGACCCCGAAAAATTAATCAACAAAAAGAACACACCATCCCCCTTCCCTCCACCAAATCCAATCAAGATAGGCCTTATGGATCTTATTTGACCCCCGATGACCTTGAATGACCTCTGATGACCTTGAAAATTTATTCAGCAAAAAGAACACACCACTCCCCTTCCCTCCACCAAATCTCATCAATATAGGCCTTACTGATCTATTTGACCCCATATTTGACCCCGATGACCTCTGGTGACCTTGAAAATTTAATCAGCAAAAAGAACACACCACCCCCCTTCCCTCCACCAAATCCCATCAAGATAGGCCTTACTGATCTATTTGACCCCATATTTGACCCCTGATGACCTTGAATGACCTCCGATGACCTTGAAAATTTAATCAGCAAAAAGAACACACCACCCCCTTCCCTCCACCAAATCCCATCAAGATCGGCCTTACGGATCTTATTTGACCCCATATTTGACCCCGATGACCTTGAATGACCTCCGATGACCTTGAAAATCTAATCAGCAAAAGAACACCCCACCCCCTTCCCTGACATCAATTCCCATCAAGATAGGCCTTACGGATCTCTAGATATCGCGTCACAACGCGTCTCAAAAGTTTTAAGCATATTTGACCCCGATGACCTTGTATGGCCCCCGATGACCTTGAAAAATCAATCAGCAACAGAACGCACCACCCCCCTTCCCTCCACCAAGTCCCATCACGATAGGCCTTACGGATCTCCAGATATCGCGTCACAAAGGTATTTCTTAGCACACGGCTGACGGCTGACGGCACACGGCGGACGCCGGACAGAAATAGTGATAACATAGTCTCTTTCTGATTACATCAGGCGAGACAAAAAGCACTTTGATATATTTTTTATTATTATTATTAATTTTCGCGCGATTAAATGGTCGCGCTTTGCTGATTTTCAGCCATTTCCCTTGTTATTAAATTTGCAATTTGAAAATTCATTACATTAGACATATACAACAACAAAAATGTGCATGTTTTTATTTTCGTGTAAACTGCTTGGAGCGCGAAAAGCACAAAAATGAATGTCGTGTGAAAATGTCCGTGTTTATCAGGTGTTGTTTATACAGGTCTATCCAATAATAATAATGATAATAACAAGAGAGTACTCAAAGAGAACAAATACTCCACAACCAAAGCCTATAGTTTTCAGTTCCAAATTGGCGAAGCCTAATTACAGCAGCGAATGAATACAAAAGGACGAGGGAATGTTGCAGTTCGAGCCGGAATCAATCCGCGGACTACGCACTCCAGCACCACGCCAATTGAGCCCACATTAGTTTGAGCTCGGTCAATGACGTAATTCAAATCAATGTCGAAGCATGCGCTTGGCGAAAGGATTTCACATAATTTATATTATTTAGGGGAGGGGGAGGGGGGGGGGGGTTGGGTTAGGGTCAACATCAATGGCATTATAATCAGATTTGATTGAGATTTGTGAGTAACTAATAAAATACTTGATGTAAACCAACATGTATGGGGTAACAACATGTATGCCCTTCCTCAAAGATTACTGTCACCAAGTTTGATTGAGATTGAAGTTTGATTGAGATTGATTCCATCGATATAGACGTCAAGGCGATCTCCTTGGATTATAACCATCCACATTCATAGACATAGGCAAATAACCTTATAGAAATGACGCCAAACACCAAAATATTATGCCAGTGGGAAGGAATGCGAGGAAAATTATTAATGAAATACAATAACTCAGGGGGAAACCAAACACAAACCAGATTTTTATTCCTTGTACTTCGGGATCTACTTCTTCTTGCGTAGGGGTGCATCACCATTCACCGCACATTGTCACACATTGATAAATCGCACGCAAAAGATTCTGGCCTTTTATTATGCTCCTGGTACACATTACACAATATCAAACGCGATATATAATATAGCCCTAGGAGCATAACATATATAATGCCTAAATTTCTATACCGCCATGACTTAGCGTGAGACCTAATGTGAATCAGAAATATGGCATAAGCAAAATATTCTTGCCTTCTATTATGATCCTGGGACCCATAACACAATATCAAACGCGATATATAATATAGCCATAGGAGCATAACATAGGGCCTAAATTTCTATACGCCATGGCTTAGCGTGGGACCTAATGTGAATCAGAAACGTGGCGTGGCTACAAGGCACAAAACACCTCAGAAACACACATTTTTGTAATATTTTGGACGACAAAAATATGCCCATGCAGTAGGTATGAATCTAATACACAACATGTCTGATTTTTGCCTAACCAACACCTTTACTCTTCAAAATATGGGCTACACAAACAAACCATGCTATAAATCAGTAACTGGTCTGTCATTACACAACACATACAGACAAAACCCTCGAAAAATGAACCTAGCAAAATCATGCTCACAAAAACAGTATTCGAGGCTCTACTACGTAAGCATCTCATAATTTGACATCTGTTAACATTAAATTAGTACCTTTTATTGCCCACATTTGTCAACTTTGACCCCTGTTACTGTTAAGTGTTAGCATTGAATAACCCATACACATTCCATCAAATCCTGTGCGGTGAGTACCCCATGCGTCAGCATATTGTGCCGCATACGTAAGCAGCAAAAGCGCAGTAAGAGGCACTGGAACAAAACTATAGTTACCACGCAACGTTGGTCATGCTAATTAATGTACGCCATGTTTTATTTTCTCATATAAATGTCTCCGATTTCTCTGAGAACCAATGAGAACAAGCCTTTTGTTAAAACGGGCACCTAGGAGATTTGTACCCACTGGTTGTCAAGTTTTGGCTCCTGGTGTTTGGAACTTTGCACAGTAAAGTATATATAGGACCAGGAGCCATTATTTGTCAAAATAGAAAAAAGTAGCTCCTGGTCAAGACCTGCTTATTTAGAGGCTTGAATGAAGATTGCTTATTAGTTTCTTAACAGTTTGAAAATAATTGTGAGTATTTGCAACTAAGCCTACCAACCAGGAAAAGTACATGTATGGGACTAATCAAAGTACACATACTGTCAAATATTTGAAACTGACTCTGACATATTTTAAGTTAAACAATCCACTGTTTCCACTACATGTGAACACATTTTATAATAAGTAATAAATTCATAAGTGCAACAGGATAATTGGTTGGTTGGTTCGGTCCTGTCATGACTGACAGCTCGTGACCTTACTGCGCCACAAATAATGATTTTCAGCAAAGGAGTAACAGTCACGGAGAGGGTGTCCAGTAATCAATTTTATTTGGTCAATCCACCGGGAACAAGGTCTGCCTTTCTTACGCTTCCCTTCAATCATGCCTTGCATGATCATCTTCTCTAGGTTGTTACCCTTGCGACAGGATAATACTGTACTATCAGTTATCCCCTGCATGTTCACACAATATGGAAAAATACCTATGGTTTGGCATGTCATATCACATAGGTCGCAGGCAGAAATTTATCGTTTAGTCCGAAGGCCCCCAATAAAAAATGGTATTTAAAGACTCGCGGAAAACGAAACTTCAAACAATTCTGAATTCTCTTCCGTTCTTACATCCATAAAATCCCCCGAAGTTAACGACCCTTTAACAGGCTCTGCGCCGTCACGTCTGTCCATAAGATCATCGCGAATGATACCTTTTTGCGGTTGATTTCGGCCTCAGAATGTAACAGAAATCGACTCAGTTCCGTTTAAATCATCCGCCATTTTATTTGTTTATTAATTTATGTGTCATATTTTAAGCAACTCTTCCACAGACACAAAGCAATTGCTTTACACGTTATATCTTACCGATCATACCACGTAAATGCTGGTAACACGGTTAATCGATGATATGGAATATATCGCGTGGTTTGACTTTCTTGTTTACACGATATGGATTAGATTTCATACGTGTTAACCAATGAAATTGCAGTATTTACATCTTCTAAACGATAATAGAAAATATTGTTCAAACACTATGGGCCGTATTCTCGTACTAAACACGGTTTTAGCTTAAAACCGTGTCTAACTAAACGCGTGTTTAACTAAAACGCGAGTTTATCTTTTAAACAACGTGTTTAACTAAACACGGTTTTAAACTCGGCGAATCTCGTTCCCAGGGTGATTGTGCGATACTGTATAGTATGTATACAGGTATTTATTTTTATTGTGGCCCTGATAGGTTACAATAGATATCGACTGAATACCTCAAACGCACGTGTATTTTTAATACTACACAATATCCCCGGCAGCTTACAGCGGGCACGGTTGAGTAATCATTCAAGGCATACAGTTCGTGTATTTGTTTAGTTAAACGCACCTTAAACTACCCCCATACCTATGTTTAAAGTTAGACACTTTTCAGTGAGTTAGACGCGTGTTTAAGTAAAACAAATGTACGAGAATCGCGTTTAGTTAAACGCTGTGTCTAAAGTCAAAGTTAGACGCGTGTTTAGCTTAAAACCGTGTTTAACTACGTACGAGAATACGGCCCTTTGTGTAACGTGAAATGTTCCCCATTCTCTATTAGTGTGTTTCTATTGAGACCCATTATCCGGAGTAACCTGGAGGAGAGATTAATTTTGCTTAATAGAAACAGACATTATCCTGTATCCTCCGGATAATAGTGGAGGGATTTCCCTCCGGTATTTATCCTATTTCTGTAAGGATAATACCGTAGGCATTATCCGCATAAGCGCTAGTAGAAACTCACTTCGTTACGATACAGTGCGCAAGCGGTAGCAAACCCGGAAGTAAGCATATGTTCAAATGTAAACATTTTCATCACTATGATCCCGTTTGCGACTCGCCGTGCATGGCGCCATATTGTCAAACAAGGTCAACCCACAATGCATTGCGGATGACCCAAGCATACAACATTTAGCCTGAAAGACACGCATAACACGATACGACACGCAATTTCGTATCCTACTTGGAAAACAGTCCCCAATAGAAACACACCGGCAGCCACTAGGCTCCGCTATTATCCGGTGAGAGATTCCTCCGGATACAATGCAGATTCTCAATAGAAACAGGCTATATGTTGAATCCCACAATGTGTCCACCATCAGTACATGGCCTTGCAACATTGATTGGTTGGGAAGGGGAGGGGTATGAGGATACTTCAGGCTACCAATAAACAAGTTTAATTTTCATGTGACTCAACAAATGTTTTGGTCCAAACAGAATGTCAAATAGGGTCTGTTTTCGAACACATTTTTCTAAGATTGTAGTCCCCCTCCCCCTCCTCCAAAAAGGGCTCCCATGAGTTTAAAAAATGTGTTTAAACTTTAAAGTCAAAGTTTAAAATGTGTGTTTAGCTTAAAACTGCGTTTAAATCGTACAAGAATACGGCCCAAATTGTTTCCACATAAAAGGTGGTCGAGAACAACAACTTTTTTAGTTTTAGGATCTATATTAATGCTTTTCATGTGGCAGGCGTCAGCAGACGACATTCCAAAATTTCACAAAATGTTTCAAAAAATGTCAAAATGATTGAATTTCATTACCATATTTAGAATCACCATGAGATATGCATTGAAAAAAGTACAAACATGCCTAGTATTGGGTCAGTAATCCTTGAGATAGACTTTGAAAATTGGGAAAGGTTTCTGAAAAATTAATATTTTGATGAGTATTTTTATTTTCTCAACACTTAAAAAAATGAAAAATGAAAATTTTGATTTTCGACTAATATTTGTAAAAAAATGAAATTAAAAAAAAAAAATGAATTTTTTAAAAAACAATTAAAAAATTTAAAAAAAGAAGTTTTTGGGTCGGAATGATTAAGGGGGTCGGACGGACGAAGACAATCAAACAATATTTTTGTTGTTGGCCTAATTACGCACCTGTTTATCATAGAAGTTATCTATCATAGTTATAAACCTTCTAGCAGACGTCTTCTGGTTGAGTGACATCTGTGGGATATCACGGATGAATATCGTATCAAACTCTTGTGTCAGTTTTAAGTAGTCTGCTGCCCCCAACGGCTGATATGGGAAAAGAAAACAAGATTCATTAAAATAATATTATAATATGAATGTGAATGTCACCTATGTCTGTCGTTCTACGTTAAAATGATCGATTCAAAAGCACAATATGATGGCAAGACGTTAACAAAATGCCACTCTATTTTACAGGCAAACAGACCTCTCAGGTGAGGTCGGTCGGGGGGTTTCGTTTATTTTTCTCCCAAAAATGTTGGTGAATTTTTAAAAATTATTTATAAATGTGTTTAAATTCGATAACAAAATTGGGTTGGGCATGCCTGTAGAACAGGCGTTACCCCCGCCGCCTCGTTAACAATATGTGACCAGTCGCGTCAAAAAGGACATGTTTATGGCAAGTACAGTTTTGAGATAGAGGCCATTATATAACGCATGAAAATATTCCTGTCATTTTATTGGTGGAAACTGCATCACTTGACATAAAATAGTTTCACCTTTTCACCCAAATAACGGGTCAAGCGGTCAATAGTACATTTTGATGGGAGCTTTTGGACCTGGCGGTCAATAGTACATTTTGATGGGAGCTTTTGGACCTGGCAGTCGCCCACTTTTCCCCCGACTCGCCCACGCCCCACGCCTACGCCCATCCCTACCTTCTTTCGTGAGACGATGAGAAAGTAAACAAAACGCGCCGTCTGCATCAATTAGTAGATCAACCATCCAGAATTTCAACTTTCATGGATCGGTTACATTCCATAACCATCCTAATAACTAGCTAAAACTATAGCTTGAAGAATAACTGTAAATATGTTGACATTTTCGCTATTTAAAAACCTACATTTCGTGTTCGGACTGATTATATAAACCTAGCCTAGCCCTATAGGCTAGGTCCAGCAGCTTGGCTTGACCCACCGCTGGCCTAGCCTAGTATTATAATAGGACTACATCATTTGCCAGTTGAATTATTTGAACTTGAACTGTTTCGCGTGGAATAATTACACGATAAAGACTTTTTGACGAGGATCAATTTGTTTTGGATTGTTTTATGAACTTGGGGAACGAATGATTTCGGACTGATGGGGAGCTCAACTCTGCTAAATTAGGTGAGTACCGTTAACCGTATCACTATCAGTATCACTGATAGTGATGGTTGATGAAAATGTGTAAAATGACAGAAATATTTTCATGCTTTATATAAAACAAATATTTAATGATCTTTATTCGGGAAATGGTGCAAACTATTGGCCCCTTGGTGACTGGAGGCCGTGGGCCTACTATTTTCCCTCGACCTCCGGTCTCGGGAAAATAGTAGGCCCACGGCCTCCAGTCACCTCGGGGCCAATAGTTTGTACCATTTCCCTCATGATCATTAAATATTTGTATAATATATTTGGTGAAATATAAGGAAAATAATAGAAAAAAACTTGCTTCTTCAAATCGTATTTGGTGAAATATAAGGAAAATAATAGAAAAAAACTTGCTTCTTCAAATCGTATCTTGTGATTACAAAGTCCGATTACCTTCAACATGGTATCATTTTAAAGCTTAAAATGTGCTTTTGAAGTCATACTAATAACTCAGATTTGACCTGGGCCTCCAACATGTCCATTGTGATGTGACATGTCACATATTTACTTAACCACAACCATGCTGATACTTGTCTTCTCCCCTAGACTCGGTTCCGCCATCCCCTGCAACATCGGCTGTGGTGCGCATGCCTTGTCTTGATAGGGGACTGGTCTGCTTCTATGCTTTTTAAGTGCCAGACTTTTGTGTCGCTTTTTGTGCCCAAATTATGCATGGTAATTTGAAATGCAATGGCGACGCGACGGCGGCTGTGAGTGTGTGCATAGCGCATCTCAAAATCAACCAGTGCGATACCATGATGGCGCAGTGTAATGCGATCACACGCACATATCACAACAACCCCTGCGTTAGTCAGCACAGCTTCGCGTCAGTGCGCCATGTTAGGAGACAGAAGGATTATGTCTACTTCTCCCTTACATATCCTACACATTTTCCACACATTATTACCTAAAATTGCTTATGAAAAAAAAACCTCACATAGAGAAGTGTCTTTATGATTTTGGTGCAAATTATGCATTTTTTACCAAAAACTTATTTTGTTCATGTTGTTATGTTTACCGAAAATGTTTGAGCCAAAAATGGATTCTCTGGCTCAATTCCTATTCAAAAATGTATTCTTTTATAAACATCACATTAATAGTTCATAATTTACAGTACTTGATAAATATCATATTATTTGGGTTAGTAAGGGGTCAAAGGTCATGTAGGGGTCACTAGAGGTCAATCTGTACACTCCATGTTACCCATAAAGTAGCACACCTCTAAATAGTTCCAGGCGAAAACTTGCAACTCTTATTGCGCAATACTTCTTATCAATACTCGTGATTAAAATAGTGATTTCTCGGGAACTACAGTGATTCAGCAGACGAGGTTGGTATCAAATTAAAGCTAACAATATGAATTTTAATGATAGATCATTCACAAATAATATTAACTATTTTTTGTTAATAAATAGTAGTCCTACTTTCACGGTGCACGGCCGTAAGTCTTGCGAAAAATCAACTTGAAAAATGACCGTAGAGGGCTTAGATGCTCGATTGCTTAAAATCTAACGGTTATCCACGTATATTTTACAATTTTAATCATAAGCTTGCTAAAATAGCTAGAGTTTACTACCAAATTGAATGACTTTCTATGTGTAAATTTAAAAATAACCTTGCCAGAACATGGTTTAAATCTTCGGAAAATCTAATAGTACGTTGGCCTGCGTGTATAATGCGTCATAGTTTGGGGGCATAAATAGAAATTTATACATAGAAATTCTTTCAATTTGGTATTAAACTCTAGCTATTTTAGCAAGCTTTCGATTAAAACTGTAAAATATACGTGGATAACCGTTAGATTTTAAGCAATCGAGCATCTAAGCGCATCGGCCGTAATTCAAAAACTTGTCTTTTGCTAATGTCGGGTTTCTAGCATAGTCGTAGGCCTAACATTTTCCTAACTTTAAATCGTTAAAATCGATCTATCGTTATAAACATATTATAAGCATTGTCTTGGGCTTAAATTTGATACCAAAATCAATTCCTAAATCACAATGGTCATTGAGATATCATCTTTTGAAGCGTCGCGCATCGATCAAAATAAGGTGCAAAATGGTCGTCTAATTTCGACTTCCTATTATTTAGAGGTGTGCTACCATAAGGTTATTGTCACCAAGCTTGTTTGTAATGACCTTTGGCCCCTTTCTGTCTAAACTTTAATACTATTTATTGCTGTTTTGAGAATAACGCAATCTGAGGCAATCTGAGGATCAATAGTAGGAGAAATGTGTAACTTTGCACAGGGACTTTTTAAAGATGTCTTAAGGGTTACATATCAAAAAAAGGTTTTTGGCTCCTTCACTTCTGGGTGATTTCAAAACTTGTTGATACCCCCTCATATAAGTTTAGGTTTTTTACTTAGTTTTTAAATGAACTAAATGTATGTTAAATGCCCACCTGTACACAGAGGTCATTGAAGGATAAATATGCTATACGTCCACAGGCAAGAGGGACTTGTAATGACCGCCCTAAAAGACGTAATGTTCGCGACTTGATTACTGCAAAAGAAAGAAAAAAGAAGAAATTATCAATAAAATATGATGGACAGTAACAAAACATGCTCGCGTAAAATAGCTTGAATTATGTCCATGGTATTAAGACAGTGACTATATATACAGCTGACATGATGACAAAACTTGACGATTTGTATTTGATGTTGTGAGATTTGTAACGAGAATTTCATTCATATGTAACTTTGGTTTGGAACGTGATATGACATTGACTTTGGTACCAAAATGTCCCTTAACATATAATACATAATATCATGATATAAATAACTCAATATTTATATTTCCCTTATAGTGCATTGTTTACTCGCATTGGGTCGCAATTGGTCATGTGAAGGTGAAGACTTCAATTGGTTGAAATACTTGTTTTAAAAAGGTATATCCTGGTCACAAGAATAATACTGGTTTAGAGTATCTGCGCTGCAGGTCATAATAATAAGTATACATTTTAGGTTCATTTCCAAAACCTTTACCGTATGGATACCTAAAGAAGATTTTAAAGACAGCACCACAATGCATTGCATTTTTGCCAAAAGCCGTAAATCTGGCCCCGCTTCATCTCGGTTCCCATAGACATGCACAAAATCATTACTTCATAGCTCCATCACCGTACGAGCTCTTAGATTCTTGTTTACATCAATAAATAAATTAGTTCTCAAAGTTCCTTTTTCTTATATCTAAAACCTAAGAGCTCGACTAGTAAACAACTTACTCACAGTTATTGGAAAACCAAAAAGACAGGGGCACCATCGATTTTCTGATGTGTGTCATGCGTGACAGAAAGCCACGATATTGATATCTCGGGGTACAAAGGCCACTGATATATTGATCGTATTGATACGAGTATCGATAAGGAGAAATCCAAATGCATTGTGGGAAAAAATGTTGAGTTTGCGCAATGCATTGTGGGTGCGACATTAAAATCTCCTTTGATGGATACCCTAATGACCGCAGCAGTGCATTATGGACCATTTCCACAATTCTTCTTTGATGATCCATGTTGCAAAATTTGATTAACAAACCAATACCTACCACCATCCTCTAGACTGGCCATACTTTGGAAGAGTTTGTCAAGTTTCTCGTTGGCATGACCATCACGCTTCAGAAAGTACACCTGACCTCCTAGAGGGAGCCCTTCAAGTCTGTAATCAACTCCAGAGTCTAAGCAAACTGTATTACAACGATTCTAGAAAATAAACGGTTTAAAAAGTTTGGGTATAATTGCTAATTAATTCAGATTTAATTTACCGCTGACAATGTCACCTAGAATATTATTTTGATTTGAAAGTTTATCACACTTATTGCTTGTTATTTTTACAAGTTTTTCATATGAAAAAAAGTAATCATGCAAACTGGTGTATTATCATAGTTCAAATTGTGTGTCTGCACACAGATAATGATGGTCGCGATTCACCTAAAAATGTTGGTATTTGTACCCCAGAAATCTATTCTAGAAACTGGACTCCATGATACCTGCCCATGTAGAATAGTGTACCCCTTCTGATAGCATACTGCCCAAATCAAACTGTTACTTAAAGGTAGATGACCCGATCACATTTTCGTAACACAGAATTATTTCAAACATACGGAGATTTTCATATCATATGAAAGCTCGTATTTTTCTCATCATCATACTGGAATTTGACGGCCTAAATCGGTATAATTACGGAGATATCGATGAAATAATGTCGAATTACCGCGAATGGTGGTAACCACCGATATAGTTTGTGCACTACTCAATGGGTACAGTTCACAGCATCTTGTGCGTCTAAAATAAGAACCATTAGAGCTATGCAACTCAAACTTTGGAACACGACTTTTTTAAGGATGACCTTTCATGTAGAATAGAAAACTTCAAGTTGAAAATCGGAAATGTGATCGGGTCATCTACCTTTAACATCTTTCAAATAACCCAACAAAATATGGCACAATACAGGACCTTGCTGTGCCTATGGGTGCCTAAATAGCATACAGTGTGCTGTAGGTTATGGGAATAACTACGAACAGTGGGGTGAGTGTGCATAAAACATGTCAATTCATACTCTTGTTATTTATAATAAGCAATTACCCTAAGTCCCTAGGTGTGGTTTGGGAATAAAAATCAGGGGAGAATCAGACCCTCAAGGAGTATAATGTTGTATGATTGTGTAGGACCTATTAGAGTTAGGGTCAACAAAAACAAGACATGAATATAGAATGAGTTTTGACATGGCTGTGTTTGCCCATGGGATACTATTTTAGCCCCCATGGATAACCGGAATGAATTAACCAAAGAAATACAGTCCCTCTCAACTCCCCTCCATTATCAACAACTGCCCATCCCTCTCCTCAACCCAAACCCTGGCTTAACCCTGACTCTTGCTATGTCTATTTATCTATCACGGCACAGTGACTAACTGCGTATTCTACTGATTGCAGCACACAAACAGGCGCGCCTACACGAGGCGCTGGTGTTGTAGACACACTGGTGTGTATACACACAAGCGTAGAGAGACGGAAGTTACATGCGTGACTGTCAAGTTACGTCACTGTCCAGAGGAAGACAAATAGAGTATGCATGATAGCCACCCCATTGTTACCTACTTTTAATATTTTAATAAATGGTACAAAGTTGCTCCTCTGCAGCCCATTCTTATACAGGTCGTCTGGTGCTCTGTTAGATGTTGCTACGACAACTATACCATGATTAAACATCTCCGTAAATAATCTCTTGAGTATCATTGCATCTGCTATATCAGTTACCTAGGGCAAGATGGAATCAATTTATATGTGTACAAAGAGTGAATACAGTGTACAATAATAAAATGCCAAGATCTCTGTGGACATGTATTCTAATTCCAATAAAAACCAACTGGGTTTAACTTGGTTCCAAAATGAATCTTCACTATGATGATATAGTCAGTGACTGATGGCATCAGCATTAACATTTAGATGCCTACAATGACAACAAGTAGATTTATTCAGACCAATTTTTAATCTTAATCTTTGGTCATTTTGACATTAAAAAAGTCATCATTTTCTATTTTGAAAATGGGGGCTAAATATGTCAGGATTATTATAGCCAAGAGCTAAGCTCAACAAAACCTTATGGTTGACATTCTTGTTATATAAAAGGCTTCCAATCAGGGCTTAGCAGGAGCAGGGAGCAAATTTACGCTTGCCAAATCTCAATGTAAGTGTCATATATAGTAGCAACTTTACATTGAAAATTGCCCTGGTTATTCCTTTCCATTCATCTTCAGGATGAAATATTTCTGTGGTTTTACCCTTTCACTGCCACCCCCCCCCCCCCCCCCCCCCCCCGGTATGTGATAAATTTCCCCTGATCCTGAAGGAAAGTCTGTGAACCAGGGCAAATTAGTGTAAAAAAAAGTAGCTCCTGGTTTTAATTCCTTATTTCAAGCCCTGCTTCCAATAATAAGAGAAATGTACTGTAAAACATTTGATTTTGCGGATACTTTATTTCACGAATTTAAAATAACTGCTATTTTAGTGGGCATTTAACTTTGCGAATCTGAAAATGTTACTGTTACTTTCAATGCAAAATTGTCAGTTTTGCGGGTATTTAATTTCGCGAATCCACATCCCTCGCAAAATTCACGAAATTAGATCCCTTGTGAAAAGTAAGTGGTTTTACAGTAATTTACCTGAAACTCATCAAAACACAAGAGCCAAATCTCTGAGCTGATAGCTTTGGCTACTGGTGCTATAGGGTCGTAGGGTTTGGATTTGTCGCTATCTTTGGTAATCTTCGGTATTTTCTGTTTAACTTCATGGATTCCTAGAAAGAACGGATGGGAAAAATGTCAGAATTGTAATGTAATAAATAATGACTGCATAAAGGAAATGAGTCGGAGAATCCATTTTTGGTATCAAATTTCACTAAAAATGCTCATTTTTAAAACTTTGTCTCAAAATTCGCTGCAAACGTAGCAAATTCAGTTTTGGTAAGAAATGCTGAAATTGCACCAAAATAATTTAAAGGCACTTCCTTAGGAAGCAGGGTTTTTTTTACATACAAATGTTTAGTCTTTAAAATGTTGACCAAAAGGTGCCAAAAATGTGATTTTGGAGATAAAGACCACAAAAACAGAAGTTTGAACCCTAGAGTTTTTACTCATTCAACCCAAATGTTGTTTTAAAAGTCTTTTTATAATAAAATGGATATATTTTAGCCTAAGCAACATAATCAGCGAGGTGGTGCAGTCAGTTAGAGCGTCGTAATACTGCATTGCCCCATAGTTCTGTTGGTGGATCGTTTGAGCATGAGTTCAATACGATACACCAACACAGCCTCGTCCCCGTGTCTCCTTCAGACTGTGCAGACTGAAGTAGGCATGTTCATGGCGCACCATGGTTTTTTAAGTCACATAGAGTGTGTTTCTACAGAGAGTCATTAGCCGGTTGATCACGGGGGGTAGACGTCTAACAGCTCTGTAGAAACAGGTCCTGACGCCGTTAGCCGTCTAATCTACCACGGGCAAATTATCCTAGAAAATCAAGGATAGCGGTGGTAGGTTAGCCTGCTAATTGCCCGCCGGAGCTCTGTAGAAACAGACCGCCGCCCGATTAGCCTTCTAACCGGAAATTGCTTTGTTTGTTTATTGCCAAGATGCTTGTTTGTTGTGTTGTTATATAATTAATCCGTGTCATTTCGAAATCAGCGGTTCCTCTACGCACACACCCCCACAAAGTGATTAATCGTCTTTTACGTCGTCTGTAGAAACAGCCCAGTACTTCTACCACCGCCTTTTTAGCAGGCTAAGTTACCACCGGCAAAAGGCGAAGGCTCTATAGAAACACACTTAAAGAAATGTTGGTCCCGTGTATCGGAAGAGCTATCCCAGAGCATGTTAAAAGGTCACAGACTCCTTTGTTAAGAGTAGGGGATCACTCTGGTCTGTGTTTGTACACACATATTCCTAGGTTTCAGGAACGTTTGTAAAAGTACGCTGAAGTTGGTGAAATGTGTCGGAATAGGATACCCTACCGACATAACCGGTATTGATACCGATACTGATAACACTTATAAAATAAACTTACTTGCATGAACATCCAGCATAAACGAGTTGAAATGTGTTCTCTTTTTCTGCTTCACATTCACATCCTCAAAGAACAGATCCATTAGCATGGTCTTGCCGGAGCCTACACTACCGTATAGATACAGACCCTCAGGGCCTGTACAAGGAGATGATGAACCTATGATCTGTGTGGAGAATAACAGACAGTAAAACCATTAGCATGGTCTTGCCGGAGCCTACACTACCGTATAGATACAGACCCTCAGGGCCTGTACAAGGAGATGATGAACCTATGATCTGTGTAGAGAATAACAGACAGTAAAACTATTAGCATGGTCTTGCCGGAGCCTACACTACTGTATAGATACAGACCCCCGGGGCCTGAACCTATGATCTGTGTGGAGAATAACAGACGGTAAAACCATTAGCATGGTCTTACCGGAGCCAACACTACCGTAAAAATATACCATTGAGGCCTGTACAAGGATGAAGGTCTGTCCCAAAAAATTGTCAGTGTTAAGTGCCCCACCCGCCTATAATTCTCCCTACACTACTTACCCTACTGAGTAATCCTGCTTGTTCTGGTTGGTATTCATCTAATTGATCATGTTACATCTACCTTAAAGTGCCCCCCCCCCCCCCCCCACACCTATTTATTCTCCCTACACTACTTACCCTACTCAGTAATCCTGGTTGTTTTGGTTGGTATTCATCTAATTGATCATGTTACATCTACCTTAAAGTGCTCCCCCCCCCCCCCCCCCCCCCCCACCCCACACCTATTTATTCTCCCTACACTACTTACCCTACTGAGTAATCCTGGTTGTTCTGGTTGGTATCCATCTAATTGATCATGTAGTTCCTGAAGATTGCTTACAATAGTTCTTTGATGTGCATCATCATGAAGATCACCGCACTCAATGAGGGCGTTATAGTTATCAATAGGACCATAGGCGGCTCTTTTCTTTTTATGTTTAGCTGTTTTATGTGTTCTGGTACTACCTCCTGGTTCATTGACATCTCGAATATTTGTGCCGCTGATTTCCTCTGATGCAATTGATGAATAGGTTTCTGTTGGAGAAATACAAAAAATCATCTTTATTAAAATGTTTGTCTTTATATGAAGAGCTTTCTTGCAAAAGGGCCACCAGGCAAACCCAGACATGTTACTCATTTTGCATCAGTGAATTTGTATTGACAAGTCCATTGAATTAATCATATTATTGTATGGCTGTGTTCATTACTGTTTCTATGACTTGGATTAGTGCATCCATGCACGCCAATTGAGGCACCAACAATACAAGCCACATTCCAAATAATGAATAGCCATCCATTTAATAATGCAAAATGAGTAAAAAGGCAGAAGTGGATGTAGGCCCTTTTGCATACACCTCTTCATATATAAATCATATGGGTCAAATAAAAAAAGGGTTCCTGCACCTTTAGGACAATAAAATTTCATGACTTTTCCATGACTAAATTATGAAAATTCCATGACCTAAGTTCATCAAAATGCTTGTATCAGCCAAAGTTGTCGGGCATAAAAAACAGATTAACGATGTTGAAATGTGAATGTTCAAGCTCTAAAAAATAAAATCATTTTGTCTTCCCGAAATTCTATGACTTTTCCATGACTTCTGTGACTGTCATTTTTAAAAATTTCAATGACTTTTGCAGGCCTGGAAATTGAAAATAAAATTCCATGACTTTTCCAGGTCGTGGGAACCCTGGGTCTTCCATCAAGCATTGCCTTGAAATGAATAATTAATTAATTTTCCATTTCAAAATTGTCTTTTACTGCCACAACTACCATTTTATACTGTCTATTTTTTTCTTCTTGAAATAACTGTCTGAATACATTTAACTATTATTTATTTTTGTTAAAAAGTTTCATTAAATTACAGCTGTGGATAGACATGTTGAAAACGTTAACGGAAATCTGTTATTTCTCGGTCAAAGCCATGCCCCTGACAGATATGCTAAGAGACTCCTTAGGCTTAAGTTTTAACTAAAAACAAAAAGAGTTAAAGGTAGATGACCCGATCACATTTTCATAACACAGAATTATTTCAAACATACAGCGATTTTCATATCATATGAAAGCTCGTATTTTTCTCATCATCATACTGAAATTTGACGGCCTAGATCGGTATAATTACGGAGAAATCGATGAAATAACGTCGAATTACCACGAATGGTGGTAACCACCGATATAGTTTGTGTACAACTCAATGGGTACAGTTCACAGCATCTTGTGCGTCTAAAATAAGAACCATTAGAGCTATGCAACTCAAACTTTGGAACACGACTTTTTTAAGGATGACCTTTCATGTAGAATAGAAAACTTCAAGTTGAAAATCGGAATGTGATCGGGTCATCTACCTTTAATTAGTTGAGTAGTACTAGTAGTACTGTAAAACAGTAACTGTCATGTCTCATGACTCTGTCAATCATTGACTGTAGCCTGTGACGTGTAGAAAAGAAGTGTAGCTGTAACTTGTAATGTAAGTGTAGGGAGCACACAACGAAATAGGTCTCGCGACACGCTATCGACGCGATCAATCAAAGTTGAGTACGACAATAGTTCCTATTTGGCGGGAAAGAGAGTTATTTTTTGACGGTTTATGATATAATTTTTCACTAATATGTTATGTTTGAAATGTGTAGTTGATGTTCTGACATTTAAACTAGGTGATTTGAGGTCAATTTTAATTTCACGGACCGATTTACACATGCGGTAATATCCAGACCGGAGACCGAATTTCGGTAGGCATATCACTACGTTGTTATGCGGCGGCTTATATCAAAAAAAGTGCGCGGTAATGTTACCTTCATATTCAGATATGTTGTAGATAACCCTTGTGAGTAATACATATCAAAATCTCATTGAACCAAACGCACTAATATAGAAACTAGAGCCATTTAAGTAAGCCTTTCCTAACAGTAAAGTCTATGGAGAGCGTCTTGGTGTTGTGCTCCCTTATAGGACCAGGTTCCCGATCTCCCACGTGCTTCGTTCCATTTTAGGTGTATTACACAATGCAATAAATAAAAGTCGGGTTTCACCCAAATCTATGCGTTTTGATATCTACTGGGCAGTGTATTTATGGCATAGGCCAACATTGTCCGGTTTAAAAAACAGGGGGGGGGGCGTGTGGTTGCTCTATTTTATACAAAACAAGGTGTTATTTCAGTGATGTGTTATATAGGTGGGTTAGGTCGACATAATCAGAGACTGATCAAAATCAAAATCAGTTGAATTTGAGTCAAAAAGTTTTAATTTTAAGAGTGTAGGCCTAACAATTCAAAGCGTGCCGCGTCCAGAGTCAAAAAACGGAAAATAATAGTGATTTTACAGAAGATGCGGCCTCCATGATCAGATCATATCTCAAAAATGGATTGTTCAATTGTCATGTTATTTGGCTAGTTTGTTTAGAATTTCACGCTGAAAAAGTTGATATCAATTGATTTTGAACAAGTTTGTCCCTCTATAAGGGAGCACACAACTAAATAGGTCTCGCGACACGCTATCGACGCGATCAATCAAAGTTGAGTACGACAATAGTTCCTATTTGGCGGGAAAGAGAGTTATTTTTTGACGGTTTATGATATAATTTTTCACTAATATGTTATGTTTGAAATGTGTAGTTGATGTTCTGACATTTAAACTAGGTGATTTGAGGTCAATTTTAATTTCACGGACCGATTTACACATGCGGTAATATCCAGACCGGAGACCGAATTTCGGTAGGCATATCACTACGTTGTTATGCGGCGGCTTATATTTAAAAAAAGTGCGCGGTAATGTTACCTTCATATTCAGATATGTTGTAGATAACCCTTGTGAGTAAAACATATCAAAATCTCATTGAACCAAACGCACTAATATAGAAACTAGAGCCATTTAAGTAAGCCTTTCCTAACAGTAAAGTCTATGGAGAGCGTCTTGGTGTTGTGCTCCCTGTAGGGACTAGGCCTAGGGGTCTGTACAAAACATAGTCCTAGGTCACACTCACAGGGTAAGCGGGATCCTTAGGCGAGGATAGCCCCTTAGGCACCCTGGTTGGTGACTTCAAAATTGGAGTGTTGACCAATGACCAGTATTCCTAATTGGAAATGGCTATTCGTACAACTGTTGTACTAATTGGACGAAGATTTCTGTAATTCGCACAACGACTCTGGACCAATGAGGTTCGAGCAACTATGACCTTCAGTGACATCAAGCCTGCATCAATGGTTTAAAAATAAAAGCTTGAATAGGGGCCCGGCCCCCAAAAGCATAAAAAGCCTCGAACAGCAGCAGGGGAACGTAGAAGTTGATTTTTTTCTTCAATTTTCGAGCCCATTTGGTGCGATTTGGGGTGTTCTTTGACCAATTATTGAAAAGCAATCACTTTATTTCATTTTGCCTTGGCCATCGCACATCGGCACTATATGAAAAATCATGCCCATCCCACCCTGGGATTTCCGCCTAGTGTACTAACGGGACTGGGAATGGGACTCCCTCCCCCTTTTTCCCCCAGGGGCCTCCCATGTCCTATTACAATAGTTCAATAGTGGTACGAATTAGGGACTCCCCCACACTAGACCCACTCTTCAACAATAGTTGTATGAGTTATAACTTATAGGGACTTCCCCCACAGAGGACCTTATCTTTAGTTGTACGAATTACATGGACTCCCCCAGGGGACCCCTCTTCAACAATAGTTGTACGAATTACAGGGACTCCCTCTTATTTTTACAATGAACTTGAGAAGGGACTCTCCCTCTGATGCTGATAACAATAGTTGATAGTTGTACGAATTACAGAGACTCCCCTATTTTTTACAACAGTTTAAATACTATAAGATACTCCCCTCCCAATTATACAATACAAGTGTACGAATATAGGGACGTCCCCAGAGGGGCCTCCCGTCGAATTATTACAATAGTTGTAGGGACTCCCTTTTTTATACAATAGATAACCCTAACCCCGGTTTAGGATTTTTGACCGGGATCACAATTTTCTAGGAAAAAACACCAACTAAATCTCCGGGAACCTGCCAGGATTCGATCCGGGGACCCTCCGTTCTCATGCCCCACCTTCCAACCACTAAGCCACAGCCCTCAGCTACACATTCGTGCAGTATACTGCACTCATTATATAGGCTCGGTTGACTACGTCATCGAAAACCGACGGCGCATGCGTTTGGAGTGGGACTTGGGATTAGCATTTTTTAGCACTCAGGGGGGTTAGGGTTAAGTTGTGCGAATCACGAGAATTCCCCCAAGGGACTCACATCTTACAATAGTTAGAGCTCCCCTCTAATATTTGTACAATAGTTGCACGAATAACAGGGACTCCCCTCTTATTTTTACAATAGGTGATCACGGACCTTCATTTTGCCGTTGACTACAAAGCATCAAAATCAAGTCTACACTCTACTCGACCATACAGAAGAACGTTCCTAGTGACCATGTGAGGCTGTGTAAGCGACCGTTGTTTACATGAGCAATATTTCCGAAATTCGTAAAATGTTTCACTTGATTTTCAGACTTTGATACTTGATACGATGAATCCTTTGCAGCTGTGATCGCAGCTAAACTGGATTGTGGTGCGTGACGTCCGTAGCCAGACGGAATGTGCAGTGTAGAAAAATGGTGCGCGTACTGAAATATTACTTAAAGTTTTTCAAAATAAGGGTGCGCTAAAAACTGGTAGGGAATTAAAGGACGTTGCTACCATGTGGAGGCTGCATAGCCCTAATGGTAGGCATGGACGTGGTCCTGAATATGTTGACCGATGGATGTATGTGGAGGACAGCAGCTGGTGGGAGTCTGTTCCATACATAGATCGCCCATTGGTAGAAGGCGAATTTGTGTGCATTTATTGATGTGTGTATATTGTTTACATACTTGAGAGGGTGGTCCAATCTGTTGGAGATATGTGTAGCCCTTTGAATGTTGTGTGGAAAGTGAATGTTCACCAGGCCATATTGTATTTTATAAATTATGGTGGCTTGTTGAGCCAGGCGGCGGGTGTGGAGCGAATCCCATTTGAGTTTAGTGATTAAGGGGGTAACAGGGGTTTGTCTCCTGTAGTCACGGAAGACAAACCGGGCTGAACTGCGCTGTATTTTCTCTATTCTATTTATTTCGGATTTTGTTTGAGGGTTCCAGACCTCACTGGCGTATTCAACTTGTGGGCGAATGAGAGTTTGGTAAGCTCTAGCTTTGACTGTTTTGGAGCAGGGGGAGAGAGTTCTCCTCAGTAGACCAAGTGTACGATTGGCTTTATTTAGAACTTTGGTGCAATGATCATTCCATTTTAAGTCGTGCGAGATGGTGACTCCTAAGTAGTCTGCCTGTTGAACACAGGGGATGACCTCATCCAGTAGTGTGTACTGATGGGCAAGAGGTGTGCGCTTAAGTGTGATTGAGAGAGCAGCACATTTTTTGACATTGAATGACATTGACCATTTTTTGGCCCATTTGCCTAGGGTTGCCAGGTCGTTTTGTAATATGATTTGATCCTGTGGATCTCTTATCTCTCTGTATATTATGCTGTCGTCAGCAAAAAGCTTAACAGTAGATTGTATGTGTTCGTTTATGTCGTTAATATATAATAAGAATAGGACAGGGCCCAGGACTGAGCCTTGGGGCACCCCTGAAGACACATTAATCCAGTTTGAGTGAGTTCCATTGACGGATACTGCCTGAGTTCGGTCAGATAGGAAGCTATTTATCCACCCCAGTGTGTTTTCTCTTATACCGTAATACTTTAGTTTGACTGCAAGGTGCTGGTGAGAGACTTTGTCAAAAGCCTTACTAAAATCAAGCAGGACAGCATCAGTCTGGCCTTTCCGGTTTAGGGTGTCAGACCAGTCATTTGTGGAGTTTATGAGCTGAGTGACAGTTGACAGTCGCTCCCTAAATCCGTGTTGGTCATTTATTAGTATGTTGTTTGAACTTAGGTGTTTAGCAACGTGGCTCAGGACTATGTGCTCCATGATTTTGCAGCAAACGCAGGTTAAAGAAATTGGTCTGTAGTTGGACAGGTCAGACTTGTTACCGCTCTTGAATATCGAGGTAACTAAAGCTTGTCTCCACTGTTTTGGTACTTCAGATGTATCGTATGATTGTTGAAACAAGAATGTTAGGGCAGGGGCCAGTTCGTTAGCTACATGTTTGAGTAGGCGTGGTGACAGCTCATCAGGGCCACTTGATTTGGATGGGTTAAGCTGTGAGAGTTGTTTGGCCACACCTTCTACCCCAATGGTTAGATGTGGGATAGGATTGTAGGGGGAATTGCGCTTTTGTTGTTCCTGTGTGTGTTCACGTTTTGTGAAAACGCTGCCGAAGTGCGAGTTGAGCGCTTCGGCCTTGTCGTAATCGGTGTTGCACATTTTATTTTGCGACTTGAGAGTTGGAATTCCCATGTTTTCTGTACGTGTGAGTTTAACATATGACCAAAAGGACTTTGGATTTTCAGTAAGGCTTTCCCCTATGACATTGTTGATGTAGTCATGGTGTGAGTTCCTAATCAGCCTAGTGACATAGTTTCGCTGCACACGGTAGGCTCTCCAGTCAGTGGTGTTGTTTGACTTGCGAGCTTTGGAGAACATTTTGTCTCTTTTTCGCATTTTGCGTTTGATTCCCAGATTAATCCTATCCCACATCAGAGGGCGAGGTGGCGCAGTCGGTTAGAGCGTCGTACACTGCTGCGCACCGTAGTTCTGTTGGTGGATCGTTGATGAGTGAGAGTTCAAAAACGATACACCAACACAGCCTCGTCCCCATGCCTCCTTCAGACCGTGCAGACTGAAGTTGGCATGTTCATGGCGCATCGTGCTTCGGAAGGTACGTAGAAATGTTGGTCCCGTGTATCGGAAGAGCTATCCCCGAGCACGTTAAAAGGTCACAGACTCCTTCGTAAAGAGTAGGGGATCATCCCGGTCTGTGTCTGTCACAAAAACTCATGTCCCTATAGTTCCAGGGGCCGTGGCATCATGGAACCGTATAGTATACACTATACACTATGTTCTGTAGCTATGTATCAGTGATGATGATGATGATGAAGGCTGTGTTTTGACCTAGTAAGCTTAGAAGGTATGTGGTCATCAACCAGCTTCAGGAGGTTAAATCTTATTATTCTCCAGTTTGCATCCACTGATTGTTTAAGCGGGTTGGAGGCAAGGAACTGGGTCACATACTCATTCACTTTCAACTTGAAATCATTTAGGTCTGCTTTATGGAACAAGTAGACCTTCCTACGAGGTTTTCTTTGTAGTTTTGGTTTCATGTTTATGTCGAAGAGGACGAGACAGTGATCTGAAATGCCTGGCAGTACTTGGATGTTATGAATGAGGTTTCGGTTTGATGTCACAATGAGGTCAAGTATGCTGTTTGAGATTGGTCTGGTAATTTTATCGGTTAGCTGGGAGAGAGAGTTTTCTAGAAGAAAATCGAGGAATCTCTCGTGTATGGCTTTGGTCTTTGAGTTTGTTGTTTTCCAGTTTTCCCAGTTAATATCTGGAAGGTTGAAGTCGCCACCAATTATGATTTTGACTTGTAAAAAACATGTGAACACTTGCATTATGTGTAAATATGATAACATGAGTATGTAGAGGAATCACTTTGTCAAATATTCTGTTCGATGGTAATTTGGTAATATTTCACGGGAGTACAAAAAGGGTTACATTTTGGCCGTTTTGGTGATGGTGCAATCTGAATTTGTTTGAATTATCGTAGTTTGTGGTCAACGGCATGTGACGTCACTCCGTAATCACCTATAGTTAGGGATGTTCATATCATTGACTATAGAGGGCGACATTTTTGACCAAAATATGTAGAAAACTCATGTTTACCTCTTGTAAATACAGCGATGTAGTGCGATGTGGCTAGGGTGTATTCACTGATGTCTAAATAACCCCACACAAGCAACTAGACATCATGAAAGTAAACCCTTAATTACCTAAAATGGTTTTAAAATGTGCATGACTTAAACTACTTTAGGTTATAACTTTTTTATTATCCAGCCTGCAGACAAGGTTGAACCATCATTTTTTATTGTAAAGTACTTTGTTTCCATGACCATGTAATCCATTTTCAAAGAGATAAATTTATTTTCAAAATTCTATGAACATGCCTACTAGTATAGTTGTATTGTACGAATAACAGAGACTCTCATCTAATTCGTACAACAGACAGTTGTGCGAATTACAGCGATACCGCGCTAATTCGTACAACTTGTACGAATAGACTCTTCCTTCCTAATTTCCTTCAAGACTAGACAAATACACAGTGTAACTGTGTTAATAACTGTCGAATTTTGCTCCGATATTGTCCCCAGCCCAGTTTATTGATGGTTTATCTTACGTGTTCCTTTAGATAGTGTAGATTGATTCCGTCTCAGTGTATTCTCCAACCGCAGTGTACTTCTAACACGGAATATACGTTTGTGAGTATGCCTACAACGGAAGAATAATAAGCCAAATGTAAATTTTGTCGGACTTAAAAAACCGGCACGAAAAACTCGACATGTCGCCATTTTGGGAATCACCTGTGACGTCACTTTACTCAAGACACGACCAATTTTGTGTAGGGGTGTCATCAGTTGGGAAATTCCCTACTGAACATTCCAGGTTGAAATCATAGTTTGATAAAAAAAGAAACTTTAAAAAGGGAAGTGCTTGTACGTATCAAAATCATGTTGATTTTGAAGTAATTTGGAATTTATGAATTCTGATCAGAAAAGTAACTCTGCAAGAAAATCTGCTTTCAAAAAAAAAAAAATCAAGGATAGAGGGCATCCCATGGAAAAGATCGCATAATATGCCTTTAACCGGAAATTCCCATATTTATCACACATCTTGAAACTCTATGAAAATATGCATTCATATACTTATGAAACAACCTTAACCCATGCTTTAACAAGCAACAATTGTTTTCAACACTTTCTAAAACAATGGGTTCGGTCGGGGCAGTCGGGGCCAGAACAACAGGGTTTTTTCGGGGTTTTTTTAACTTTAGAACTAACTGCTGAACTGACAGGGTTTTTACCCCCTAAATTTAACGAACCCCTCTGTGAATAAGCCAGTCCCATGTGATCAACCCCCCCCCCCTTGACCCCCCATTAATTTTCTCCTGTCGCACTCTGTGGAAATAATCATCGGAATGGTGTCCACTATTATAGTTGTACGGGCACACGGCTTTTATTCATATTTTCCCTTGAAAATATCCGTAACAAAGAAAATCTGTAAACGTTTTGCTGTTTTTAACAAGCAAAAAAATGTTTTCAACAATTTCTAAAACAATGTTTCAGTCGGGAGAGCATTCGGGGGCCAGAGCAACAGGCTTTTCCCGTTAAATAAAGGCTTATTTGACTGGTTTTTTAAAAACGTTTTGGGCGGAACCGGACCCATGTTTTAAGTCACGTTCATTTCCCTAGACTGATACGCAGATTTGACAGTTTTTCCAGCACAAAATCACACTACATGTTTAGGGATTACTTACAAAAACAACCCTTTTTAATATAGGGCTTTTCCCGAAAAAAGTTGCCCATAGGGCTTTTCCCGAAAAAAGTTGCCCCCCCCCACCCACCCCCCCCCCCCCCCCCCCCCTCCCCCCTCCCTAGAGGAATTTAGAATTCCAAACTTTTTTTCAATAGTCGAGGCCTGGAATTCCAGATTTTTTTGTCTCGCAATTAGTCAGCCACCCTACCGAGGAATTTGGAATTCCAGACTTTGTTCAATACTGAATATTGAATACTGAGAGTTGATCCATGCAAATCCCACTGGCCGGGAGATTCACCTAAATGGGGTCAAAGGTCATACAGGGGACATTAGAGGTCAATCTGGGTACACCCTATGAGTCATTTCGAATCCCCTTACCCAAAGATGTGTCAACAAGTTTAGTTGAGATTGAAGTCCGATTTTTTTTAATGAGAGAGGGCCCTGAACTTCTGACAAAACGGGGGGGGGGGGGGGGGTCAAAGGTCATGTAGTGGTCATTACAGTTCCGAATTCTAAATCCCCTAATACCCAAAGAGTGTCACCAAGTTTGGTTGAGATTGAAGTTTGACTTTTCATATGAGTGCCCTAAAAACCAGTTTAAAATGTTGACAAAATCTGGATCAAAGGGGTCATTAGAGGTAGCACACCTCTAAATAGTTCCAGGCGAAAACTTGCAACTCTTATTGCGCAATACTTCTTATCAATACGCGTGATTAAAATAGTGATTTCTCGGGAACTACAGTGATTCAGCAGACGAGGTTGGTATCAAATTAAAGCTAACAATATGAATTTTAATGATAGATCATTCACAAATAATATTAACTATTTTTTGTTAATAAATAGTAGTCCTACTTTCACGGTGCACGGCCGTAAGTCTTGCGAAAAATCAACTTGAAAAATGACCGTAGAGGGCTTAGATGCTCGATTGCTTAAAATCTAACGGTTATCCATGTATATTTTACAATTTTAATCATAAGCTTGCTAAAATAGCTAGAGTTTACTACCAAATTGAATGACTTTCTATGTGTAAATTTAAAAATAACCTTGCCAGAACATGGTTTAAATCTTCGGAAAATCTAATAGTACGTTGGCCTGCGTGTATAATGCGTCATAGTTTGGGGGCATAAATAGAAATTTATACATAGAAATTCTTTCAATTTGGTATTAAACTCTATAGCTATTTTAGCAAGCTTTCGATTAAAATTGTAAAATATACATGGATAACCGTTAGATTTTAAGCAATCGAGCATCTAAGCGCATCGGCCGTAATTCAAAAACTTGTCTTTTGCTAATGTCGGGTTTCTAGCATAGTCGAAGGCCTAACATTTTCCTAACTTTAAATCGTTAAAATCGATCTATCGTTATAAACATATTATAAGCATTGTCTTGGGCTTAAATTTGATACCAAAATCAATTCCTAAATCACAATGGTCATTGAGATATCATCTCTTGAAGCGTCGCGCATCGATCAAAATAAGGTGCAAAATGGTCGTCTAATTTCGACTTCCTATTATTTAGAGGTTTGCTACCTAGAGATCAATCTGTGTACACCTCATGACTATCTCAAGTCCCCTTAAATAAATTCAAAGAACATTGTCACACCAAGTTTGGCTGAAATTGAAGTGACTTTATATGAGAGCCCTAACAACATCAAACTTGGCAAAATGGGGTCAAGGGGGTCATTCGTAGCAATCTGTGTACACACCATGAGCGAGCATCTCAAGTCCCCTTACCCAAAGAATATTGTCACCAAGTTTGGCTGAGATAGAAGTCTTTTGAAGTCGGACTTTATTATACATACTAGAGCCCTAAACAGCAGCCATAGGCCTAAGTGCAGTTTAAAGTGTTGGCAAAATGGGGATATAAACGTCGCAGCTCTCTGTCACCTAGAGAGATGAGATTTTGTGTACAGGTAACAGACCCGGCACGATCCCCTACTCTTTACGATGAGGTCTGCAGCTATTTAACGTGTTCAAGGTGAGCGTCTGAACACACGGAACCAACGGCTTTACGTGACTCTTCGAAACCACGGCGCAACTGACATTCACTGTATAGACCTGCACGTTTATACACAGCAAATGGGGTAGTGGAGAAATTCTACAATTAAATCGATCATCAGCTAACCACGGAAGAAGATACGATAAACTAACCTAACTGAATTCAGACTTGATTGTAGAGTTTCCGACCTAGATAGGAATTTTTTGGGATAACAAAGAATCCTGGTTTCAAGGCGACTTGAACCCATGATCCTGTGATTGAAAGAATATCCCCGACCGATGATCAGAGCGATAGACGTACCGCTCAACCACCTCTACCTCATATGTTCACTACACAAAATGATGACTGTAAAAGAGTTATCTGCACATGAAGTTCACAAGCTGAATTTGTACGGCAATATTACCTGAGACGAATATCAGGTATATTCGTCTCGGATGTTACCGCCTGCCAGATCTGGGTGTATGAATCTCTATGTGGGCTTAGGAAACACCATACACAAGACGTTCAAACATGGTTAAACGTCCCATTGATATTACAATGGATACAATAGGCACCCATTGTCTCTTGTTGTACGAGGGTCAATCAATAAGTTCTACCTCCTCCCTCATAACATCGCTAATATTAATGTCAACCTCATGACATTTGTCATGATTATAGCTCCGAATCATAGCTACAAATGTGTAGTAAATGATAATTGATATATGTTTTACTTTTGTTATGACGCGGTCAAAGCCAGAGAGAGATTTAGGACAACGGACACAGAAAATTACCTTAAAAATATACACATGTTTTCGGGTGTTTTTTCGTATTGTTTGGTTAAATATAAGAGCATGATTTAAATACTGAAAATGAAAATGAATGAATGATATTTGAATATATTACAGTATTATCATGTATAGAATGATAATATTGTAAACAATATTAACTCTTGTAGGCTTGCAAATAGTGTACTATCAACTCAAAAGTATTGCTATGCCTTTGGCATACCAGAATACTGCCATCTGTCAAATTTTCGTTGTTACAACTTCAGCCACAATGATGCCTCGAATGTTAAATCTTTACCATAATAGTCACTTTATGAGTTTTACTTAAGTGAAACCTTCAGAATAAGCAATCAGGTAGTCAATGATAGAAAATTATCGCTTTGACAGACTTTAAATCCCTCCATTTAGTTCGATATATTGAAGATCATTTAGTTATCATGAAAGTAAAATATGACTTTTACAGGGTTCTTTAGGGAAGGGGTAAACTGAATGGTTGTCCTGACCTGGATTTGGCTAATCAGAGGGCATATTTTTCCAAACCAATCAGTCAACTTTATTGTTTACAGTCTGTTAAAGAGATATATCTGACATTTAGAACGGTTATAATCGACCGATAGGTATGTTTTGCCTCTTGCAATAGGCCAATTGAAAGCACTTCGGCGATGTTTTGCTGTTTTTCATCCATTTCCGTCACACTAAATCGAGGTTTGGTTCTCACTGCATGTCCGGAAAAGTACAACCAGTACTCAGATCAATTTACATTGGATTTGTAGCCGAGATTCCGAGCTACAATCTTGTGATATTTGATAAGACTGGCTCATATAATAATAAAGTTATGAGGTAGGAGGTAGAACTTATTGAATGACCCTCGTAATACAAACCCACACGCTCCGATCGTTATACTTCCACTTTTCGCGCTTGGTACCAATCGTCTGGTTATCAATTACACATCGATAATTCGTGCCACTATGGATTGACGTCATGTCCATCCAACTCGAGCATTAATTTTCAACTGACTGAAATGGAATCTTCAGTTAAAATATTCATTTCAGAATCTACAGGAATTCTTTTCAAATATCGGGAGGTGTTATAACTTATTATTTGATTTATTCTTTCATCAGCATTCTACTGTAAAAGCCAATATTTGTGCGTAAAGATATTTTCATGCATTTTGATATCATAGACATTTCGCGAATTGTTTTTTTTTTTGTGGGCGACCTTCTGGGTGCATTGCATGAATGTTGAAAACAATATTTTTGTGTTATAATTTGTGCGGAAAAATATTTTGCGCTTAAGCTCGACCGCCCGGCAACCGCCGTTTCCGTGCAGTTCCGTGAGGTTGCAGCCGGTTTCTATTATTCTAAACAATGATATGCGGTCCAACCGGGCGGAACCGGCGGTTGCTGCGCGGTTGAGTTTTGATTTGCTCCCTAAATAAAACCACCGCAAAAGTTTCAGCTTTTACAGTATTTAATACCTCGTCCCTTTTTTTGATTCAGTTGTTAATTGACCTACACAGATCACTTGTCAAATGAGCAAACACTAGACACCATAAAATGACAGACGTTACAAAGTTGATACTTTTCAATTGACCCGTTTGCATTTAATCTCCATCACCATTCATTCTTATAAACCACAACCATCATAACAACATTCACATTTAATAATTTTAAAAAAAGGGTTAAATCCCACCATGGATTGTTTATCATTGTTATCAACTCTACGGCAAGTACAGAAAACAAGTCAATATGGTTACACAACATCAGGCTGTTCCATCTGATAATCCACACCCCTTAGTTGTTATATTATCAACACAGATCATGTATTATAGCTGTGTATTTCATAAGGGGTGAAGTAATATAATGGAATAGCTGTCCCAGTTTGATAATCCACACCCCTTAATTGATATATTATCAATACAGATCATGCATTATAGCTGTGTATTTCATAAGGGGTAAAGTAACATAATGGAATAGCTGTTCAACTTTACTCCATCACTCTATAAATGGTACAGTGGTAAAGCACATTAGGTGGAATAGCTTATATCTAATGATTCAGCATTATGTTTATTTTCCAAACTCCCTCTGTTGAAAAGCAAAACCCACACTGAGAATGCATTCTACCAGCGCTTTTCCACAAGGGGTGGCAGATATAAAATGGAATAGCTTATATATTATATAATAATTTAGCATTCTGTTTATATTCCAAACTCCCTCCTATGCAAAACACACATGGAGAATGCATTCTACCTGCGCTTTTCCACAAGGGGTCACAGATATAAAATGGAATAGCTTTTTAAAACAGATGTGAATTCAACTGACTTACACATCACAAACAACTAGTGTTTTTCAGATTTGATAGGCTGTCTTATTTTTATTAACCCATTCCGCTACAAAACAAGACTAAATTCTGTGTAGTATAATGTTTGGTCTGTTTTATGACATTACAGTTTATCAAATAAAGATATTTTCATTTTGATAAACGACTTTATCATAAAAGACAACACTATGAATCACACTGTAGTATTGAAGAATTATTTTTTTATATAATTTACTTCAGAATTCAAGATGAATATTATTAATAATGGTCTTTTTTGCTGTTGGCACTCACGAAATCAAAAAAGCAGTCTTACTGCCCAACATATTTATATTGCGACTGTTTATAGAGCTTCATAGCTGGGGAGCATATATTGTTTTGAAACACATTGAAACACATGTGACCTTCTACCCTAAATCAAGGTCAAGGTCAATCAACCACCCAAGTTGGCAAGGATGTCCACTTTCGTTTTAATTTTACCAACTTCAAAAACATTTTGGTATAACTCCCTGTGTCAGACTCCACCAGGACCAGAAAACCTCTATATGCTCCCCAACTACCTACCTAATGTGAAATTCTGATCTAGCCGTAGATCAGAATATTTGAATTGATGTTTTGTTGTACAACGAGGGCTGTTTTTTCTTAATCCTTACAAGTGTAAGTTCATACATGTAATACAATTGTAAATATGTACAAATCTCAGCTTGTATCAAAATTACGGGCACATTATGTGATCTTTTCCAGAGAGCGCCCTCTATTCATGATTTTTTTTTTTAGAAAGGAGATTTTCTTGCAGATTACATTTCTGATCATAAATCGTACATACATTCCAAGTTACAGAGCGGTACGATACCTAATTACCTCAAAATCATGGTTTAAGAGTGAATTTAGAGTGAAAATATAAACTGTCATGTTATCCTGACAGTTTATTTTCACTCTAAAACCATGATTTTGAAGTAATTAAGAATCGTATCGATTTATGATCAGAAATGTAAATCTGCAAGAAAATCTGCTTCCAATTTTTTTTCGAGGATTGAGGGCGTCCTCTGGAAAAGATCAAATGATATGCCTTTAAGGGTGCAGCCTCCAAGGCATCACTGAATATACCTATAGATATTTAAAAAAGTGCAGCAAAAACATAAAGCAAAGTGTATAAAAGAAGTAACTGAGTAACTAAAAAGATCAACTTCAAAGGAAACATTGATAAAATATAAAACAAAACATGAATGATGCAGATTTTAACCATTGAAAATGTGATTTTGAAAAAAACACCTAATGACGTTATTTATGGAGAGAATTTGTATAAATTATAGAAATTATGTTACAAACATCTTGAGGACACTGGTTAATATCTTTACAAAATTATATTTTTAAAAATCCAATATAAATGCAATAATCAGTGTTAACCCTATGACATTAAATCTTTATGTTAAAATGAGTAGATATGTAACCAAGACACATCCACGGTATGAATTGCTATCAAATGTGTATAGCCGCAGCAAAAGGATGCAGTTGTCTCTTAAAGACAAAGTTGAGATCTTAATACCAATGAAAGGAGCTTTTTGAATGCTTTAAAATGACACCTTTGTGGTTAAGATTGGATACTGCAATCTAAATTGATGAAGAAACATGTGGTGCGATCTGTGAAAACCCGTCAGATGTCGCAAAATGTGAACTAGGGATTTTTTTAAAAATTAAATCAAATACTTTGTGTCATCATCTTTCATGAAATTTCAACTTCAAAAACTTACTTCAGTCACTTTTATTATTAACCTTATAATGTTATTCTATTGAATTATGTATCTTTTTTGGCCTGTTTTCATGTTTTGTAGCTTTTTATGACATCACAATCATCATTCACTCACAACTTTTTTTGTAGTGATCGTAGAAAAATGATCGAAACAGTTCTGTAATCAGCACAGTTTTAGCTTTCTTATGATATAAATATCTCAAATATGAAAAATGCCACCATGTGGTGGGTTTTCACAGATCGCAAGAAATATGACTGTAAAATTGTCATACATTTCTTTGTTTTTCCATGCCTAATTCCACCAATATCTCAAATTGCGTTTTACCGACAACTGCACCCTTTTGCCGCGACAGTACACAAATGATCTTGTACTGTGAACAGTTTGAATAAATGTGCTAGTTTCTTACAGCGATTTTTTTTGTCTGTCTGTTTGTCCAAACCGGCCCACCAGAATTTACTAAAATATAAACAAAAAATACACAATTTTCTGAATTGTCAAAGATTTTTTCTTCAAAAAGGCTGCATAGGCAAAAAGGCTGTGTAGGTTAATCCTTCCCATTTCCTTCCATTACACAACACACTATCTCTACATATCGTGGCCATGCAGACAGACTATGGGGAACCAGTGTAGTATACAAATAGACTTGATCCCAGACTCTTGGCATCTTTGTGGCGGATGCCTTTGATCAGTCAATGTATTCTGGTGATAATATGACAGGTCATAAATATAGGACTGGATCAAGACTATAATTCGGCACAATAAAATAGTTGGCACACTTCACTTCATCAGCATGAGTAATTACTCTCCATGTCAAAATATGCACATACAAATTACGCCTTGCTATTACTATTGTTTGTACATATTGAAAGCCCTGCAGCGTCCGACTTTCTTTCTCAATTTTACATTTCGCCTTTCTTACTCTTATTTATAATAAAACATATTGTTACAATATAATATAATATATATATATTGTTATTTAGACTTTGTCTTATAATATCAGCTGTGATAAAATTATATTATATATGTCAACGTCTCCTGTCTATTTCAACCTGAGGGAGGGTCACTACATCATGTCTGATTGCTAACTTAACCCTTAACACTTTCCACACGGCTATAGTTTTACCACATATACAAAACAGATTTTTCAGAAACCTTTCCCAACTTTCAAGGCTTATCTCAAGGATTACTGAACCAATACTAGGCATGCATGTTTGTACTTATTTCAATGCATTTCTCATGGTGATTCCAAATATGGTGATAAGATTCAATGATGTTGACATTTTTGAACATTTTGTGAAACTTTGGAATGTCGTCTGCAGACGCCTGCCGCATGGAAAGTGTTAACACTCTTGGGTACTACAAAATACTACATCAATAGTCTAGTCAGTTCCAACTGAGGCGACTTACATTCATACACTCTTAATAGTGTTGAACCAATCAGAGAGCAAGAAACTAAAATATGCGGAGTGCATTGAATGAAAGTGTCTAATGCACTCCGTGTGCGCGCACCACACGCCTTGTTCTGATTCATTGTTCAGGCATCACAGGTTTGCCGATTTTCAATGTGGGTGTTAGCATGTTTCTATTTTGTTATTACATAGATCAAAATTATGTGAATTTTGATTTGTATAGTGTCGTGTATGAATTAGGTCAATACAAGCGTATGTTTTGTTTCACGATTTTTTTAAATAAAAATCAATGTACTTAAGCAAATGTTGACGCTCACAATAGCACTCTCCCTGTGGGGTTGTGCCATTATCCACACATCAACATCAGCGTGTGTGCATTGATTTGTCTAATTTCTCTCGAAAACAACACATACGCATTTATTGACCTATAAGCAGTAAATGCATACAGATCAGAGCGTGAGTACACATGAGGTTCACATAATGCAACAGGCTTAACACGAACGTACAACTATATGCAGTCATTTTCTCTCAGCGTGCAATAATAATCCAAGCGTACACACTTGATATTGTCATATGCACGCTGCGCCCTGTTGTTTTACACGAACCTCATGTGCAATAACAGTCTCCTATAGGTCGGGCCGGAATGACATCATCACATGCCATTTGCTAATGTAAACGACAGTCAAAACACAGCCTCTCGCGATTAATAGAAACTAAAAATGCGATCTGTTAGACTTTGCTTGGTTGGATAATCTACTTGAGATTATTGAAAATTGTGAACTGATGGGGATTGGGAATAATTATAATGTAATAAATAATCTTGTGTATGGTTGAGTAGAGCGTACAAACTGATGTGTTAAAAACATTTTGCTTTGTTGTCAACGGTAAATGACAAAAATACCCTAATGACCGGGGCGACATTTATTAACTCGCAGCTGTAAGGAGACTCACCAATTAGAAACTCACTGAACTACTGAACTAATCACACTAATATTTCAGGTTCATAATGAAAGTAATCCAAAAATGCGCCATGAGTGGGGTATGGTTACATCAATCAATAATTATGCATTATATTTGTGCATAAACATCTCGTTTCTGGAATGTTCAATGAAACAATATATGTATACAATTAGTCCAGTGTTGTGCCTAAGACAGATTATCTGTATTACATGTATAACAACATATATTTAAACATCATCCAAACATAAACAGTTTAATATATACAAGACAATTTATATTTCAAAACATACACACATTGTGAGCTTGTGTTATATAAGTGCCAGAACCATTATTAAGCACCCTTGGAACTACCCACAACATACACCTCACCCAGAAAAGTTCCTGCCAAGGTGCTAGTATGTTATGTAAGTCTAATAGGTCATATCAAATCCGGGATATACATTATGTAAGCCAATTTCTTCCACATTATTTTATACCTCTTTCATCAAAATTGAGAAAATATTTGTGAAGTTATGATTGTTCGTTTAACTAGTAAATATTGCAGCAAATACAAGGCAAATTTGCCGACTTGTTCCAGTTGTTTTATTCCACATTTTCCTTTAACGTAAGTTCCCAATACCCATTCTACCACCTTGACACTTTCCACACGGCTATAGATTTTACATTATACAAAACAGATTTTTCAGAAACCTTTCAAGGTCTATCCAAAGGATTACTGAATCAATACTAGGCATGTTTGTAATTATTTCAATGCATTTCACATGGTGATTCCAAATTTGGTTATAAAATTTAACAATTTTGAAATTTTTGAAACATTTTGTGAAATATTCGAAAATCGTCTGCAGACGCCTGCCGTGTGGAAAGTGTTAAAACTACCGATCAATAAGGCCAAATACAAATATTATACATTGTTTGCCATCGTGTCATAATAACCTGGCTTTAACATTGCTTTATATAACCTGTTTTCTACACTACACAACACCACACCGTAACAAAAAAAAGTACTATAAATCTTGAAACACCAATTTTTGGTAATAAAAAATATACATACATATTTACACAAGGTGCTTATTGTTAATTGCATGTGAAGGCACTGTACATACATAATAAAGATGTGCATCCGCTACTAATCATGTGACCAAGTCATGTGACTTGGGTCATGTGACTTGGTCATGTTACTACATGTACTGACAGTACTGAAAATAAATTTTGATATCTGTAACATCCATGTATATGTTTGTGTTAAATCTAAAAAAGAACTAGAGTTTTACATACATAAACATACTTTTCAAAAATGTATAAACTTATACAATTTCCAGCAATATATATATGATTGATTAATATTTCACAAGCTTTATGATTGATCAATATTCCACAATATTCAAAATATTTATCAATTTCAACAATGATTTATTATAGACATTCCACCATGATGATGGTCCGATAAAAGACCAGTCCCATAAATAATAATAATACACAAATTGTCTTCGATACAATTACAATTGTGGTCTATATATAAATTACATTACATGTGATAATGTATTTCTTCTCCTTCAATTATCACTTGTTTGTGATGCAACTCATTGGGAATGTTGGTTTTATAGCCTCTAGAATGCCCCTGACTTTGAACAATAATGCAATACTAAAATATAGCTCACCAGTTTTCTGTGTTGCGGATTTCCTGTGAATATCACAGATTTAAAGGTAGAGGACAGAAAAAGAAATTTTGAGAAAAAAACAGGAAAAAAGAATCCCCCTATGCTTTGGCATTGTCTGGGATTCCGGCACACATGGCTTATAAATTTATAATTTACGTTTGCATAGCTCGTCTGTTTTTGTAAATTCAATTTTGCCATTTTAAAAATGAAAAAAAAAAAAAAAATCCTATACAAATGTGTGAGTCTTTAGGAAGGGTCACGGAGCAAAGAATGGCAGAGATATAGCTTCACTCAAGTGCATAGATGTTACTTAACACTTTCCACACGGCCATAACAAAACAGATTTTGCAGAAACCGTTCGATTTACTGAACCAATAATTGGCATATTTGTACTTATTTCAATGCCTTTACATGGTGATTCCAAATATGGTAATGAAATTCAAAATAGTTGACATTTTTGGAATGTCGTCTACAAGTATAAAGAAAATAATTTCGATAAATTCTATCATCTATATTCAGAAAATGTTTATCCCTACATGCATACATGTATGTGTATGTTTGCACAATGAAATGCCCTTTAGAAGTCACTAGATATTATTTAAAAAGGTGCAAAAACATTCTTTTCATAATATAACCCAAATAATCTCACGTATCATTTCAATGGTGTATTACTGATAAGCTTAAAGACCAACAAACAAGGTGATTTTCATGATTCATTTATGAATAAATTATGATCAGTTTAAAAACAAAATCAATCCAAACAGGATTATGGATACACAAGGATCAAGGGATCATTAATACAACTATATACAGTTTAATAGTACACACACACACCATAACTTTACAAAATTTGATTTATATATTTAAAATTATATGAAAAATATCAAAAGTAAATCGAGTGTATGACACATTTATGATTACTTATTATTACTTGAAGTGAATATTGCAAAATCAACTGCTTTTGTGTATTCCCACCTATTGTGATTGTTATACAAAATTTAAACAAATATGTGGCACCATTGAAAAGGAGAAACGAACGATTAAACATCAAACTCATAACATCTTTCAAAAATGTCCACTGAACTACGACACAAACTATAGTTACAGCACAATTTCCCTCCAAGACAAGCTTTACTAAACCTGTCGTTAGTAGCACAAAAAGTGAGAAGTTTATCCATATGTAGCATACACATTCAAGTGCTTGGTGCTTGAAAAAGGTTAAGTGCATTTTTTGTATTTGGAGAAATCAATTTCAAACTTTGAAACATTGTGAAAAAATCTTGCATGCTAAGGCACAAGAAGTATCTTCTTCTTGGTGCAAAATTATCTTAACTATATGCTACCTAACAGTTTTGTTCACTAAATGAGTGACATAGACCATTTCAAATTGAGATTGGAAATCTTCGGAAAAACAGGTCACGTGGAGTAGGTGCGTTGTGCATTCTTCACAACAGTTGAACGCATTCACAGCATTGTCCTAGTTGGTTGTCGGCCTATTGATTTACTATGTTTACATACACGCGTGCACACATGAGAAGTAAAACGTGGAACGAGATTATTTTGGTTTTTTATCAACAATGGCATTGACGGGCATATTCCAAATGTATTGAGCAGACGGTAAAAAGTGGAAATATTACCCCAAATCTCTTTCATCTCATCGTTTTTGTTACTGAAATGCCGCAACATCAACTTTGTGAGGGATACAATCTATCACCAACACAAGCGCAATCTACCACACGGACAGACGGGTGAAAACATGTTTGTTTTTCTCCGGCACATGGACATGACCTGTGAGCTGATAGGTCATGTAACCGAGCGTCAAATCACTCGGCTAATCGGAATTCGGAACCGATCGTATATTTTCGGATTTGAAATGGTCTATACAAATGTGCTAAATGCACCTAACCTTTTTGTGCTCCAAACACTCGAATGAGGAATGTTTCTTATCAATATGAGGGATAATTATACACATATAACACATTTTCTCTATCAACGATAGGGTTAAGTTTACCCATATGTGACGCGATCAAGAGGAATGAGTCGGATGTCGACCCTGGTCGAAAATGAGTTTTAATACACCTAGAGCTTTCAGAAACTGAAAACCCCATGTCGATACGACGTTTTGTTCCAAAGTTATGTCAAATTGTATACATGAATTTCCATCAAAACTTATGTAAGCCGCCATTTTGAATTGGCCATATCTCAATTTGGGATTCCCCGACATCCGACTCATTCCTCTTGATCGCGTCACATATAAGGTATAATTATCCACACGAGGAGTAAACATATCCATACAAGGGTTGACTATACCAGACAAGGGTTGAATATATCCATATAAGGGTTGAATATATCCATATAAGGGTTGAATATATCCATATAAGAGACTATAGTTTATCCCCTCAATAATGAGCAAGTGTATATATCCATAACTTCACAGGAATACGTCATTCTACATGGGATAATTCTGCCCATATATGGAATAATTCTGCCCATATATGGGATAATTCTTTCCATATAAGTGGTAAATCGATCCATATTTAGGAGTAGGTCTATACACAATTAGGAATAAGTCTATCCATGAATGGATTAAAGAGTAAGTAAGTATACATATATTATCCATATACAGTTGTAGTACTGTGTAATATTTCATGATCTACTGTATGCTTTGGCATAAATAGTAAAATATCCCATAAAGGCAACGCTGTAAACATTTCTAATGTATAATAATTGCTGTATTATTATCAGAGCAAGCATATATAGAAAATAAAACACTATAAATCTGCTTTTTGCCAAATTATGAAAACTTTCTCCATTTAGCCGTTCCATCATATGCTTAAGAACTGGTACAAGAATAAATGAGAATTTTACATAACATGATGCAGCCAGTTTGACTCTCTTTCCATACAATATGTGACCTGGCACCACAAAATGAGAGTAAAGTCGCAAAAATAAAAAATGATTTATTCACATTTTCAGAAAGTAGATGTCCTCAGGGTTTAAAATGACACCAAAGTTGGTATAATAGGCCATTTTAAAGTGAAATAATTAGAGAATAAAGGTATTGTTTTTAGACCGTACCCGTGTTATATTGTCTGACATAAATGACATAAATTTCACTTTCAACCTCTCTTGTCAAATCGACTATTTCAGGCCATAACTCAATATCAGCCCAAGTGACTTTACGTTCATTTTGTTGTGCCGGGTCACATATTATGTACACTCTCAATCCTATAGATTCCAGCTTGAGGCTGTACACGCTATAACTGACGGTCCATGTTTTAAGGGGATGAGTTAGGGGGTAAAACATGCAAAGTTGTATTAAACAGAAATAGCACCCACGGTAATCTTGAGTAGTATAAAGGGGTTGGGGCGGTAGAAAAATATATCTTGAAATTGCTTAATTTCACCCTTTCCTATATATAATAATTGACCCATTTGTCTATGTAGAAATATTTGTCTATTTATAGAAACCTTTGTCTATTTATAAAACATTTGTTAATTTACAGAAACGATTGTCTATTTATAGGTCGACACGGTCATCCGGGTACTTCGTACATTTTGTTATTGTTTTGTACAGTTTGCCGTTGACCACGTCATAAGACGTTTTAACAACTCTGGTTTTACGTACGCTCTGTTCATCCATGCAGTAGATCGACCCAAGCGATCGCATCACAGCGTGTAAGAGACCTTTGTTACCTCTTTGGTGACGTAGTCAGTCCGTGTCGACCTATAGCAACATTTGTCTGTTTATACAAACTCTATAGCCGGTTTATCATCTTGCTTAATATTCATGAGTTGATATATTAGGACCAAGGCATTTGCCAAATTTACTATATTCATTCACATCAGACAACACTTTTTTGTTGGCCTAGTCATAAGGCGATTGGCCTAGTCATAAGGAGATGAAATAACCCCACTTTTTTGTTGGCAGAGTCATAAGGCGATTGGCCTAGTCATAAGGAGATGAAATAACCCCACTTTTTTGTTGGCAGAGTCATAAGGCGATTGGCCTAGTCATAAGGAGATGAAATAACCCCACTTTTTTGTTGGCAGAGTCATAAGGCGATTGGCCTAGTCATAAGGAGATGAAAAAACCCCACTTTTTGTTGGCAGAGTCATAAGGCGATTGGCCTAGTCATTAGGCGTAAAAAAAACCCCCACTTTTTTGTTGGCAGAGTCATAAGGCGATTGGCCTAGTCATTAGGCGTAGAAAAAAACACCACTTTTTTGTTGTCGTCATAAGGCGATGAAAAAACCCCAACCCGTTCTACGGTTCTAAAGGGGTGTTTAAAATTCTAAAATAATATATTTAGTATTATTTGTGTACAAGATTGTTTTGGAAATTTACCAAAATGTTCATGAACATTTAGAAAAAAAACATACTAACATAAAAACAAAAACCCAGACCGAACGATTGGTGGGGTGTTTTTTTCATCGCCTAATGTAACAAGATTTTGAGTTGTAAGGAAATAAAACTCACACATAGTTTAAGACTTGCATATGTTATTATAATATCATCCTAACAAACCAGATTCATTTTTAAATTGTTACGGTTTTTGCTTTTCATTTAGCTAAAATCTACAAAAATAGCTATAAATGATGTATCACATGTATGAAATTGCTTGGTAAATCAGGCACTCAAATGACAAATAATCTTCTTGGATTTTTCTAACTATATTTGAAAAATAGGCTCATATCTATGTACGGTTTCACCCAGCATTCATATATTCTTTCTGTTTCTACCATCAACAGGTCAAATTGTGCAAGAAATTGACATTGCATAAAGCCAATTGCACAATATATTCCATTTCACAAAGGCTCAAACTGGTCAGTATTCTCTCTCTCTCTCTCTCAGATACCAACATCGTCTTTATTCAATGAGTCAAATTCTACAAGGTCTTGGGTTTATCAACCAATTAAACATAAATGATGTGTAATTGGTTCTTAGTCTCACCATCTAGCTCCATTGCTGATGTGGCCGGTTTAAGTCGCTTATCCTGTATTCCAACATGCTCATTGTTCACTACGTCAGGTTTTACGAGCCTTTGGGGTTTGTTCAACAATTTCTCAGTCTCACCATCTACCTCCATAGCTGGTGTGGCCGGTTCAAGTCTCTCCCCCTGTATTCGCGCCTTGGATTAGAACTTGTTTCTAGATAAATGGCGCATTATAAATGCTTATTTATTATTATTATTATTCCAACATGGCCAGTGAATCACATTCTATAAGGCCTTGGGCTTGGTACAAAAATAACTCAATCTCATCATCTAGCTCCATCGCCAGGCTGGCCGGTTCCCGTCTGTCTCCCCGTACCAACATTGTCTTTGTTTAGCGAGTCTAGCAAGGTATGTAAGAAAGGCACAGTCTGGAGCTGTCCTAACACACGGGACAGTTTATACCTTACAGGGCAATCCAGAGACGCACATCCCGGTTGATCATCCTTGAAACCAGTACAGCTATTACACATCTAGTATGTAACAAAATAAAATAAAACAATGTTTTTAGAACAATAACAGTTTAAGCATGCGGGCGCACTCTGATCAGCCCACTGCGCGTGCTTGACAACTAACACATTTTCCGTGAACCAATCAGAGCCCAAGGTCGACCGTACTTTTATGCGAGGTCAACATCATGTGACGTGCGTCCAGAAGACCGAACAAATGCTGTCGTGTTGTTGTCAGTATTGTGCATCAATTAAGTAAGAGATGTCGTATGAAAGTGTTGTTGACATCCACAAGACTTCTACTCACTTTTTGGACTTTTTATATTCCCAGTCTCTCAATTTGGTCTGCCACTTTAAAGATGGCAACCATACACAGGAATATGGGATGAACATCCTTTTCCAGAGTATTACCACTATAGTCTATTTGGCCATCCTGAGACAGTGACGTAACTACATATTCTACTAAGGCAAAAAAAATATGTTGTGTTGCCCTCAAGTGCCAAAAATTTAAAATCGGGTCGGTCGGTCGGAAACTTTTTTTTAATTTTTAATTTTTAATTTTTTTTCTTCAATTTTTTTCTTTCTTCAATTTTCCCCCTTTTTTTGGCTGAAAAATATATGGTTTATGTCAAGACAAAATTGGTATAGACCCATATGTCAATTTGACTATGTTTCTATTGTGACAATAGTCTAAAAAACATTTATTTAGGCTTACTTATTAATTTCAAGCAAGAAATAGTAACATTTAGACACTTTTAATCAAATTTAAATCTAAAAAAGAAAAAAAAAAAAATGCAACCCTAGTTTTTACGATTTTAGGGCCGGTCGCTGAGGGCGACACAACTTTTTTTTTGGGGGGGGGGCTAATTGCAGCACATAACACACGTCTACTCGAGGCGCTGGCGTATATTCACACGAGTCTTGAAAGACTGAAGAAACATACCTGTGTGTAAAAGCTGCGCCTGTTAAGTTACGTCACTGTCCAGAGGAAGCCAAATAGAGTATTGTCGTAAATAGTACTATGTTTAAGCCTTTATTTTCTCCATATGAGGACGAAAGATATCAATAAATAAAAGTTCAAAGTTCAAAGGGACCCGCGCAGTCTAATGAATACCAACCTTATCCAGACCTTTCCATGTCTGATTCCATTCCTGTATCCTCCCTGATAGAAAGATTGCGACCATATAGAGGGATGTGGGGACCCAGTCTAATAAATACGTACCTTATCCAGACCTTTCCATGTCTGATTCCATTCCTGTATCCTCCCTGATAGAATAGCTGCTGTCTGCTGTGCGTCTTCATGGCAGCTATCGCACAATCCTCGCTTGGTTAGTCTATCACACACGACACAGTTGAGACTACTGAAGTACTGTGCAATGGTGCCCTGTAAATAGAGAAGATATATCGATGCATGAGGCGACGAAAAACAACAACCCTGTTTTACGAGCGGACGGACCTGTCAAGCTGGGTCGGTCAGTCGGGTTTATTTATTTTATTTTTTTATTTATTTTTTTACCTATAATGCCACAAAAATCTGTAAAAATCAGGAATTTTTTAAAAAATGTTTGAAGAAGAAAAAAAATCGATAGATTTTTGGCAAAATAATGGCTGATTTTACATGATTTGATAAAAAAAGATCCTACCTTTTGAGGACCCTCAATGGACAAACAAACAATTTATTTTTTTTGGCCTAAGGGAGCTCATGTTGGCAAAATGTAGTTGAAGATATTGACAAAATTAAGCATGAAAAAAAATTATATATATTTTCACCATAAAAATGTGATTACAGTGACCATTTCTCTAAAGAGAATTGTCATTTAATGCTATGAAGCAAGGCATCATTTTCCGCGGTGTACTGCCGCATATTGATCTTCACGCTTACACATCTAGTATGAGAATGTAAGTGAATATTATATGCACTTACACACAAAGTATCAGGATATCCAAGGTTAGCTGCATAATTTATGTTTTACTTAAACCCCAAATACAAAAATCCTTGTTTCCCATGGAAATGGAGTGATGTGTGGGTATATATCCATTGTCGACCAGAACATGATGTGTACCGAGTAATTTGAAGTGACAGTACACCATATCATTATGTAATGCAGTGCTACCCAACCAACAAGGACACAAAGGTTTATTCTAAAACAAGCACAATCTTTTCGTGGCATCAAATGTTCATGATGCAGAAGAACCCGCATTTCTACATCATGAAATGTTCACAAATGTACACATTTCTAATAATGTCTAATAGGAAAACTATAACTTGTGAGCATGACAATTTCACAAATCCTAGCCAGTTGCAAAATGTTCATCAACACAAATATTTCATGCGAACCTTGACCATGTTTAGGGACACAGTTAATGTAGTAGACCCTCTGAGCTTTTATTGTTCGAAAGCCTATCACATTTAATTACAGAATAATAGTATTTGAGACCACAATTGTAATGTGTTTAACATTTGGATTTTTTGGTTGGGCCTTTAAAGGTAAAATAAACCCTAAACAAGTTAATTCAGTAACTAATCTGAAGCACTTTATTCTTGGTCAATTCAGTGATAAATACCTACTCCATAACATTTACCTTCTTCACATTAGCAGTGGCCATTGCCTGATTGTTAACTCTTTGATTCCTAGGTAATTCTTGATACCACTGATGCGTATCCACACCGAGCAGACTGAACACCCTATTCAGCGCAGGTATTATCTGTCTGGTGATGTAGTAGGTAGCGTTCAACCTCAGCGTTGGATCATTCAGGAACACCTCTGGTCTGCGTACTAGCTGGATGAGAGGTAGGCCTGGTGTGCCGTACACAACCACGTAAGGGACACGCTCCCCACGCCGGGGTTCTGAACAACGATCCACGGCTATCATGCGCCTAGGGAAAAAGTTTATGTAAAAATATTAATTTAAATTGTTACACTGTAGCCTGTACTACAGGGTGAGTAAAAAAACCTGCAATAGCGGAAAGAAGCCATCTTATTTTCAAAACCAAGTTGATGTTTGAATTTTTTTAACCGTTATAAAATAAGAATAACATATTTGTTACTAAATTTATGTAAAATATGAAGTCAATTGCATTTTTGCTTGCCTTTGGTGAACCTTTTTACCCATGCACCCATTTCACACGCTTGTCCACAAACACCTAACATATGCATAAGATTGCAAAATGCGTCTCTCATTAAAATTAGAAAATTCAAGTAAATTTGTGATATAATTGGAATTTAATGTATCCTTTATTGTTTACATGGAAGATAAAATAATCAATTTACATAACCAATGCCATGAATTGCTTATGTTTTCTAAATTTGAATAAAAATGAAATTATTCCAAATTTTTGTTGGTGGGACGTTCAAATGTGAACATGAAATGTGTGTAATTTCAATTGAAAATCACTATGCCCGTGGACAAATAAGTTAATTGGGTTGTGCAGCAAAGAGGTTGACCAAAGACAAACGAAAAATGTGATGGACTTCATTTTTTCACATAAGAGTCAAGAACAACTATATCATTCTTGCCACGTTTAAGAAATTTCAAACTTCAACTTGGTTTTGAAAACAAGATGGTTTCTTTCCACGTTTGCAGTTTTTTTACTCACCCTGTATAGTCGTATTTATAATTGAATGAACACATTTTTGACTCACCCTGTATAGTCGGATTTATAATTGAATGAACACATTGAAGCAGCATATTGCATACATTGCGTGAAGCGAACACAACTATGAGATAAAATTCTACAAGTATCAACTTGTTAACAGTAAAGTTGCACTTTGCTTCAACTCTGTATCTTTTCAATTATCTGGTACGTAGTGAAATTCAATAAAACAGGGTGTCCAAAAGTTTCAAAATCTTTTCAAAACTTTATATTCCCGGATAAATAATTTGCAGTGTAAAACTAAAAACATATTTGGATAGAGAAGATGTGTAGAATTATTTTGGTACCAAACTTACAATAAGAGCTATCAGTTTTACCAAAATAACAACGAAAGTTTCCCGAACTGTAAAACTACATTTCCATATTAAAGCTTAGTATAATGAGCCGAATAAAGTCAAGGAGGCGACAAAGGGAAAGATGTAGGGAAGAGAAACAAAGGTTCTCTACAATGATTTTTAAAAAAAATCAGATTGATATAATCCGTATTATGAACATTATTAACGTTGAACACAACATTTAATACATCCGTGAAAACCTTTTTGAAAAAAAATCCACATGAATGGAATGTGAGGAACACGCTACATGTGATTACAGTGACTTACACAGTGCGTCCAGCAAATTGAACAATGTTATGGTATTGCGAGTTGTGTAGCCAAACCTTCAGCGTGTTATTTATATTGAGGATAAAATCATGCAAGTTTTAGATACGCATTTAAAATATTTGCAATTGTTCACTTTCGCTACATAAATTATACAGTATCATAAAGATTAGGGGATTATCCCGGTCCGTATCTGTTCACACATCTAACGAACCCCAATGGAAATAAGCTAATTTGTGGCTTTAATGGGTTATCCACGGTCGTAGTGCCCAAATAAATAATAAATAAATAAATAAAACAAGAAAATTATTCTGTGTAAGACTTACTTTGCAATTTCCAGCGCTGGTACACACGCCCCCGGCTGATATGACCGTCGCCCTCTGTACTCTTTCGCAAACGTCAAGTCCTGCATACTGACACTCCCATCGATGATTTTTCTAAACTGTTTCTGTACATAATCTTTGACCTGTGACATATCTTTGGTGGTGAATAGAGCCTTGATGGATCTCTCCAGCATCTAAGAGAATATACAAACAACATAGTGATGGCATGTGATTGGCTAAATAGTCAGTGCTAAAAATTTCAAATTTTTCTTGAGTGAATCGCAATTTAGTGCTGCAAAAACTTGTATCGCAATTTTGCACCAGCAGTTACAGGAGTTACATCTTCTCTCCAACTTGTGATGTGATATGGGAAATTTGCAGGTCTGGCTACAGTAGTTTGATTTGTAGTTGAAGTAGCTCAAAAACCGTACTTGACCCCTGGTGGCAATGGGACACAAAGATGGGGGTGGGTGTAGCCAAATACATTACTTAGCCACTGGTTTTATGGCGAGAAGTTCAAAAAAATCCATTTATTGCTCGTATCGGATGCAGGGAACAGCCAGCAAGATAGCATAACTCAGGAATATCCTAATAATTTACACAACCCCTGGTTTCAAAGAGACAGAGGGAACCAAATAGGCCAATATCTTACTTGACCACTACATGCAATAAAACACAAAGGGGAACATATAGCCCAATACAACTACAAGCTATGTATCACATCGTAACACTTTCCACGCGGCAGGCGTCTGCAGATGACATTCCCAAATTTCCCAAAATGTTTTAAAAATGTCAAAATCATTGAATTTTATTACCATATTTGGAGTCACCATGAGAAATGCGTACAAACAAGCCTAGTATTGGTTCAGTAATCCATGAGATAGACTTGGGAATGGTTTCGGGAAAAAATATGTTTTGTATAATATGGTAAAATCTAATAGCCCAGTGAAAAGTGTTAAATAAAGTGGGTCACATCATGAGACACATGATTCAACCGTGTAAATAAGTAATATTTCATCCAAACATTGTAAAACAAGCTATGCAGATTTGTCCATCCCTTATTAATGCCATATTTGTAATAAAAAAGGCGTAACTTTGATCGACTCAGATTGACCATCTTGTTCCGCAGTTTTATTAGATCGGGTCAATATTGTTTACTTTTGTTAATTGTTACCTTGGCAACCGCTGGACATCCATCTCTTCTGACCGTCTCTATTCCCTTGGCATCGTACACGGGTTCCGTCTGATCTGGGGTTTCATACATGTACCCAACGTAACGTTTCTTGGATTGAAGCACGCAAGGATGATAAACCTACAAATATAAAGGTAATGATCAAAAGATATCAAAATATCAAGTTTATCAAACATAGTGCAACTCTTTATCTCACACCTGTAATCAGAGTCAAATCTCTCAACTATAAAACAATGTATGAATGTTTTCAGTCATCCGGCCATCAAAAATCTCCAATTTGGTTCACACCATCCACTTGTACACAAGTTGGGAGTAATTCGGACTCTACATTATAGATGGAATACCATAGTGAGCGAGAACGCACAAGTCACGAAGGAAAAGGACCACGTCAATGACGCCTTAGTGAAGTGCAGTTATCCACAGTGGGCGTTTAACAAAGTCAAAACGCCAAAAACTAAAAGCGATCCCAAACGGTGCTACGCAACAAACCAAGGCGTGGTTAACAATACCATACGTTGAAGGACTGTCTGAAAGACTGAAGAACACTTTAAAAACCTTTGGTGTGGCCACCTCATACAAGCCGAATAACACCCTATGAGGTAAACTCGTCCAGGTTAAGGACAAACAACCTAAAGAGAAATGCTCCAACGTTGTATACGGTATTCCGTGCGCAAATACTGGCAGTGTCCAGTCCTATATTGGAGAGATGAAACAATCTCTCCAATCCCAGGCTAATCAGCATCGGAGGCTTAGCTCAAATAAGGCTCAGAACTAGGCCGTCTTCACACATCTTAAGGACTTCGGCCATAGTTTTGAGTTTGAGAATGTTGTAATCGAACGTGGGGTAAAAGAATCCATCTGGGAGAGGGTCGAGCGACCTTCTTATTTTATTCTATTGGATTTTTCACATAGCTGTGATACAAATCTATTTTTTAATTTCATGTTTTTAGAAGAATCATTACAAAGAAAAATGTGGAGCAAAATGTCACATGTTTGGACTCATCATATTTTTTATTTCAGTTCAGTTTATTTTCCACAAATGAGATACATAATAATGACAATACAATTAATATACTATGGTAGGTTGACCAAATCAGAGCAGAGCTCGGGAAGTACTGGCCACCTAAATAAAATCATTAGCTATAATGCAAAGAACTCGAGTGTATGTTGGCAACGGCATGAACAAAATTACAATAACAGATCAGTAACGATTATAGTGTACATCTGTGAATAATGATTATGTAAGACATCAAGGCGATAGAATACGGATTTATATAAGTACCGGTATAATTATACATATATTAGGAATGAAGTTCCTTAGTTATGACCTCATGAATAAAACGATAGTAAATATTTTTTATATCTATTGTTAAAACTTCTGACTGATTTACAGTGTCGAATATCATCATTAATGTCATTCCACTCCAATGGTCCCTGTCTTCTAATAGTATGTCTAGCAAGATCAGTTCTAAATTGTGGGGGTCTATAAAGATGTGAAAACCTTGTTCCATAGGAGTGGAAGACATCTGATTTACTAAAGTAATGAGAAAATAAATCAGGTAACATGTTATTTGCAAATTTATACATAAAAATAGCCTTCTGTAGCCTATGAATGTCATAAATAGTGAGGGTTTTCAATTTTGCAAACAAAGGGGTAGAATGAGCTAAGTAATGTGAATTTGAACAAAGACGAATAATTTTCTTTTGTTTCACATGAATTGAATTAAGGTTGCAGTTGTTAGAATCAGCCCATATCATGTTGCAATAATGAAGGTGAGGAAGGACGAGGCTTGTATAGAGCGAAAATAAGATGTGAGGTGACAATGTGTGTTTTAAGCGGAAAAGGATTCCCGAGTATTTTGAGACCATATTTGTAATATGAGTATTATGACGTTGCCAATTTAGTGATTCGTCAAGAATAACACCTAGAAATTTTGTGCTCGAAACTTTAACAATTGGAATATTATTTATTGTTATGCCATTATAATTATGAATTCGTGAATCATACCTGTTTTTAAAATGCATAAATGTAGTTTTATCAACATTTAGGGATAATTTATTAGCATCTAGCCAGGTAGATATTTTGGTGAGCTCAACATTTGCAGTGTTGATAAGATCGGTCATGTTGCTGTGAGAGGCAAGTAAGTTTGTATCATCGGCAAAGATTACAAATTTAAAGAAATTACTTGAAAAAACAATATCATTTATGTAAATAATAAACAGGAGGGGACCTAAGATCGAGCCTTGTGCGTGGAACTCCGCAGGATAAATTTAAATTAGACGAAAAATGGCGGTCGAAGATAGTAAATTGAGATCTGTTGGTTAGGTAACTTCTGAACCAGTCCAAGGCCTTCCCACGGACACCATAGTGGTTAAGTTTCGATAATAGAATATCATGATTTATTGTGTCAAATGCCTTGGAGAGGTCCAAGAAGATACCTAATGAGAATTTGTTGTTATCGAGATCAGTAATAATGTTATTGTATGCCTCAAGTATAGCCATATATGATGAATGATTGGATCGAAAACCAAACTGACAGTCCTGTAAAAGATGAAAGCGATTAACATAGCTAAATAGTCTTTTGTGCATAATACGTTCCAAGATTTTAGAGAAAGCAGGGAGGACAGAGATGGGCCTATAATTGTGCAAATCTTGACGATCACCTTTTTTAAAGATAGGAACAACTTTGGCAATTTTAAGCTTTGTTGGTACAACACCCGAGCTCAATGATAAATTAAATATATGGACTAGAGGATTAGCAATAAGATCACTGACAGCTTTTATAACATCGGGTTTAATATCATCATATTTCAAGGGTTTCATATCTGTGAAGCAATAGTGTTTTCTCTTTTTTGTGCGGCTTTCTCAGTGGAATAATCCAATTTATCAGACAGAAATGTAATAACTATACTCAAATTATAATATTTTTTCTTCTTTTTCTTTGATGGAATATTGTCAACATTTACAGGAAAACATGAAAACAGATTTTGCTTTACCAATATTACTGAGAAGTAGGAGCATTAGTAAATTTATTAAAAAAACACCAATTCGTTTACAAGGGCGGATCAAAAAGTCATGTCACTTGGCGCATGGTGCTGAAATAGCCATACAATTTCAAAAACTACAGTCACATTCCCTTGAAGAAGTTTCCCTTGACGTCTATACATAGTTTCATCCTCACCCTCAACTTCTCTAAGCATCGGTGGTAATCCAAAGTAGGGGATTGTCCTCATCTCTGAATGTACAGCTTTGGCTAGGACTTGAATCCTTGAAAAGAGCCTCCCAGCAATCTTTGATTTGATTGTTGGGAAAGAGCCAGAAGTCACAGGGAGCCAAGTTGGGTGATTGTGGTTGGTCCATCAAATGGATACCATTGTCATCAAGGTAAGTTTGGGCGAGCCAAGCTTTGCGAGGCCTTGCATTGTTGTGGTGCAGCATGATTCGATACCAGATGCAGGCAGAAATGGGCTTGACAAATACTATACAGGCTATATAATCCCCACTAAATTTACATAAGAGGGAGCTAAGAATGTGATGCACAGGATGACATAACACAATTAAGGCAGTATTGTTTTGTGTAGCTGGGGCTGCCTTTGGTGACAGAACTTACTTATCCGATCTTGTAATTGATTCATTTGAAAATAGAGGCACCACTAAGCAGCGTTCAATTTCCAGCATTTTTTTGTGTAACAAAAAGTGCAATGCACTATTAGTTTTGTGTAGCAATTCACAAATTTTGTATAGCACTTTTTTTCTAGTAATAAAATTAATATTTCATCAACTTTACACGTTCTACATAATCTGGCATGCACATGTAACACGGTTCAAAAACGCATGTATAACCTGTGTCCCGTAAGCAAAATATAGCATACGTAACGTGTACACATTCTAGAGTCACGATGGATTTCATAATTGTTAATTACATCATCTTCTTACTAAGCGCCATTTTGTTATATGATTCCTTCAAGGAGTTTCCTTGTGTCCGTGGTGCACCACTAGTTTTATTCCAAGTCATTTTTGTTGGCGCCTTTTTGATTCGCCTTTTCGTAAAACTCGGAAACAAGACTATATCATCAAAAGTGATGTCATGATTATAACATTTTATCCGATGTGTGCAGAAACCGCCATTTTTAAAATTTTAAACCGACAGTAAGACTTCTGCGCACGTGCGTGTAAAGCAATACAGTTTTTAACTCTGACAAAAACGAAATATGAACTGCCAATGCTTGAGGATTTATCATACTTTTTTTTAGTTATTTGAAGATGAAACTCAATCTTTTTAGGTTTGGCTTTGATGGAACGTGATCAAATATCAAGTAGGGAATCTTCTTACATCGCACTTTTAGCTACACATTGTGCAATTGAATAGCAATACTTCAAAAGTGTGGAGCATTTCGCGATGCGACACCGGTTATCATGAACGCTGCTACTAAGAAACTCATCACATTTCAAACTATGAGTTGTCTTGTGATTCTTTCTAAATATTTAGTTACAATTAACAAGTCGCAGATAACATCAAAATTATATTTCACAAGGGATAAAGCACTCCTTTCAGATACATACCTTCTCAAATTTGAGCTTGACTGGTTTTGGATTGTCGGCAGTCACAGCAGCTGCAATCTCTTTACCGACTTGGAAGGCACGCTCCTTGCTGGCTCCTTCAACAAGTATAAACATACTGTGGAAGAGACAAAGAGGATTCTTAGTTTTGCTGCACAATAATCAATATTATTATTATTACTATTTATATGGGCCTCCCAAACGGTACAATAAAAGTGCATATTGAATATTGTGTACCAAAAGTACCAGGATGTGACCAATATTCAAAAAATATGGGATGCAGAATATGTATGCGCAGATGACGCGCACTAGTACATTTTTGAGATCAGGGGTTCGATTACGCTGAGATTTGTCAGTTCAGGCTAATTGATTTATTTATTATCCAAACAGTCTGTTATAAATAATAATAATAATATTGAATGGCTTAGTTTCGTGTGATACAAGTATATATATTGCACTCGCTATAAAATTGTACTCTAGTATCACACTCATCCAGGTCGGTGCCACTGTACACAGATTCCCATTACCCACATTGAAGCCTCTAATGTTTTTCGCCCTCGATTTACAAGGTACATTTATGCTAATGAGTTGACGCAAAAGGTACATCGCGCAGACATCGTGCTGCATCGAACGTCTCAATGTCCCTTATAAGGACTTTTGTGCTGTCAATCATTGCGTTGTCAAGATAGCGCCCCCCATTTTGCAAGGTACATTTTGCGAAATCACGCCCATATGCCCAGGCTTCATATTTGCGATTCGAATAGCCTCTCCCATTACTATTAAACTCCCTGACTCAACGCATTCAATATTATATAAATATATAACCAAATCAATTTTCACAGACTTTCAGACAAACCTACAAATCAGAATAACAGAACCCGGCCCCTTTATAAAAGTTAACATACCGAAATCAAACCTTACATAGCCCTACTACTTTTCCTAAAGGTTGACATACCGATATCAAGTTTTATATTAGTATCTAGGCTGACATACCTATCAGTATCACCATATACCACCCTGGCACCCCACTCTTTGTTATTTTCTACCATCCATATAGCTCTCTCCAACGTCTCACGGCCTTTACGTACAACGGTGTCTGCAACCTAAACAAAAAACAAAACAAAAAGAGAGTGAAGAGTGGAATCATTGTGTAATACAGGCATTATAGAATTAAGTGCATTATCCCGCATGGGGTGTGACAGGGACTTGAGAACTGTAGAGGGTTTATTGCAAATGGGTAAATCTGTTTTTGCAAATCAAAGTAAAAGTCAATCCAAAGCACAGTACCAAAAAAACGATCTTATAGCAGTGTTTGAATAATGATGAAATTTTACAAATGAGTGTAAAAGGGAGACAACAAATTTGTGACGGGTCAAAATGTACATGTTGGAGGCCCAAGTCAATTCCGAGTTATTCGAATGATTTGAAAGAGTACATCTTAAGCTTTGAAATTATACCATGTTGAAGACTTTGTAATCCCAAGATATGAATTGAAGAAGCATATTTTGTTCTATTATATTCATTATATTTCACCAAATATATTGGCCTCTATCTCAAAAAACTGTGTTTGCTGACAAAATGTCCTTTTTGATGTGACTGGTCACATTTTATGAATGAGAGCAACAAAGGTACTTTGTTGCCCTTTGAGAAGGACAAAGAGGGGGGGGGGTGTCTTCTTTCATATATTTACCTCTATACAAGGCATTCTACCAGAGAAGCTTGCTGCTGTATATCCATATGTAACATTAGCTATCAGTTTGAGAGGGACACAGGGGGTGTCTCTTTCATGGGCCTCATATATTTACCTCTATACAAGGCATTCTACCAGAGAAGCTTGCTGCTGTATATCCATATGTAACATTAGCTATCAGTTTCAGTCCTAACTGTCGGTTGTCTAGCATTCTCTCCAGAATCTGAGAATTAGATTTTTAAAAAAATGATAATCTTACACCTTTACTGATGGTCGATTTTAAAATGCCTGAATCTGAATGTATAGTTAACATTTTCCACACAACTTATAGTTTGACCATTTCAAAACAAGATTTTTCAGAAACCTTTCCCAACTTTCAAAGCCTATCTCAAGAATAACTGAACCAATACTAGAAATATATTTGTACTTATTTAAATGCATTTCTCATGGTGATTCCAAATATGGTAATGAAATTCAATAGTTTTGACATTTTTGAATGTCGTCTGCAGATGCCTGCAGAGTGAAAAGTGTTAACAATAAAAATAGATGTTTGTTATATTAAACACATTGAGGCAAAACACTGAAGAGTTTGAAAAAAGTCATGAAAAATGTTGCAAGTGCTGTGACATGTGTGACTTATCACTCATTATTGAACTCTACAGTAAGTAACCTTCCCTGACCGATCATATGTACCTAAACATCATGCCAACCTTGAGCATATAAAGTACAAGCTACCATTCTTTTAACTACACAGTGGTTAACACTTTCCACGCGGCTATTAGTTTTACCATATAAAAACAGATTTCTTCAGAAACCTTTCCCAATTTTCAAAGTCTATCTCAAGGATTACTGAACCAATACTAGGTATGTTTGCACTCATTTCAATGCATTTCTCATGGTAATTGCAAATCTGGTAATGAAATGTTGACATTTTTGAAACATTTGGTGACATTTTGGAATGTCGTCTGCAGACGCCTGCCACATGGAAAGTGTTAAGTGAGAAAGAGCTTGGGGAAATCTGCACACTCTTTCATGAAGTGAATGGATCACACAGTATGCAACAAACAGTAACACTATGTTAAAATTAAAGGAAGGTTGGTTTTGATTTGAACTACTAACCTTGTCATTCTTGTGATCTTTCAGCGCCTTTTTCACCATAATACGAGTCTGTAGAATCTGATCCAACATCCTGAATGGAAAATAAAACAATACATACATGTATTAGATGAAAGAACAGCCTGGCAGATACCATTATGCGAGGGACAGATGGATGGAGTAAGAAAGAGGGGTGGACCAGTAATTACATGGACAACATCAAACAGTGGACAGGAATGATGATGGGCATCTTTGGAAAACTTTGGTATCCCCGTGTTGCTATATAGCTATGTCCCTGCACAGAGGTTGATGAATAAGTATACACTTAGTATAGTATAAGAACCATAGAGCCCATGCAGTAACACTAAGGTATATTCAGGTGAATGCAACTTATTCAAAACCTCATGAATATACGCGATATGTGCGACCCAATCAAATGCCGTCCTTTACTGGTACGCACAAATAAGCGCAGGTCACTAACGATTTACTTAATGCCACGAATGCATGGCGTATTTGCACAGCGCAGTAGTTGAGTGGTTCGCTTGCATGATTTTCGATCAGATTGGTCGATTTGTAATGGGTGAAGCAAAGTTAATGGACTGGGTGACTACAAATCAAACGGGTAACTCTCTATATAGAGAGCTCTGATGGGCCAATCAATTGGTTCACTGCAACTCGGTTAAATTGCCGTAAAGTGATACTTTTAAAATAAGTAAGTAATGTCTGTATCATTAAATTACTATTTTAATTCATGGTTTTGAATCAGGATACTGACATTGATCAGTTGTTTTGTCAGTAACTGTGAAGAATAAAATATTTCAATTTCCCTGGAGGCGTCTTTGGGGCTACGCCCCTGGTGCAATTTTTCGGTTCCAAAGTGATTTTTTTTTGATTCTTCACAGTTACCTCTAAACAATTTATACGCAGTCATTATCCTTTAACTAAAGAGCTCAACAAAAGAAAGTCATACACTTTGTCTATGTCAAATCTTCTTTGATAGCATACCTAACAAGTCTGTTGTCTTCTTACCTGGGTAACACTCCATGTCTTACGCTTTGTTTAACAAACACAACACCATTCGGAGACACATGTAGACTATCTGAGTTCTGTAATCTTCTCAGGGTAGCAATGGGTATGGACAAACTGGAACAGCCGAGATCAAATTGTCCACCACTAAATGGATTATAAACAGAATAAAACGAAAAGTTATCATTTATTGTTTTTTAGATGCAAGTGGGAGACTTTTTACATTACCTGAATTCTGCAATCTCCTCGGGGTACGGCGATAGGTACAGACACATTGATAGATATTATTGTTTTCATTGCACGAACTTAGCACTTTCCACGCGGCTATTGGTTTTACCATACAAAACGGATTTATCAGAGACCTTTCCCAACTTTCAAGGCCTATCTCAAGGATTACTGAATCAATACTAGGCATGTTTGTACTTATTTAAATGCATTACTCATGGTGATTCCAAATATGGTAATGAAACTCAATAATGTTGACATTTTTGAAACATTTTGTGTGACATATTGGAAAGACGCCTGCCGCGTGGAAAGTGTCAATCCTGCTACCTAAATATGAAATGAGTACTGTAAACGGGGCACATTTTCGCGCTACATTAATTTTCACGCTTTTCGCACTCCAAGCAGCTACCGCGAAAATAAAAGCATGCAAACATATTTATTTTGTGTAGAAGTCTATGTAATGAACTTTCAAATCGCGAATATAAAAACAAGCGAATTGGATGAAAATCGGCAAAGCGCGAACATTTAATCACACGAAAATTATCACTTTCACAGTATTGTGTATGTTCAACTTACTCTGCTAAATGTTCCACTCTGCCGACGCATGTTGAATAGCAGTAGTTATAAGCAATCATCATAGATGGATAGAGGGATTGAAAGTCTACTACAATGACAGGATCATGGTAGAAGCGAGACTCTGGCTCCATTACTAGTGGGATACACTCTGGTGCCTTCATTCTGTAAATTAGGGAGAAATCATGTATAGATAGATATGAAGCCATCATTCAGTAAACTGATTGAAATTTTGAAAGTCTCCATTGAAAACATGTGGTAGTCAGGACTACTTACAGGAATTAAATTCTATACATAGTATAGGTACCTCAAAGGGGGAGGGGGGCAGACTTCAGAAAAATGAAGATCAAATGACAATGGGGATGCATTTTTGTCTATTACAAAATGCGATTTGTCTAATTGATGTAGATATAGTGGGACAATCAATTTGGTTACAAAATGTCATTACTGTCTATGAGTCGAAATACTGTTAAAATCTTAGGGTGTTTGCATTAAGGTAGCTATATCGGCTACGGCGTCGTGCTCAGATTTGCTTGAAATTGATACAGGATGTGTATATTGACAAGATAACCTTACATGCCAATATTTTGTCTGCAAAAAAACCCATAGACTTCTCCAAAATGTAGGTATCTCAGTATGCCAACATGTACAACTTTCTAGTAAAAGCGGTATATATATACGATGAATCCACTTATCAAGTGTCACATCCCAAAATTAATTGTCTTCAGTGCATTTTTACCAGTTACGCATGTTTTGCTTCCCAATCCAAGGCTGAGGCTGGATTTGTCTTAGGACCGTCATTCCCATCATCAAGGACACCCTCCAGACTGAATCCTTCCTGATATTACAATTTACACATGGCTCCTGCAAGGGTGCTCAAATGTGAAGAGAAGACTAAAAAAAATACAGTTCCTAAAGTGTGCATTATAAACTGATTAATAAACATGAGCTAATTCACACACCATCATGCCAAAGTGCGCCGGTGGTTTCACGTGGCATTGTACACCGCGTGACGTGACAGAGCGTACGGTTTACCTCCTATGACGGGGCGTGACTATCGTTCGCCGCACTTACAATTGAATTGGACCAATCAGGGTTTTTTTCTGATGTTGCTGGGCACAATTGCACATGCTCTTTCTTCCGTGATGAGACGCACACTTTTTTGCCATGTTTTTTCTCCAGTCCCTCAATTTGGTCCGCCATATTTAAAGATGGCTGCCAAAATCGAGGGACGTGGGACCCATTCTAGATGCCCTCCCCTTCTCACCTGACTCTTTGCTGTTGACTTGGTGATACAGCTATGTAGTTGAGTGGTTTGGCTAGACGTAACATCATGGACTCAACACGGTACTGGTAAGTATAAAATAAAGACAATCACAGTTAATAAGATATTAGTATAATTTTGACCAAATGTAACATAAACTCAAGTGTGGCACCCCTACTTCCTGAATATTTTCCTTACTGGACTGATTATAGGATCAGGAGATGGTCTAATTGATCATTTTAAGGGTTGGGTGTATGTACTAGGCTTGCACGACCAGGCCGCCATTAGTCAGGGTTTGCGACTATTGGCGCTAGTCGCGACATCGACAATGTACCTCGCAAAAGTCGACTAGTAAAGTGTACTTTCCTAAGTCCTTAACATAACATGCCCACCGAATGAGAAAAAAATTTGCTCGCAAGTTATACCGACGCAAGTGATATTATTCCACCTAATTCAATACAATACACTATTGCCCAATCCATATCCTTAAAATGCTGTGACTATGCACAGGATACCAGGATTATCTGGTGGTCGGTGCATTCAGGTCTTTCAAATGATTTGATGTCTTATTTAATGCTGGTACTACTTATAGCACACACTATGGTTGTCATTTCTTGGTCTGGTCTAGGGGGATGAGGTGTTATTTTCAGGGATAATACCACCATGTCAAACTAGTCGGGTGTTTGTTAGAATTGGTCAACAAATGATTCCTGTCAAGACGGGTCAAGCTTGGATTAAAATATTTAGGGCTTTTACCAATTGACATGCATTAAAGTTTCAACACATAAAATTCAATCTGATACCATATGATGGCATGATCATGTTAAGGGCCAACAAATGTGCATTTTTCATGCCCAAGATGATTTTTAAAATGCATGATCACCCCCCCCCCCCCCCCCCAACAACAACAACAACAAAAACACACACACCCCTTTTCTCCATAAAACACAAAACCATTTTGATACCCAAAGTTACTACAACACAGACTCCACTCCTAACCTTGACTTGACCCTTTTAGATGTTTCACCAGTTCATATCGTTTGATTACCTGTGATCCCCTAGAGAGTACATTGTAGAATTGAATACCAAATAGTCGAGCTAATTCACTGGTTCTGCCGACAAGATCACGCTGCTCCAGGACTTGAAGATTGCAACACACACGTAGGGTGTAGTACTCTACCACACGCCATCTACAAATAATATATGAACAAGAGATGGATATGAATATAAGCAAAAGGAGCGGTCCAAGATTTGTTCATTTCATACATACATGGGTAACCCAATGACAGTTGGCACATACAACAATTGTACACCTTTCCACGCGGCTGTATACGACCGTGCATGCATAGCCAATCGGCTCATAATCACCTAATTAGCATAATTTATTACAACAGGTGATTTGAGCGCGCGCTATCATATCACATTGTTTTTTTGTGCAAAGTTTTATATTTGTTTATAAAAAGTTAGTGCTGTTCAACGCAACAATGGCAAAGGTAAGTCAATAACAGTAAGTAACATCACACATCGTAGTTCGTAATATATCTTCATTAAACTGCTTGTAAAATGGAAAAAACATGGTTAAACGGATAAAACACAGAAGGTCACAAGAAAACAACAAAAACACGGAATGTGACATATTGATAAACGGAATTTCAAAAGTAAAACAGAGAAAAATGATGGCTTTAAACTTACCTGAGCACATTAGTCTTGTGATCAAACCAGTCTGACAAGGAACGGAAAGTAAACTTTGGCACTCTCTGATGTAATACGTGGAATACAATATTCTCAAAGGTGTAGATGTTCAGTGTTACCTGGGAGAAAGAATAAAAACACTGTTAATAGCTGGAAAGTATGCAAAACATTTTCTTTGTACATGAAATTCACTTTATTCCGTTTTAATACAGAATATAGAGACACATTTACTGAATAAAACGATTTTTTTAAAACAAATCAACTGATTTCACTAGGATCATGTACAAAGAAGAAAAAAATCGCGGACAGTATTCTTGTGGGTTCATTCACCATTAACCAAACACATTGATTGTCCGCAGACAGCAAATGCCTGTGAGATATTGGGATGTTTTGGGACATATGTCTACAGGTTTTGTCATCGCTATTAAGCCACCTTGCAATATTTGTTTCAATCATTCTGATTTGCTTTTACATATTACAGTTTTTGAGTACTTTTGAGTTCTGGTACACCAACTTTGTTATCATGGAAATATGATAAACATATGACAATATGATAATATATTCTTATATAGTGGGTGTGGTTTTGGATGTCAACAGGCAATTTGATTAGTTTTTGGCTGATTTTCAGCTGATACTCACTATAGTTTGGGGCCAGACTTTTCATTTGAATAATAATACCTTCAGTGCGTATGGTCATCGCGTTAGCATGCCCTGTGTGCGTGTGCTAAGAACGCGATTAAGGTTGTTCCTATGGCTAATTTTTTATTTGATATTTTAATAGAGCTTGTTGAGCTCCACAATAATCTGAAATTTGAGATTGATCGGAGGTACGGTTTTCTAAATATGACAATTTTATTGTCAAAAATGAAGCAAAATTGAAGCTTTCATTTCTTTTGTTTCTTATTGTTTTTTTGACCCCCTAGCTGGCCTAGCAACAACAAAATCCATGCAAAAATGTTTAATTAATTTTTCCAAGAAAGTATAAATGCTACAAAGCTGAAATTTTGGGAGCTTGTTAATTATAGTTTTTAAAAAGTTTCCTGTGTTGCGGGAGGCTGTAAGACATCTGCATAATTAATTATACTTAATTATCTAAAACAAAAAAAATTAAAGAAATTAGGCTAATTAATGCACTTAATTGATCTTTTCAAGTTCATGCACTTTACTGAATGAAATGCCACTTGGTGTATATGTTGGCTATACAACTCTCCTTAATTCCTGTGCTGCCGGAATCTAATGGAGTTTTCAATAAAAAATTAGAGCAAAAACAAAAAACTAAATTTTTATAGAAATTTTACCTAGGGAGTCAAAAAAACAATATAAAACAAAAGAAAATAGGCTGCCCTCTGTTGGCCGAAAAACAATACAAAACAAAAGAATTCAAAATGGATTTTTGACAATTTTCAAAGCAGGAAGTTGGTAAACAGCTCGCTGGATTCGCCGATTTTATAAAGCGGGTAATTTGTTGTTGTTTGATTAAAATAAATCTAACAAAATGCATTATTTTATGATAAAAGATAAACATCCATCCATGTCATACCCATGTGAGTATGTGACATACATGAGATGCCCATGTGACACCCATGTGACTTGCTATATCTTACCTCATGTCTCATAAGCCTCCATACATTCAACACAATCCTGCCAGCAATGTGGATTTCAGACATGTGATCAACACCCATCCATGTCATACCCATGTGACATACATGAGATGCCCATGTGACACCCATGTGATTTGTTATATCTTACCTCATGTCTCATAAGCCTCCATACATTCAACACAATCCTGCCAGCAATGTGGATTTCAGACATGTGATCAACACCCATCCATGTCATACCCATGTGACATACATGAGATACCCATGTGACACCCATGTGATTTGTTATATCTTACCTCATGTCTCATAAGCCTCCATACATTCAGCACAATCCTGCCAGCAATGTGGATTTCAGACATGTGATCAACACCCATCCATGTCATACCCATGTGACATACATGAGATGCCCATGTGACACCCATGTGATTTGTTATATCTTACCTCATGTCTCATAAGCCTCCATACATTCAGCACAATCCTGCCAGCAATGTGGATTTCAGACATGTGATCAGCGCCCATCCATGTCATACCCATGTGACATACATGAGACACCCATGTGATTTGTTATATCTTACCTCATGTCTCATAAGCCTCCATACATTCAGCACAATCCTGCCAGCAATGTGGATTTCAGACATGTGATCAGCACCCATCCATGTCATACCCATGTGACATACATGAGATGCCCATGTGACACCCATGTGATTTGTTATATCTTACCTCATGTCTCATAAGCCTCCATACATTCAGCACAATCCTGCCAGCAATGTGGATTTCAGACATGTGATCAACACCCATCCATGTCATACCCATGTGACATACATGAGATGCCCATGTGACACCCATGTGATTTGTTATATCTTACCTCATGTCTCATAAGCCTCCATACATTCAGCACAATCCTGCCAGCAATGTGGATTTCAGACATGTGATCAGCGCCCATCCATGTCATACCCATGTGACATACATGAGACACCCATGTGATTTGTTATATCTTACCTCATGTCTCATAAGCCTCCATACATTCAGCACAATCCTGCCAGCAATGTGTATTTCAGACATGTGATCAGCGCCCATCCATGTCATACCCATGTGACATACATAAGATACCCATGTGACACCCATGTGATTTGCTATATCTTACCTCATGTCTCATAAGCCTCCATACATTCAGCACAATCCTGCCAGCTATGTGGATTTCAGACATGTGATCAGCGCCCATCCATGTCATACCCATGTGACATACATGAGACACCCATGTGATTTGCTATATCTTACCTCATGTCTCATAAGCCTCCATACATTCAGCACAATCCTGCCAGCAATGTGGATTTCAGACATGTGATCAGCGCCCATCCATGTCATACCCATGTGACATACATGAGATACCCATGTGACACCCATGTGATTTGCTATATCTTACCTCATGTCTCATAAGCCTCCATACATTCAACACAATCCTGCCAGCAATGTGGATTTCAGACATGTGATCAGCACCGTATTCATCCTTCTCAGCACTATATGTGCTTTCCTTTTTAGCCTCTGGAAAAAGACAAATCACAAGAAATATATTAGGAACAGAGCTCACACTCGGAAAAAAACTGGACCAAATACACATTTTTGGTGTGACATTAACAGTTTCTGTGACATGTTACTTCCTCAGATTTGTTGTGAAATATCATGTTAGATATCTACAAGCATGTTTCTATTCCATCCAATAACCGGATATCAGCCATCAGCAAACGGTTATTGGTGGTGATCATCAGGCAAAAAAAAGAAGAAAAAGTTGTGTTGCCCTCTCAAACCTAAAATCGGGAAGGTCGGCCGGGCCGGATTTTTTCTTCTTTTACTAGCTGTATTTTCTACCTAATGGTGAATATTTTCTTGAAGTACACATCCATGAACAAATATTCACCCTTGATTCTATAACAGAAACTGCTTGAAAGTATGGAATATCCACATATTACATTGTATACTGAATTAAAGACAACGATGGAGAGAATGAGACTAAATAAAAACAATATACTAGTTACATTTTCATTCTTGTACATGGAGTACAAACCCGAGCTTGTTGTTTGGTTTTCTGGGTTTCGTTGGCTTTTACACATATTCATCAACCGGAAGATAGGTAAAAATATTTTTTAAATATTTTTAAAAATCTTTATAAAAAAAAATCTTAGAAAAAAAAATCTTAAAAAAACCAACAAACCTGACCACATTTTTCTTAATTTTAATTTTGTTTCCTCATCCTAACCATCAATAACCACTGAATGTACTTTTCTATTTAGCAGCACAATGTGGGGATGCCGTGGTTCTATGCACTGCAAACACTTATACTGGATTATTTTGTGGTTATGGAGGATGTGAGAAGGGTGGTGATGGTATGTTTCTATTCAGGCTGTCACCATCAATCACCAATAATCATCCCTTAATCAGAGGCACAAGTCAACATTGGCTGCAATCAAGTGGCTTGTTGTACTGGACCATCACTGTTCTGGCAGCAAGGTTGCTCTCTGTGTCTGACTGATGTTCTTTAGGGGGCACTCATTCATGTCCACTAATGGTTGGGAAGGCCAATCACCACTAATAACCACCTTCCTTATTTGAATAGAAACACACTTTGTAACCCACATTTTGGCATATATTATTTTTACCTTTTCATGACCACATTATTGTGAACATCCAACCAACCACTTTACCCCTGTGTGTACAGCTTTAACATTTGATCTCATAGCATTTTCTTAGGGGTTTCATCATAACTTTTGATTCGATTGAAGTTCTAACAATTAACAAAGACCAACCATTGCAGAGAAATAAACTAATTTTTCCATTTTTGGAACTGTTTACAAAATCCTGCGTTCCAAATTGAAATTGGGCCCAAGTAGAGCGGAAGTACCGTTTAGGCCATGGCCAACAACCAAAAGTAGTCCAATTTTTGGGTGAGCCCATAAAAGATCCATACGTAGCCTCACTTTTGGAAGACCATGGCATACAGGTGTTTTTTTACCGTGGTACAAGTCAAGAGAAGCCCACCTCACTGCTTAGCTACAGGGTTAACAAAAATCACCTACCTGGCAATCTGGATAGTTGAGGACATAGATTAACATCTAGAAACGCTGCCCGCTGGAACAGGAATCCCCATGACAACTGTTGAATCTCATAGCCTACAAGGATATCTGGATCATGTCTGCAAGAGATCAAAAGTAACTAATCTGATTACATGGGAATCACATAGAAATAACATGGGTGTCACATGCATATCAAATGGGTATCATAAGGATCACATGTTGCCTGGGAGTCTTATGGGTAACACATGTTTGCATGGGAATATTGGATCCCATTACTCCCCCACACACTAAATAGTGTAAAGATAGTGATAGTTTAATCAGCTATAAATTGGCGAAGCCTCCTTACAGCAGCGAATCAATATAGTAACACCATATGCGTGATGCTTGGGTGTGTGGCCAAGATTGGGTCCGTGCGTTGACAAATACCATCAAACGAGGACGCACACCCATTTTTTACATTCCAACTGCGGACACACCACGTCCTCGGTTTCCTGAAACATACTAAGTATTGCAAACAACAAAAGAAACACTATCTAAACGATCTAGGTCCTCTTTTGTGATGCTCTCCCCCATACACCCTTTAGGCCTCTGTTTGATAGCACACAGTCTATACTCTGTTTGGCCATCTCGAGACAGTGACGTAACTGAACAGGCGCAGCTTTTACGCACGCGTGTGTATCTTCCGCCTTTCAACGCTCGTGTTTGTACGCCAGCGCCGCGAGTATGCGCGCGCGTTATGTGATGCAATTAGTAGAATACGCGGTTACGTCACTGTCTCGAGATGGCCAAGTAGAGTATAGTTGGCGGTTTGACACCCAATTTTTTTTGTCAACCGCCATTTTTGTCCTCAGTGTGACGGTGTGTCCAGGTTGGTGGGTCCTCTTTTGGATAGTACCACGTTTGGTTCTCATTTGAAGGTCATTACAAACAGAGGTGTGACCATAATCGGGCACGTACGCTTGGATTACATTTGCTTGCGGAGAGATAAAAACAGAATATTTCTCACCAATTTGGAACTGATTAAACTGTAGTTTCAAGTTAAAGTTCCATGTTGATTGACTGACAATACAAATAGGACCTAATATTCATTGACTTATTGCAGAAGTTTTTAGTTTTAAAATGTGACTTACTTTCTGAATAATTTAACAATAGCCTCAAACATCTCTGTCTCACTCCCAACATTGATAGTGGTCATCTCATAATCCCCTGTGTGTTCTTCAGCGTCTGTTGCAGAGGCTGTGCTCGGTCCTGTTGGAAACAAAATAATTATGTTACTGTAAAAGCTGAAATATTCGCGGTGGTTCTATTTTCGTGCTTTTCGAGCAAAATCTTTTTTCCGCGAAAATAATAACACACAAAAATATTGTTTTCGACATTCATGCAGTGCATCTAGAAGGTCGCCCGTGAAAACAACAATTCGCAATATGTCTATGATATCAAAATGCGTGAAAATATCTTTAAGCGAAAATATTGGCTTTTACAGTATTCTAAACCAGAGGTTCTCATTTTCTTGCTCATGTGCAACCAGACTTTGATGAATGAAGTCCAAACTGCTACGAAGGCACAGGTTAAGTTTGTATTTGCTTTGTTTTATGATGGCTTTCCAGTATCACTATGTACAATGGAAAGAGTTGCGGTTTGCACTAGTGCCAGTGGCGTACCGACCGCGAGGGCAGGGGGGGCCCCCCCCCCCCCCCCCCCGGCTCCAAATACCGGGACGGCTAAATTCGCAATACCGGGACGCTAAATTCGCATAAGAAAAAAAAATAGGGCCTAGGCCGAAAACACTGAGGATTGGGCATTATTTGTTGACTGTTGTGCTTTTTAGACTGCGAAATTTTGTGACCGTGCAATTTTTTTTGACCCTACCCCCCCCCCCCCCCCCCCTTACGTGAAATTCATGAGGTGACTGACTGGGAAAATTTTTGGGGCAACCTTTTACGAAAATTTACGCCACTGTCGGGACGACATATACTTCTGCCCCCCTGGCTCACATGCCGCGGTACGCGCCTGACTGGTGCCACCATTCGAGGAAGAAAAAATAAGTTAATTGAAAGCTATGGACCTACGGCACATATTCTTCTGGCCACAGTCCGACATACGAGGGCGCACTTCGATCAGCTTACTGTGAATCCTTGAAAACTCACAAAATGCCGCTTACTAATCAGAGCCGTGAGGTGAAGTATTGCGCACCATGGAGATTGACCTCACATACTTTACGTGAGGTCAACCTCATGTGACGTGTGTCCATTGACAGGTCCTAATTGACAGGGTTGTCTTCTGCTTAATATAGATAGCTTCACTTCCTGGACTTTTCCCATAAGCATGTTCTCATCCTAGCACAAACAATGTTCCGTAGTTAAGTATATGCCCTTTGAGTTTGGACTGTTCTATTAGGACACATTGGTAAGACATAGTTGTTGATGAATGTGTTTAACAATTTGAACGCGGCAATCGTCTGCAGAGGACAGTTTCAAAAATTCACAAAACGTTTCAAAAATGTCAAAACTATTGAATTTCATCACCATATCTGGAATCACCATGGGAAATGCATTAAAATAAGTACAAACATGCCCACTACTGGTTCCGTAATCCTTGAGATATACTTCAAAAGTAGGGAAACGTTTCTGAAAAATCTTTACCGTCAGACCCTAGAAACAAAAGGCGGGACACAAAGGTAATTTGCGGACATTACCATGCCATGCAAGAGGTTTGCTTTTATTCATAAAGCCACATGAATCACATGCCATTCAAATTATAATCTATATACGCAACAATGCACGAAAACAAATGAACATAATGAGTTATCAATCAATCGGCAGGAAAGCACAAACTCGCCCCTAGCCCCATCGCACAGACAACAGAGGCCGAAATGAATTGCCAATGATGTGCCAATGCACATTTGCCAGATAGATACCAATGCCTATCAATCTAAATTATGCCATTATTTTATGCCAATGCAAATTTCAACAATGTTGCCGTAGATATGTCATGTATATTATTATCCAAATATTCAAATACTAGTTGTCAACCAATGCGCAACTAATTATGTCAGTTTATGCCAATGTCTATTCAAACAATTTGCCATAGATATGTCATGTATCTTATTATCCAATTTATTCAAAATACTAGTTGTCAACCAATGCACAACTAATTATGTCAGTTTATGCCAATGTCTATTCAAACAATTTGCCATAGATATGTCATTTATCTTATTATCCAATTATTCAAATACCTAACCATTAATAAAATTCAAACTGTTAGGATTATTTGTATAATTTCTTCAGGTAATAACATTAAACAATATTATCCTTATGATTATTTCGTAACCAATTATTTAATCTATTGAGACGTTCCATTTTGCAACAAACATCATAACAGCCATTTAATTTACGATTTATAACCTTTGGAAAACAAAAACACTGCCCTACAAGTCATACATTGAATGTGGACATATCATGGATCGCACCACTCCTTCTAGAGGGTGGGTGGGTGGGAAAATTTCTGATTGAGCTAATTAACAGAAACAACCTCTCGCATGCCTTGGCATGAAAATAATGATGCCAATGGGGACGCCACAAGAAAACCCGTGAAAAATGAAAGGGTGTGCCGGGATGAGCCAAACACGCATGCGTGAAACGCGTAACAGAAGCCCAACAGGAAACTGGCTGGGACAAACCATTTTCTAGGACGGGCGGTAAAATAAAATTTGCTCAATTGCATATCGGAAATTTTTGAATATGGTAAAACTTATACCCGCATAGAAAGTGTTAAGTGTATTCTATGGTTTGCTGTACATAAATGTAGCATGAACATTTCATATGATGCAAATATGTGTGAACATTTATGCACAGATATGGTACTGAATATTTACAGAAAAGGCTTGCATTGAGAAACGGGGACAAAAACGGCGTAAAATTGGGGCACAACCATCATTTTGAGCATCTTAAAATGATGTGTAAGTGTTGATTTTGGTACATTCATATTGTGACCTCCCCATGTGCTCAAGCAAGTAGCTGAGCACTAGAGCAAGGGATTGCTTTACATTTGGTATCATTGTAAAGATGAACACATCAGCTTTACATGAATATATAACACTTAATGAACACATCCCGCAATATTTAAAAATCTAAAGCTAGAAAGAATAGTCCAAACTTTTTTTTAAGCAGTTTATAACTCTAAAATACTTTAAAACACCTGAAAAACTTGACAGTCTCAACCATGATGTATTTAGAATTTTGTTTGATGTTTTCTGTCAAGTTAATGAATTGATTGAAACTTACCAGCTGTGTCGTGTTTATCAGCAAGCGTCTCATCTACGACTATCATACCCTTTTCTTGTTTCTTGCCATCAAGGGAGTCTGTCTGAATGCAGAAGAACATGGCTCTGATAGGATCTACATCCGGGTCGGGTCGATAATCTCGTCTGGTACGGATGTGTAACTCCATGCTAAGGAGTGTGAGATGTTGCACCTAGAAAGAGAAATTATGTTATAAGTGAGCATCTAAACGAAACATCTCCCAAGCCTCAAATTGTGCAGGGGTGATGATAAGACTGAATCCTTATGGTTGTCACAATTTACACACGGCCCCTCAAAAGTGAGGACTGAAAAGAAGAAAAAATTCCAAAAGTGTGTGCTGATAAACATTAGCTTAGCTTATTCATGCCACACTGCGTCAGTGGTTTCACACAGGTTTGTGCATCACCTGACGTGGTTGGGCGCGCTGATTTACCTACCACAGTGCAGCGTGACGATCATGACAAAAAGGCTACAGTTTAAATTTGACCAATCAGGAGCTTTGGGCGTGGTTGTCGGGCAGACTTTGTGCAGGTTGTCGGGCAGTGTTGTGACTTCTTAGATTGGGTCCCCGCATCCCTCTACATATTTAAAGATGGCAGACTATAAAGAGGGACTGGGAAAAGAACATGGCGAAAAAGTGTGCCGTTACGCATGGAATTCCACAAGTATTTAGCATATATGAATATGCAAACAAATACAGAGCATGCGCATTTGTACACAGCAACAACAGAAATACCACCTGATTGGTCCAATTAAAAGGCAGTGCGTCAAACGATTGTCACGCTGCATCACGGGAGGTGTATTGTGCAGTGATGGTGCATGAATAAGCTCATGTATATTCAGTAGTTTATCATCGCACACTTTTGGAACTGTATGTTTCAGTCTTCACATATTGAGAACCCTCGCAGGGGCCCTGTGTAAAATAGGGAAGACATGAAGGATTGAGTCTAGTTACTTCACACGACACTTCCGCTCACTTTTTTGCCCTGTTCTTTTCCCAGTCCCTTGATTTATTCCGCTATTTTTAAAGATGGGGGATGCTGGGATAGAGGGACGCGGGGACCCAGTATAGGGTGATGAGACAAATATGGGCTTTCGCGGATGAGGTAAGTGAATTTGATCGGGTCACTCATCTTTAACTGGATTCAATTGTAGTACAAACGGTTTGAATGGATTATTTAATTTACATCGATATACTTCTTTCTCTTTCCATTATGAAAAAACGCCAACATTATCGCTGACAAAGTGGTTAGCACAAAGTTGAAGCTACAGTTTGATCAGTTCAAAATTGGCGAAGCGAATGAATACAGAAGGACGCGGGCGTGCATGAAGGCAACTAGCATACTGTGCATCATATGCGCGCGACCAATACCACACCCGTGTGGCCATAATCGCAGTCGTACGCTTGGATTAATGTTGCGCACAAAGAGATAAAAAACCAAATATTTCTCGCCAATTTGGAACTGATTAAACTATAGCATCTTATAGTTGACACTTCCTTTGAGGTAACACAGTTTGTTTGAGAACAAAGGAGGGATAGCTACAATTTATAATAACTTTTCGTATTACATGAATAAACAGGGGATAACTATAAGGCCAAAAAAAAAAAAGTTCATCTCAAATGACCCGCGCGCATTCCCGAAATCGCCCGTGTTAGTTTGTTTTTTAAGTGGTTTTTTTCCTTCAATTTTCTCAAAAAAATCTTGCAAAATCCAACTTTTTGGCCAAACAAATAATGATCAGGTCTAAATTGAAGAAGAAAAAAAATCAAAAAAAAATTTGCAGACCGCATTAGATTTTCAGTCTCTCTCATGTTATTTGAGACAAACCTTTTTTTTGGCCTAATACTAGATGCATAAACACATAAGTCACTGTGCGCCAGTCACCACACAGAACATCGATTTGCTTTGTCTCGCACAGCAATTTGCAGTGCCATAACATCACGCACATAATAATTTCCCGAACCATAACCCCACTTCACCTTATAACTAATACCTTACCTCATGTAAAGCTTTAGCATCTTGTAGATTATGCTGGCTGACTTTGAAGCCACATGTATTGTTTGGTGTAGGTCCCTCAATCTGTGATGTGTCGGATGCCTGTCTTAATAGCTGTGTGTTGCCAACATTCTGTGTGATAAAATATTTAGAATAGTTAGAGAATAAAATATAGTTTGTAGCTGTTTTGCTATTAGGCCCAAAAAGAACAACTTGTTTGATTGTCCTCGTTCACCCGACCGTCAAAATCCTTCAGACCACAATTTACTATTTTTTATTTTATTTTCACCGCAAAATTTCAATTTATTTTACACATTTTAGTCGAAAATCACAAAGTTATTCCCTGGACGAACTATATTTTATTCTCATTCCTATTTAGTTTATTGATTATTGTTTTATCTTGCATCATTAAATATTGCTTTTTGTAAGATTCATTTTAATCGAACAACAACAAATTTCTCCCTTGAATCTGGAAATTTGACTCTCAAAATTGGCTCTCAATGCAAAATTGTCAGTTTCGCGGTTTTTAATTTCGCGAATCCACATCCCTCGCAAAATTAAGTGGTTTTAGATGCCATAAGGAATCGTGCAGTTCCACATGGTGTCAGAGGGAGTCTCTGTTTTGTTTCTATGGGGCGCACTTAAAACTTCTTTGTACATTTGTAGCACCTTGGAAAAATAAGGCTTAAAATGTAAAGCCCAATTTTGTAATATTTGAATTTTTAGAAAAGTAGACTAAAAATGAGTCGTTATTTTGAGGCTTTTTGGAATGTTGCTCGTTGTTCAGGAATCACGGATTTTCACTGCGGGTTTTAGCAAACTTGTTAATATGTTTTTATTCTTTTTTACATAGATCAAAATTGTGCTCAAATTGTAAATTTTGATTTGTATATTATCGTGTATGAATTAGGCCAATGCATGCGTATGTTTTGTTTCTCGAATTAAAAAAAAAAAAAATCAATGCACTTGCGCAAATGTTGAGCTGCTCACAATAGCACTCCCCTGCGAGTCGTGCCATTATTAAGACATCAACATCAGCGCGTGTGCATTGATTTGTCTAATTTCTCTCGAAACAACACATACGCATTTATTGACCTATAATTATTAGTACTAAGTTTCAGTTTAATACAATGGTAATATTTGTCAGTCTTCAAAATAAACTGAAACAAAATTCATGCAATTTCTTAAGACTCACCTCTCTCGGTGTAAAAAACAACGACTGTCTTCTCTCTAGGTTGGCTAACGGACCATTTCCAGCAGCTGGAGAGTCACCACTAAATCTCTGCCTCTGACTACCTACACCAATTGGAGTGACACTAGGTTCTTGAGTTATCCTACGAGTACTGGGTGTCCTAGATGGAGTACTGTGTAAGAGATGAGGATTCCGTGGGGCGGGGCTTGCAAAACAGGGTGGTAAAGGAGAAGCACCAGTTGCCATGGAGTTGGATGCTATGGGTCTACTAGCGCTTGTGCTTGGAGGACTCATTGATACGACATGAACTTGAGATTTATCTGTCTTGTGTTCTGAATCGGGATGAGTCTCTTTTTGGGGCCGACTCATCGCTTTTTCGTTTTTCTGAACCGATGCACCCAATCCATCCCCATTCACAGCTTTGTCAGCACGATCCGTTTCCACCGTTTTTTGCACACCACATTCCCGACTCAACCACTGCTCTACTTTCCTCTTGCTTGGCGGCGGTTTACACGGCGTGATCACAGTGTTTGCATTGCCGCACATGGACTCTCGGAACCCTATGTTCGTCATCTCGTGCAAGATGTTAAAGCTAGTGTTAGGCGCCTGTGAACTCATGGGGGCGTTGTTCATAGTGCCCATGACAGTTCGCCAGTGATGCAGGCCTATGTCTGACAGCTTGGTCTGAGCATCGTTAAGCTCTGATGGGATGATACATTTAGGTGGTGACTGGTGGAGTAAGTTTCTGATGGAGTAAGCATATAATAAATAAGGTGTGAAATGCCTATTTGAAATATCATTAGCTATGCACTGTCTCTTCATGCAATACAAAACTCTTTTTTTCGCATTTTATTATTGTTATTTTGTTGCAACACACAAACCATTTCATACCAAAATACACTTTAAAGCTAACAAAATTATATAAAGACAATAAACAAAACAAATAAGACTCGTTAACAAAAGATAATAAAACAAATACAGACCAGACAAGACAAGACAGACATGTGGCCGAAAATCTGTTGAAAAATTTCCAGATTTTGGCAGAATTTGGTGACATTTAAGGTAAAAAGAAATTCAAAAATGCCCAACCGACCAACCCTACTTGACAGGTCCGTCCGCCCGTAAAACAGGGGTTGTTGTTTTTCGTTCCCTTAAACCATTAATGATTTTCTTATCAAAAAAGAGTTGTCACTGTTTAATTATAGCACACATCAAGCAATGATATCCCATAAGAAACTAAATTTACTACAAACTTCTTTTTTCATTAGGTTTGGTGGTTACTTACAACATCATAACCCAGTTTTGATAAATGAGGTGTCAAATTACTGGGAAGACATTTGCTCGTTTAACCCTAACCACACAAAATCAAACAAAATCTAAAAGAAGCACCGCGCCGGTGGACAATCACGAAAAGGTACATATCGTCAGCCTGCTTCGATAATGGCCTAACTCATTTTTTCTAGTTTTTAGAAAACAACAAAAATATGAAAAAGTGAGTTAGACAATTATAGAAGCAGGCTGACGATATAGGATCTAAACATTTATTTATTGGAGCGCGACCCCACAGCGTGACACGTAGCGTGATGCACAATCACCTGGACTCCGGCCACAGCGGGCCAGGTTCAATTCCCAGGGGCGGCACACACCACTATCTCTGTCCTTACTTGTCCCTTGTTTCACCCCTGTTAGCTTGATTACTACAACCCCCTGAATGGGTTAGGGTTATTGTATATCTTAGATATTCAATACTGATTTTCGGGTTTAGTAGCTAGCATTAGCTCCTGGTCTTTTTGTGTTAGGTGTATATGATGAGATTCAGCAACAAAGAAGTAGCAAGTTACAAAATATTAATTTCAGGTATTTAAGAGATTTCTTTTCTTTTCTAATATTTTGAGAATCTTTCCAACGATAATAAGGCCAAACAAATAAATTGTTGTGTTGCCCTCAGTGACCGACCCCAAAATCACAAAAATCAGGGTTGCATTTTATTTTTTAAGATTTAAAATGTACCCAAATTGTCAAAATATTACATTACTATTTTCTGCCTAAAGATGACTAATTTAAAAGTTTGCTTGAATAAATAGTTTTAAAACTACTATCACACTAGAAATATTAGTAAAATTGACATTTACCAATTTTGTATTGACATGAACCACGGTCTGTCAGTAATAATAAAAAAATACTGCAAGTCACGACTTGCGAATCCCCCTGGCTGGGAGATCAACTAAATTAGGTCAAAGGTCATATGGGTCATGTTCCCCCTGTGGTCATGTTTCTTTTCTACAAGATTGAGGTCAATCGGGCAACTTTAACGATTTGACCTCTAGATGACCTTTGACCTTGGATGACCTCTAATTATTTTTGACATGTTCCCTTGGTGTTCATTGCACGATGTAACCCCTTGGTGACCTTTGACCTGCGATGACCTCTAATAACCGTTGACCTCGGATGACCTCTAATTAGTTTTAGACATGTTCACCCGGTGTTCAGTTTCGTTACTCCAAGTTTGACGTCAATCGGGCAACTTTTACGATTTGACCTCTGGATGACCTTTGACCTCAAATGACCTCTAATTATTTTTTGCCATGTTCCCCCAGTGTTCATTGCACAATTTAACCCTTGTTGACTGTTGACCTCGGATGACCTCTAATTCATTTTTGACATGTTTCCCCGGTGTTCATGTTTCTTGTCTCTAAGTTTGACGTCAATCGGGCAACTTTTATGATTTGACCTCTGGATGACCTTTGACCTCAGATGACCTCTAATTAATTTTAGACATGTTCACCCGGTGTTCAGTTTCTTTACTCCAAGTTTGACGTCAATCGGGCAACTTTTACGATTTGACCTCTGGATGACCTTTGACCTCAGATGACCTCTAATTATTTTTTTGACATGTTCCCCCGGTGTTCATTGCACAATTTAACCCCTTGTTGACCTTTGACCTTGGTTGACCTCTAGTGACCGTTGACCTCGGATGACCTCTAATATAATTTTGACATGTTTCCCACGACTTGGTATCTGGATGACCTTTGACCTCAGATGACCTTGGATGACCTCTAATTTATTTTGGACATGTTCACCTGGTGTTCATGTTTCTTTTCTCCAAGTTTGAAGTCAATGGGGCAACTTTAACGATTTGACCCCTGGATGACCTTTGACCTCAGATGACCTATGCAAATTAGACCCCCAAAAATAATCACCCGGCGTTCATGTTTCTTTTCTCCAAGTTTGACGTCAATCGGGCAACTTTTACGATTTGACCTCTGGATGACCTTTGACCTCAGATGACCTATGCAAATTGGCCCCCAAAACAAGCAGCCACATCTTTTGACCATGGCCTACCTATCGCTAAAGGTTTGAAGTCAATCCGTCCATCCGTTCAAAAGATACAGCATTCAGAAAAAGGCTAACCAAAAGGCACACACACACCCGCACACCCCGACACACATTACATGATGACAAAATCCCCTTCTGGTTTTACAAACCACTGGTTTTACAAACCAGGGGGATAAAAAGGAAAAGGAAAATCGACCGACCGACGGACTTCGGCACTTGAGGACAACACAACAATTGTTTTCCTCCTAACTGTGAAACTTATTAATTACTTTAGTTTTAGATATCAATAGATATTCTGGATTTTGCTATTTCAAATACCTTGAGTGTACCGTTGGCTGATCCTCCGGTCTACTCCAGAAAGCCTTTTGATGCTGCACCTCATGTAGACCGTGTCTCGCCAGAGACTCCCTCACATGATTCTTGCTGGGTGGATCGAGCGCCGGTTTCATCTGTTTCCACATCTTGGTTGCCATGGCAGCGACCTTGTCCGGCAGACTTACTCCATTGTTGTTACTGCGATCTTCTTTAGCATCTGTCAACAAACAAGTCTTGGATTGGACACCAGTATTGTGAGACTGGATTGCTGATGTTGCATCACAAGACTGGAGTTCTGCTGTATTATTTGATGGATCAGCCGGATTACTGGATTGTTCTAGGGCATTTTGGGATGAAACTATTGCATTCTGGGATGAAACTATTGCATTCTGGGAGTGAACCACTGCTGGTGCTACATTCCCATTGGTCACTTGCTCATCATTGTCATCACCCGTCGGACCTTTGACCTTATTAGTGAGCGTATCCATGGTCACATCCTGATCTTTCGGCGGTGTGTCATCAATATGATGCTGACTCGGTGGACTTTGAGTGAACGACATCTGACCTTTGACCTTATCAGTGATCGTATCCATGGTCACATCCTGATCTTTCGGCGGTGTGTCATCAATATGATGCTGACTCGGTGGACTTTGAGTGAACGACATCTGACCTTTGACCTTATCAGTGAGCGTATCCATGGTCACATCCTGATCATCCGGCGGTGTGTCATCAATATGATGCTGACTCGGTGGACTTTGAGTGAAGGACATACTTGAATCACCGATAGACATGTCTTCTATACTGTCCATCAGTACATCATTGCTTCCAACCAACTCATCTTGACTATCTGTGAAAGCATCAGCACCCCTCTGCTTCTCATCTTGACTATTTGTGAAAGCATCCGTACCCCTATCTTGACTATTTGTGAAAGCATCCATACCCCTCTGCTTCTCATCTTGACTATTTGTGAAAGCATCAACACCCCTCTGCTTCTCATCTTGACTATTTGTGAAAGCATCCGTACCCCTCTGCTTCTCATCTTGACTATTTGTGAAAGCATCCGTACCCCTCTGCTTCTCATCTTGACTATTTGTGAAAGCATCAACACCCCTCTGCTTCTCATCTTGACTATTTGTGAAAGCATCAACACCCCTCTGCTTCTCATCTTGACTATTTGTGAAAGCATCCGTACCCCTCTGCTTTTCATCTTGACTATTTGTGAAAGCATCCGCACCCCTCTGTTTCTTATCAGCATCATCTGCGTGTGACACATCGTCAAACTTGCGTTTTGCAGAAACACTCTCCCCTGACACTTCTTCCGCATGTTGCCTGACATCGGGGCATTTTGTGTTAACATTCAAAGGTTCCTCATTGTTAAATGTTGATGCACCAGACTCGAACAATTCTTCGTGACTCTCGCTACGTAAAGTATCTGGGAACGTCGTTGTAGCTGCATCGTTGGTAGCAAGGTTTCCAGTGATCTCTATTTCAGAAGTTCTTTTTCTAGAGTCATTCTCTGCTGGAGATTCTGGCGAGTCGCGACATTCCTCCCTAGGAATGACATCCAGGCATTGAATGGTTGCTGCATCGTTCGTATCCGGGTTTCCAGTTTTCTCACTCTCAAAAATTCGTTTTTCAGACTCACTTTTCGCTGGAAATGTTTCAACGTGTTCCTTGCTAGAAAACAAATCCTGGTGGGTAGCTGCAACGTCTGTGGTAAGTTGAGTGACTTTCTCACTATCAATACTTTTTTCTTCAGGTTCACTCTCTGCAGACGATTCTTCAACATGTTGCTCGCTAGGAATCCTACTCAAGCAACTAGCGTTAGATGCATCATTTGTGTTCATGCTGCCAGCGCCCTCAATGTCAAGAGTGATGTTTCTAGACTCCTCTTTTGGATATGCCTCAACATCTTGCTCACTAGATACTATATCTGGACATTTAGTTTTAGCTAAGATGTTTAGGTTCAGATTTGCAACCTTATTGCTGTCCAAAGTAAGTTTTCCAGACTTGCTCTTTGTTGGCGATTCTTCAACACTTTGCTCAATAGGAAACACATCTGGGCCTTTTGTGTTAACCAGAGCATTTGTGTCAAGTTCTCTAGCTTTCTCACTGTCAAAATCTTGTTTTCCAGACTCACTCTCTGCAGGTGATTCATCAACACTTTGCTCAGCAGGAAACATATCTGGGTATTTTGCGTTAACCAGAGTATTTGTATCAAGTTCTCTAGCTTTCTCACCGTCAAAAGCTTGTTTTCCAGACTCACTCTCTGCAGGTGATTCTTGAACGTGTCGTTCGCTACGGAACGCATTTGTAGCAGGTGCAATGCTTGTGTTCAAGTGCCAAGATTTCATGGATGTGAAGGCACTGGTAAGAGATTGAAATGACGGCAGCTTAGTCTCGGTTGTGTCACTAGTGGAGCATAATTTTGGAACGTGCGAGAATTTTCCTGACGAATCAAATGTTGGAGAAGTACAAGACGACGATGAGGACGATGATGATAATGAATTTCCAGATGGCCTTTCATCCGCAGGTATCTGCCAAGGAACTATATCATCTGCGGAGTCAACTTCCATACAATCTGTATCATTTGTAGATTTTGCATCCACTTTTGAACGATCAGCGTTGTCCACCACCAAACCGCTTTCTAATTGTGTTTCAGTCGGTGAAATGTCTTCCATATTGTTCAATGTGTCTGTGTCTTTACCAGAAGATGCAAAATCTAAAGCTTTCACGGATTCCAATTCATCAGGACGTGTCTGACCACTGTCTCTTGCAGAACCGGCCTCGGGTGAATTGTCTGTCAATTCTTGACCAACCAGATTCTTCTGACTATTTCCATATTTGGCATCACTCGAATCAGAATCAACTGGACTTGGAGATGAAACACCAAATAAGTTCGATCCTGATGAATTTTGTCCCAAGGTTAAAGGTGGAGATGTGGACTGCTGACCGGAGGTCAAAGGTATCACTGGTGACCTTTGACCAGGGGTTATAGGTGGCGAGTCACTTTGTTGAGTATTGCTCTTACACGATCCAGTCATAGATTGTTCGGTATTAGGACTACAAGCCTGATCTATAACATCCACTGGAGTACCGGTTTCAACATCTTGTCCCATTATGGTTCCGCTACTCACCGTTTTCATTAGGTCAGATGAGTCTCCACTGTTTGCATAAGGTGGGGTGATACTGGTAGATGGTGCCTGGAAAAATGGTTGCCGCCTACCAGTTGGTGATATCAAAGACATGGGATCATCAGAGGCGTTAGGTGTAACAACTTTAGGCTCTGGATCAACAGGTGATTTAAGCTCTTCAGATAAGCTATGTACTCTTGTTGTTATGGCAACAGGAGTAATGGGTACAATGCCGCAATCAGACACATTGTTGTCAATGTTAACTTGATCCAGTTTGGTGGTTTGCCCCAGTTTGATCTCTTGCTCCTGCTTGTTCACTTGTTCAAGCGTGCTTGCTTGAACCGGTTCATTTGTGCTTGCTTGTAGAACCGGTTCATGTGTGCTTGCTTGAACTGGTTCATGGGCGCTTGCTTGAACCGGTTCATTTGTGCTGGCTTGAACCGGTTCAAGTGTGGTTGCTTGAACTGGTTCATTTGAATGCCGTTGTGTATTCATTTGCACCAGATTATGTTCTTGGTCCTTATTAGTATTTGGCTGCACACAAGTATTTGCTAGCTCTGGCGTGCTTGATGCTTGTACCCCTGTGCCTGGAATGCTGGAGTTTGGGTGCCCTAGAGTATTTGCTAGCTCTGGCGTAATTGATGGTTGTTCCCTTGTGCTCGGAATGTTGGAGTTGATCATTATGTCTTCCTTATCTTCCGATGTTTTGATATGTATTGTTGGGTGCACTTTGCCGACGACTTTCATCACCTGATCATCTCGTACCCCTAAATTGACCGCTCGAGATGTCCTCAAAGTTTTGACATTCAAGGGAACGCCCTGATCATCTTCAACAGATTCTTTCCGATTAGAATTTGCATCGGCAGATGACAGACCTGGCTCTGCGGTCACATTCGACGTCTTACTGGTGGACTCTCTTTCCTCATCTTCATCTGATTGTGAGTCTGGTACCACAACATCCATGTCTATGGAGGAATCCCCACCTCCTGAAGGATGTCTAGTACTACTACTTTTCCCATCTTGTAAGTCCTTCTCCCGAGTGTTGGAGCCCAATGGATGAAACAAGTCAATGTGATCACGTTGAAACTCCGCAATCTCTTTCATCATCTCGTTGTTATTAAAAGACTCCACATCCGTCAAGATTTCGCCATTCGTCTTTCCGTGGCTGGTATTCAGCAACCAAGGCATGTCCTCAAAATGTCCCTCGGACTGCGTAGGAGACCATGTGCGTGGCGGAGATGGTTTAGGATCTGGACGTAGAGGAGAGAAGTATGCGAGCTCCCACATGGCATCTCTGTAGTCCTCTTTGCTGTCATCTGACATCACACTAAACATAGGTGCTGACCACTGTCGAGCCAAGGACACGTTGTTACTTAGAGTAGAGTAGATTTTCGATGCAGTATTGCCAAGATTGCGCCTTCCGCCGCGGGTACGGCAGCCGCGTCGGAGAGACGGCTGCAATCTCCCTCGTACGTTCTCTCTTGCTGGACTCGTTGGTAATGAGCTGTATATTCTACTTGGAGAGTTGTCTGCTACGTGAGTTGGATAGAACATGCTGTCGTCCATGCTTTCAGCTGACCCTTCTGCGTTACCAGCATCTGATGAATATGCTGGATATGTGGGTTTTGTTGTGATTTCAGGAAGGGTAGTAGGAAGGGTAGACGTTTCATCACCGCCTCTGCCCGCCACCTCTCCACTGCTTTGCAAAGAAACGGCGCTATCATCGAAAAGAAGCGGCGATGTGAGAAGTTCTTCGTCGCTACCTGTACTTGATAGATCAATATCTATCGGACTCTTTGGTCTATGCAACACAACTTTACAGTTCCGAGTGACAGTACTATTAATTTTGACTTCGTCTGTTAGACACTCTTCTGCCGAACTACTATCGTCTACAAGATTGATAACCCCATCTTCATCTTGGACCCACGAGGTTCCAGAGCTACGACTTTGTCGTTTGCTGATGAACTTTGACCGTTGACCTTTCTGCCAACCTTGACCTCTCGTAGCCAGGTTCTTCCTCCTGCCCCTGACCGGTTTCTTTGACAAAGGAACAGTTGTTTTACTACCAGAGATATCAAGACATGGTTTGTACCGACTCGGACTCTCTTGATTCAAAGATTGCTTACAACTACTGGACTCAGAACTGCTGCTTTTGAGAGATTTCTTTGTTGTTTTGTTTACAATATTAAGGCATGGTTTGCGCCTACTGGGGCTATCACAATCAGGGAGAGCTACCTCCTGAGAAGACACACTAATGTTCGACTCAAACATATCATCTCCGCTGTCCGACTCAGCGCACACTTGATCATCAGAGGACATCGAGCCCATGTTGCCCGTATCCTCAGTGGCCGTCAAACCCAAAATCTCATCAAAGTCGTCTTCTTCGCTGTACTGTACACGCACTCGTTTCCTGCGCATGCTGTAATTGTATCCATAACTGGTGGCGCTACTTGAGTCACTTGTATTGCCGCTGGGGTCCCTCCTTCGCTTCACCCCGAGAGTCTTTCTACTTTGCGTGGGCACAGAGCTCATACGTTGCTTGGGCACGGAGCCCATACTTTGCTTAGGCAAAGAGCTCATACTTTGCGTGGGCACAGAGCTCATACATTGCGTGGGCACAGAGCTCATACTTTGTGTGGGCACAGAAGTCCTCGGTCCACTTTCATCCTGCTTCATAATGTCTTTCAAACACTGTATTCCGAGTGTCTTTTTGATCTTGCCATCCCCTAGAATATCCTGTTTCACACCCCATATTGCATCTCCTACATCATTTTCATCCTCTCTATAAGTCTGCGATTTTCCTTTTGAAATGATTTCTCTCTTGAACCTCTTTTGCTTAACGGGTTCATTTCTATCCATGTTTTGATATCCCGATGCACACGGTATAGAGAAATCACCAGACTGAGCGTCGACCTTTTTCAGTTTTAAAACCGGATTCCAGTAGGGTATCCTCTTGATCATGTCCTCATCAAATTTATCTGTGATCTTGATGACAAATTCTTGCAAAAGTTTGTCTTTAGCATCAGTCACCACGGTGACATCCTCATCGTAACCAGACGCCGCTTTTGAATTCTTCTGACTGGCCGTGCCGCTGCAATCATGATTTTGCTTTTTTCTAGGCTGCTCCATCTTGCTGTTCTTAGGCTCTCGTTGTCGTGGAGGAGCCATAGACATCAGATTGGTGAATATGTTGTCGTCATAGAATTCGTCGTCGCAGAAACGTGCAGGCTTTTGACGATGTCTCTTCCGGCTCAACTTGTTCACCTTCTTCGGATCTGTATTTGGAAACAGAAATATGTGAAAATGTTAATATAATAAGAAAATAATTTATTAAAATATCACACATGTTTCATCACAAAAAGTGCAATCTGCCATTTTCAAATTTTTGAGATTATATAGGCCATTACATTATCAAATGAAATGTTGCATTCAAAATATTAAATTGCCAAAAATGATTGAACAGCATTTTGCAATGAATTGCTTCATTTTTTGTTTAACAATTATCCGATAGGGTAAATTCGCCAGTTTTCGGTCAGCGCCTATTTTCGGTCACTTTCGCCCAAATTGTGTAATGAAAAGGACCTCGTCGTTATAAACTGACGGCTTAAAAACAGCCGCATAGTTGATGCCTGGTATTGCTTTTAAAATGGCGACGACCGATGTAATTACACAATTTTGGCCACTGACCGAAAATAAGCGCTGACCGAAAACTGGCGACTTTACCCTATATAAATATTTTGTAAGCATTGTAAGCAATGGCTAGATCAGCAATGTGAGACGTGGACCCTAACCAAAGCTGACAAAAACAGAATAGCTGCTTTCGAGATGTGGTGTTGGAGGCGTATGCTTCGTATCGTATGGACAATGAGAAGGACGAAAGCCAGTATTATTGAAGAAATAGGGGTGTCTAAACGACTCCTTCATGCTATCAACACCCAAATGCTGAGCTACTTCGGCCATATCTCACGTCGCAAGGGTAATAACCTGGAGAAGATGATCATGCAAGGCATGATTGAAGGGAAGCGCAAGAGAGGCAGACCTCGTTCCAGGTGGATTGACCAAATAAAGTTGATTACTGGACACCCGCTCCGTGATTGTTACTCCTTTGCTGAAAATCGTTATTTGTGGCGTAGTATCTGTAAGGTCACGAGCTGTCAGTCATGACAGGACCGAACCAACCAACCAACCAAGCATTGTTGACAGGTCCATTTCTACCCTGAATTATCACTTAAAGGTAGATGACCCGATCACATTTTCGTAACACAGAATTATTTCAAACCTACGGAGATTTTCATATCATATGAAAGCTCGTAATTTTCTCATCATCATACTGAAATTTGACGGCCTAAATCGGTATAATTACGGAGAAATCGATGAAATAACGTCGAATTACCGAGAATGGTGGTAACCACTGATATAGTTTGTGTACTACTCAATGGGTACAGTTCACAGCATCTTGTGCGTCTAAAATAAGAACCATTAGAGCTATGCAACTCAAACTTTGGAACACGACTTTTTTAAGGATGACCTTTCATGTAGAATAGAAAAATTCAAGTTGAAAATCGGAATGTGATCAGGTCATCTACCTTTAACACTTTCCAAGCGGCTATAAGTTTTATATACAAAACAGATTTTTCAGAAACCTTCCCCAATCTTCAAAGTCTATCTCAAGGATTACTGAACCAATACCATGCATGTTTGTACAAATGTTAATACATTTCTCATGGTGATTCCAAATATGGTGATGAAATAGAATAATTTTGAAATTTTTGAAACATTCTGTGAAATTTTGGAATTGTCGTCTCCAAACGACTCGTCCGTGTGGAAAGTGTTAATTTTGTTTATCAAAACATTGCTCACTATTATAAACACTTCAAAAGAAGTAAGTTCCCCTTTAGGGGTTCCCTTATATTTCCAAAACAATACATTGGAATGAAATGGGATTTTCAGTCAAATGATTATGGGCTTCATAACAATACTTGACCAAAATTTCAAATCAACAGGTTCTGTCATGCTCAAGTGAGCACGTATTGAATGGTGGAATGACCCATTTTAAAAGTTGCTAAATTTCTGGTACAACAAGAGTTGGACTTCCATATCGAGTAGTGCGCCTCATCAACACTATGAGAAATCGATGTCGTCAATTGATACACCAACGTGGTGGATACACACACTACTAAACATTATTTAACAACTTTTAAAATGGGACATTCTGTCATTCAATATAAGCTCACTCAAGCATGACAGAACCTGGTGATTTGAAATTTTGGTCAAGTATTGGTAAGAACCTCATAACAATTTGACAGAAAACCCATTTCAACCCAATGTATATTTTTGAAAATATAAGGGAAACCTTAAAGGGGAACTTACTTCTTTTGAAGTGTTTAGATCTGCTCATACCAATAATCGAGAGCAGTTTAGTTTGAATTCTGTGACAGATTTTGTAATTTCTTAAGATGCAATCCAGTTTAATTATGTAATGGAAACTGCTTTGTTGTGCAGTCAGTTAAAAGCGTACTGTTTACTCTCAAAAAGCAGACAACATTTTAATGCCAATTTCACCAATTTTTGAAAGAAATCATCCATGTGTAAAATTGCTGTTATGTTTAATGCTTCCAAGCATTTCTTTATAAAAATAGTAAAAATTTGACTTTTAGTGATCAACTTTAATCAAGCATTTTGATAGGTCATCTTGAAGCTCATATAAACATCAATTAGTAAATACCTATTATTGAATGAGCAAGCATCGTTTTTACTTAAGTGGCACAACCCATTTTTAAGTGCCTGTGATTGATCAAGCATATCGTTTGATTGGAAACTACAATAACAATCAAACCGATGGCACTGGAAAGCCAAATCAATTATCTACTAGCTTATATAAACATTAATACCAAATACTGAATGATTGATGAGATGAGAGTCATTACGGGGAACACCAGGCGGCATGGTCTTCATATCAGGTGAAAAAATCTAAAATTCCCTGAAATATTAAAAGACAGCAGACTGTTGTGCTAAATTGCCTAAAATTTGGCTAAATAAATGCAAATTTAGGGACAAATATCTACATTTGAGAGTGAAAAATATCTACTTTTTTACGATTTTTATCTACAAAATATCCTGCCTGAACACATGGGACACCCTATAGTACAGGGTGCCAGTTCAAATCCCTATTTACCTGATGGTCTCTCATCATCCGCCCCATCACATTGTGGTATAGTATCAGACTCATCGGCCTCCGTGATGGATATTAGAGCGTCTTCTAATTCTTCTAAAGTACTGTAAAAATAATGTGATAAAAGCATGAGTAAGGATTTACATGATTATGACGAACTGTAAAAGTGGACATTTTCGCGCTTCATTTATTTTCACGCTTTTCGCGCTAAAACCGGCAAGCATGAAAATAAAAATGTGCAAATATATTCATTTTTGTATGTAGGCAATGTAAGGAAGCTCAAAATCGGGAAAATAAAAACAAGCACAAATTTTCAAAATCGGCAAAGCTCGAAAATGTACACACGCAAAAATTTACACTTTTACAGTAAGGTTGGGTTAATGCAAAATGATATACCGTATTATCCCTATTAAGCGCCCAGGGCGGTTAGCAAAGTCATTTTGGGTGGGTGCTTATTAAGTTACCTTTTTTTTAAAACTCATTTATCATAAACGCTGTCGAATTCGGCAAGGTTGCACTAGCGGAAAACCATGTGCGATCGAAAAGTAAACTGTTTAAAATGTTGGGGGAAAATAAACATTGTGGCGGCGCAGTGGTCTCACTGTTAGCCACATTACACAACGTCAATGTTCCCACAAGCTTCAAGTGCCCTTCCGAAAACTTCGTTTAGTATTCTCGGTAGTTTTGAGCATGTGCGATGTTGTATTTAAGCCATGAATAAAAAACAAAGATGGCGGCTCGCATCGGGGATCAACCAGGCTTTCTGGAACTGCTTTACTGAAGGTCTTCGTGGCGAAAAATGTTGTTGTACAGTGCTACGGTAATTGAAAAGGTGGGCGCTTAAAAGGGATTGTTTGTTGGTAGTCATTGAGAAAAACGGGGGTGGGCGCTTAATAGGGATAATACGGTACCTGAAAAGTTAAAAATAATATCATTTTGTTTCTTGTGACAGTCGTTGTACATTCTATTTAGTATCTTTTAAAATCAAAAGTTATATGAAAACTAACAGTGACTTTGTGGACTTGATTTTGAACGGTTATCTATTTGAATGGTTATCTTTTATGATTTTTACTAATTTCACATGATGTTGATCATACAGAAAACAAATTAAATAAAACAATCATAAAACCTGCTCAAGCTCATAGAGCATGCTGGGACATTGCAATACATACATGCTAGGACATTGCAGTAAAACATGAAATGCAATAAGGCCTAAAAAGACGGAGGTTGGATTGCCCTTTCACCTCTATTTTGTTTGGGGTCGGTAGGCCAATTTATTTTTTATTTTTTAGATTCCTGAAGAATGACAAAATCACACTGGAATACACTGAGGTTTATAATTTAACTACATTTTGATATTAAAAAGACAAAGTCTGGTGGCATGGATAATAAATATTTCAGAGTGGGGTCACATAGGGGTCAATTGAGGTCATTTAGGTGAGACATATGTAATTTCTAAAAAAAGAGAGTTAAAAAAACCCTTTTATCAAACTTTTCCTCTCTTCAAAAACAAAACAAAACGCAAATGAGTTTCCCCGATTTTTACGGCTCCATCCTCACTACTCCCATCGTCCTCATCATATCATTACAAGGCGGTTCTCGAACGGCGCGTCTCGCCTGTTCATCAAAAGTGACTTGAAAGAAATGATGATGAAACATATGATACAATGTAGCACTGTCACAGAGGTATGCATTGTAGTTAATGCAAGGGATGTAATGCCTTGAAAAATTTAATCAACAAAAAGAACACACCAACCCCCTTCCCTACACCAAATCACATCAAGATAGGCCTTACAGATCTTATTTGACCCCAGATGACCTCTGATGACCTTGAAAATTTAATCAGCAAAAAGAACACACCAACCCCCTTCCCTCCACCAAATCACATCAAGATAGGCCTTACGGATCTTATTTGACCCCAGATGACCTCTGATGACCTCGACAAATTAATCAACAAAAAGAACACACCATCCCTCTTCCATCCACCAAATCCCATCAAGATAGGCCTTACGGATCTTATTTGACCCCAGATGACCTTGGATGACCTTGAAAATTTAATCAGCAAAAAGAATACACCACCCCCTTCCCTCCACCAAATCCAATCAAGATAGGCCTTACTGATCTATTTGACCCCATATTTGACCCCCGATGACCCCGAAAAATTAATCAACAAAAAGAACACACCACCCCCCTTCCCTCCACCAAATCCCATCAAGATAGGCCTTACTGATCTATTTGACCCCATATTTGACCCCTGATGACCCCGAAAAAGTAATCAACCAAAAGAACACACCACCCCCCTTCCCTCCACCAAATCCCATCAAGATAGGCCTTACTGATCTATTTGACCCCCGATGACCCCGAAAAATTAATCAACAAAAAGAACACACCATCCCTCTTCCGTCCACCAAATCCCATCAAGATAGGCCTTACTGATCTATTTGACCCCATATTTGACCCCTGATGACCCCGAAAAATTAATCAACAAAAATAACACACCACCCACCCCCCCCCTTCCCTCCACCAAATCCCATCAAGATAGGCCTTACTGATCTATTTGACCCCGATGACCCCGAAAAATTAATCAACGAAAAGAACACACCATCATCCCTCTTCCGTCCACCAAATCCCATCAAGATAGACCTTACTGATCTATTTGACCCCATATTTGACCCCCGATGACCCCGAAAAATTAATCAACAAAAAGAACACACCACCCCCCTTCCCTCCACCAAATCCCATCAAGATAGGCCTTACTGATCTATTTGACCCCATATTTGACCCCCAATGACCCCGAAAAATTAATCAACAAAAAGAACACACCGCCCCCCTTTCCTCCACCAAATCCCATCAAGATAGGCCTTACTGATCTATTTGACCCCATATTTGACCCCCAATGACCTCGAAAAATTAATCAACAAAAAGAACACACCACCCCCCTTCCCTCCACCAAAGCCCATCAAGATAGGCCTTACTGATCTATTTGACCCCATATTTGACCCCCGATGACCCCGAAAAATTAATCAACAAAAAGAACACACCACCCCTCTTCCGTCCATCAAATCCCATCAAGATAGGCCTTACTGATCTATTTGACCCCATATTTGACCCCCGATGACCCCGAAAAAATAATCAACAAAAAGAACACCCCATCCCTCTTCCGTCCACCAAATCCCATCAAGATAGGCCTTACTGATCTACTTGACCCCCGATGACCCCGAAAAATTAATCAACAAAAGAACACACCACCCCCCTTCCCTCCACCAAATCCCATCAAGATAGGCCTTACTGAGCTATTTGACCCCATATTTGACCCCCGATGACCCCGAAAAAGTAATCAACAAAAAGAACACACCACCCCTCTTCCGTCCACCAAATCCCATCAAGATAGGCCTTACTGATCTATTTGACCCCATATTTGACCCCCGATGACCCCGAAAAAATAATCAACAAAAAGAACACCCCATCCCTCTTCCGTCCACCAAATCCCATCAAGATAGGCCTTACTGATCTATTTGACCCCATATTTGACCCCGATGACCCCGAAAAATTAATCAACAAAAAGAACACACCATCCCTCTTCCGTCCACCAAATCCCATCAAGATAGGCCTTACTGATCTATTTGACCCCATATTTGACCCCCGATGACCCCGAAAAATTAATCAACAAAAAGAACACACCATCCCTCTTCCGTCCACCAAATCCCATCAAGATAGGCCTTACTGATCTATTTGACCCCATATTTGACCCCCGATGACCCCGAAAAAATAATCAACAAAAAGAACACCCCATCCCTCTTCCGTCCACCGAATCCCATCAAGATAGGCCTTACTGATCTATTTGACCCCGATGACCCCGAAAAATTAATCAACAAAAAGAACACACCATCATCCCTCTTCCGTCCACCAAATCCCATCAAGATAGACCTTACTGATCTATTTGACCCCATATTTGACCCCCGATGACCCCGAAAAATTAATTAACAAAAAGAACACACCACCCCCCTTCCCTCCACCAAATCCCATCAAGATAGGCCTTACTGATCTATTTGACCCCATATTTGACCCCCAATGACCCCGAAAAATTAATCAACAAAAAGAACACACCGCCCCCCTTTCCTCCACCAAATCCCATCAAGATAGGCCTTACTGATCTATTTGACCCCATATTTGACCCCCAATGACCCCGAAAAATTAATCAACAAAAAGAACACACCATCCCTCTTCCGTCCACCAAATCCCATCAAGATAGGCCTTACTGATCTATTTGACCCCATATTTGACCCCCGATGACCCCGAAAAATTAAGAACAAAAAGAACACACCATCCCCCTTCCCTCCACCAAATCCAATCAAGATAGGCCTTATTTGACCCCGATGACCTTGAATGACCTCTGATGACCTTGAAAATTTATTCAGCAAAAAGAACACACCACTCCCCTTCCCTCCACCAAATCTCATCAATATGGGCCTTACTGATCTATTTGACCCCATATTTGACCCCGATGACCTCTGGTGACCTTGAAAATTTAATCAACAAAAAGAACACACCATCCCTCTTCCCTCCACCAAATCCCATCAAGATAGGCCTTACTGATCTATTTGACCCCATATTTGACCCCCGATGACCTTGAATGACCTCCGATGACCTTGAAAATTTAATCAACAAAAAGAACACACCACCCCCTTCCCTCCACCAAATCCCATCAAGATCGGCCTTACGGAGCTTATTTGACCGCATATTTGACCCCGATGACCTTGAATGACCTCCAATGACCTTGAAAATCTAATCAGCAAAAGAACACCCCACCCCCTTCCCTGACATCAAGTCCCATCAAGATAGGCCTTACGGATCTCTAGATATCGCGTCACAACGCGTCTCAAAAGTTTTAAGCATATTTGACCCCGATGACCTTGTATGACCCCTGATGACCTTGAAAAATCAATCAGCAACAGAACGCACCACCCCCCTTCCCTCCACCAAGTCCCATCACGATAGGCCTTAGGGATCTCCAGATATCGCGTCACAAAGGTATTTCTTAGCACACGGCGGACGGCATACGGCGGACGCCGGACGCCATACGCCGGACAGAAATAGTGATAACATAGTCTCTTTCTGATTACATCAGGCGAGACAAAAACTACACAAACCCAGAGAGCATGCTGGGATTGTGCAATAAATACATGGATCCCTTACCTGTGAGCTGTGTTATAACCCGCCCCATCCTCACTACTCCCATCATCCACATCATATCATTAAAACTACACAAACCCAGAGAGCATGCTGGGATTGTGCAATAAATACATGAATCCCTTACCTGTGAGCTGTGTTATAACCCGCCCCATCCTCGCTACTCCCATCATCCTCGTCGTATCCTTCCTCCATCTCATTATTGGGTGTATCTTCATCCCAGGCCTGTGACATATGAAGGGATTCTAGTGCGTCCATAATGCTTTCATCCTCATCCCCGCCACCAGCCAAGCCCTCTGCAGCAGTGCCCTCTGTATTGTCTCCTTCATCCGCGCGTTGCCCTGATAGGATACTGCCTTCCTCTGGTTCGTCCAGTTGGCTTTCACTGTGGGCAAGGTCCACTAAGAGTTGTGCCAGTTCCTTGTCAGATGCTGAAAGGTAAGAAGACATCATAGAATTAATTATAGACAATTCATACAATTTGTGAGATAGGCTTTTCATACATTCTTGGTAGTTAGTTCCTAATAGAATTCATACATTCTTATAGTCTATTTGGCCATCACGAGACAGTGATGTAACCGCGTATTCTACTAATTGCACCACATAACTCGCGGGCCTACTCGCGGCGGTGGCATATACACACGAGCGTTGAAAGGCAGAAGATACAATCATGTGCGTAACAGCTGCGCCTGATAAGTTACGTCACCGTCCAGAGGAAGCCAAGTATAGTAGTTAGTTCTTAGTAGAATTCATACATTCTTAGTAGTTACAAACCAATCAAAAGTAGGAAAAAAGTGTATGCAGGTGCAGGCGCTTCGTTTTGATTTGCTGTTTACGCATCCTGAGTTCACTGATTTTTACTGTGGGTGTTATTAAACTTGTTACATGTTTTTATTAGTTTGAAATAATAATAAAAAGAGTAAAAGTATGCACAACATTGTACATTTTGATTAGTATTATTGTATATGAATTAGGTGGTCAATACACGCGTATGTTTGCTTCTTGAACATTTATAAAAGTCAAGGAAAGGAAGATTTGGAGAAGCATTGTGGTTCGGGAAAATCACCCGACATAATGGAGAAAAAAATGGATTTCAATTCTTACGAAAATGAGATACCTAGTCTGTTAGATCATAACTCCTGTGGTGCTTCCATAAAGGCAAGGCCAGAACAAAATACACATGTCCAAGGAAACCAAACATTGAAAATTTGTATCTATTTGAGACCTGTTACCACAAAATGAGCGTTACGTCGCCAGTGTTCATTAGGAAATATGGTCCAATAAACATCCCAAAAATCATTAGAAAACAAAGGAATTTTGCAACTTCAATTTGAATTTTGACGGGGAAAACATTGAGCAATTATGACATGTTGCATATCGGATTAAAGCTTGTTTTCTGAGCATTTTGAATCTGGACAAACTAAAAAAATAAACTTTTCCGATTTACTCTCATTTTGTAATGACAGGTCTCATTTAAATTACCCAAAATGTCCCTCCCAAATCATTTTTTCTTCTTCTGGAACCAGGTTCCTGAGGTCCCCATACCCCCAGCCCCCCACCCGCCATGCCATAAAGGAAACAAACCTAGTCTTCATTAATAGCAGGATTCATTGAAAAGTATTTGGCGTTTTCCATGCTAGCATAATACAACATACCTTGTCTATGGGATAATGACTTTTGTGATTCTTCTACAAAGGAATAAACCAGATCCTCATTGACAACAGGTGCTGTTTCCTGTCTCACTAGTGGCGGTGGTTCATCAGCATCTAATACAATCAATACTAGCATATACAACATACCTTGTCTATGGGATAATGACTTCTGTGATTCTTCCACAAAGGAATACACCGGATCCTCATTGACAACAGGTGCTGTATCTTGTCTCACTAGTGGCGGTGGTTCATCCGCATCTAATACAATCAATACTAGCATATACAACATACCTTGTCTATGGGATAATGACTTTTGTGATTCTTCTACAAAGGAATAAACCAGATCCTCATTGACAACAGGTGCTGTATCTTGTCTCACTAATGGCGGTGGTTCATCAGTATCTAATACAATCAATACTAGCATATGCAACATACCTTGTCTATGGGATAATGACTTCTGTGATTCTTCCACAAAGGAATAAACCAGATCCTCATTGACAACAGGTGCTGTATCTTGTCTCACTAGTGGCGGTGGTTCATCAGTATCTAATACAATCAATACTAGCATATGCAACATACCTTGTCTATGGGATAATGACTTCTGTGATTCTTCTACAAAGGAATACACCAGATCCTCATTGACAACAGGTGCTGTATCTTGTCTCACTAGTGGCGGTGGTTCATCAGTATCTAATACAATCAATACTAGCATATGCAACATACCTTGTCTATGGGATAATGACTTCTGTGATTCTTCTACAAAGGAATAAACCAGATCCTCATTGACAACAGGTGCTGTATCTTGTCTCACTAATGGCGGTGGTTCATCAGTATCTAATACAATCAATACTAGCATATGCAACATACCTTGTCTATGGGATAATGACTTCTGTGATTCTTCTACAAAGGAATACACCAGATCCTCATTGACAACAGGTGCTGTATCTTGTCTCACTAGTGGCGGTGGTTCATCAGTATCTAATACAATCAATACTAGCATATGCAACATACCTTGTCTATGGGATAATGACTTCTGTGATTCTTCTACAAAGGAATAAACCAGATCCTCATTGACAACAGGTGCTGTATCTTGTCTCACTAGTGGCGGTGGTTCATCAGTATCTAATACAATCAATACTAGCATATGCAACATACCTTGTCTATGGGATAATGACTTCTGTGATTCTTCTACAAAGGAATACACCAGATCCTCATTGACAACAGGTGCTGTATCTTGTCTCACTAGTGGCGGTGGTTCATCAGTATCTAATACAATCAATACTAGCATATGCAACATACCTTGTCTATGGGATAATGACTTCTGTGATTCTTCTACAAAGGAATACACCAGATCCTCATTGACAACAGGTGCTGTATCTTGTCTCACTAGTGGCGGTGGTTCATCAGTATCTAATACAATCAATACTAGCATATGCAACATACCTTGTCTATGGGATAATGACTTCTGTGATTCTTCTACAAAGGAATACACCAGATCCTCATTGACAACAGGTGCTGTATCTTGTCTCACTAGTGGCGGTGGTTCATCAGTATCTAATACAATCAATACTAGCATATGCAACATACCTTGTCTATGGGATAATGACTTCTGCGATTCTTCTACAAAGGAATAAACCAGATCCTCATTGACAACAGGTGCTGTATCTTGTCTCACTAATGGCGGTGGTTCATCAGTATCTAATACAATCAATACTAGCATATGCAACATACCTTGTCTATGGGATAATGACTTTTGTGATTCTTCTACAAAGGAATAAACCAGATCCTCATTGACAACAGGTGCTGTATCTTGTCTCACTAGTGGCGGTGGTTCATCAGTATCTAATACAATCAATACTAGCAATATACAACATACCTTGTCTATGGGATAATGACTTCTGTGATTCTTCTACAAAGGAATACACCAGATCCTCATTGACAACAGGTGCTGTATCTTGTCTCACTAGTGGCGGTGGTTCATCAGTATCTAATACAATCAATACTAGCATATGCAACATACCTTGTCTATGGGATAATTACTTCTGTGATTCTTCTACAAAGGAATAAACCAGATCCTCATTGACAACAGGTGCTGTATCTTGTCTCACTAATGGCGGTGGTTCATCAGTATCTAATACAATCAATACTAGCATATGCAACATACCTTGTCTATGGGATAATGACTTCTGTGATTCTTCCACAAAGGAATAAACCAGATCCTCATTGACAACAGGTGCTGTATCTTGTCTCACTAGTGGCGGTGGTTCATCAGTATCTAATACAATCAATACTAGCATATGCAACATACCTTGTCTATGGGATAATGACTTCTGTGATTCTTCTACAAAGGAATAAACCAGATCCTCATTGACAACAGGTGCTGTATCTTGTCTCACTAATGGCGGTGGTTCATCAGTATCTAATACAATCAATACTAGCATATGCAACATACCTTGTCTATGGGATAATGACTTCTGTGATTCTTCCACAAAGGAATAAACCAGATCCTCATTGACAACAGGTGCTGTATCTTGTCTCACTAGTGGCGGTGGTTCATCAGTATCTAATACAATCAATACTAGCATATGCAACATACCTTGTCTATGGGATAATGACTTCTGTGATTCTTCTACAAAGGAATAAACCAGATCCTCATTGACAACAGGTGCTGTATCTTGTCTCACTAATGGCGGTGGTTCATCAGCATCTAATACAATCAAGACACAATGGGGTACAGTAGTATAAGGTGACAAAAAAAGGGGGGGGGGGAATGAACAAAACATCTATTTTCTTCACATGGGCGTAGTTTCTAAGTAGATTTGGTTAAGTTTTCTTGATATTTTTCTCAAAAATTGTCAACATTTTCAAAAATTGTCCGCCTTTTCCAATTAGTTTCTAAAATTGCCAAAACTTTTCAAAATATTGTCAACATTTTGTAATGCAGCTTCAATACAATGGGAATCTCAATGAATTATTGAGGTTCATAGTGTTTACAACAACAACCGAGGATTTCAAAACAAACACACAAAAACAGTTGTTAAGTGCAGTCATTATTCTCAATCATTACTGAAAAAGATGCCTATTCATCCAAATCATTGATTTGTACCGATATAATTGCGCTAATAATTAAGTAGTTTTCTGTTTATTTTGTCCACCCCTTCTTAGTTATTGAAACAGTCCAAGTCGGGTCATCCCCTCATTCACATTGTTATCATTCAACCAATCATTACAAGATTAGTGTGGGGATGGATTTTATGAGAACAAATGGTTTTAAACCTTCTAATATGTACGTATGCAAATAGGGCGCAATGTCGAAAAGTAAATAGATTGTATCTCCAACAGTCATTGACCCTCATTAAACCATCAAAGCTTGATTTGCCAATTTCAAGATTTAGATCCTGTATACAGGGTAAATAAAACAAACTTGTGCATGGATTCAAATAGTTCTTTGACCGTGACGTATGCATTGAACCATAACATAGTTATTGTTTGTATAAAGTGTATTTAATCTAGTTCACATTCCGAAAAAAAGGAAAGCACTTGACTGAAAAATAAGCAAAATGTGACAGGTTTTGTTAGCTAAACCAATTTTATTACCATTGGGATTTACACAGTTAAAGGTAGATGACCCGATCACATTTTCGTAACACAGAATTATTTCAAACATACAGATATTTTCATATCATATGAAAGCTCGTATTTTTCTCATCATCATATTGAAATTTGACGGCCTAAATTGGTATAATTACGGAGAAATCGATGAAATAACGTTGAATTACCGCGAATGGTGGTAACCACCGATATAGTTTGTGTACTACTCAATGGGTACAGTTCACAGCATCTTGTGCATCTAAAATAAGAACCATTAGAGCTATGCAACTCAAACTTTGGAACACGACTTTTTTAAGGATGACCTTTCATGTAGAATAGAAAACTTCAAGTTGAAAATCGGAACATCTACCTTTAAGACTATTACTATAGCATATAACTTAATTGAATGAGAACAATGGCCATATCAGCTTACAAAACTTGGTCACAATTTGCTTATTTTTCGGTAGATTACATTCATTTTTCAGGGAGATGAACTAGATTGAATGTTTTATACAAACAACAACAATGTCATGGTTCAATGCACACATCAAGGCCAAAGGGCTGTTACAATATGTGCAATTCTTTTAGTCACCCTGTATAGTCATATTGTAGTACCAGTAGTACTGCATGCACGCAAGGTCTGTTCCTATTATTTTGTATGTCATTATGGAGATTGGATGGGTTACAACCCTGTATAGTCATATTGTAGTACCAGTAGTACTGCATGCACGCAAGGTCTGTTCCTATGATTTTGTATGTCATTATGGAGATTGGATGGGTTACAACCCTGTATAGTCATATTGTAGTACCAGTAGTACTGCATGCACGCAAGGTCTGTTCCTATGATTTTGTATGTCATTATGGAGATTGGATGGGTTACATACAACCAAAGAAGATTTCTTGAGCAACACCAGAATGCTTCACTTTCATCACAAGACCACCCCCGACTGGTTCCCATTGACATTACATTGCAGTGAAAGGCTTATAATGTTGTCAAACGAGGGTCTTTAAGAAAATCCTCCTGCAGGTAATACAATTGATGTGATATCAATTCAGTCCTCTCTTGTTTTTCTTAAAGACCCTATACTTTTTGAATAACCCATTTTAGTTGGGATTCAACTTCTTTTCATGTCTGTGGCCAGGATGCCTATCTGTACCATGAAGTTGGAAGTCAAACGATCTCCAGCTGTTAGTTACTTTACCACATGTTTGGCACCATTTGTTTTGGGGAGAATTCCTGTTGGCACCGTAGGGCCCCCCCCCCCCCCCCCCCCCAAAAAAAAAAGGTTGACTTGCCCTTTGCGACCGACCTGAATTTTCGGAAATCTAGGGTCATTATTTCTTTTTTTTTCAAAGTAAAAAAAAAAAAAATTGAAAGAAGCACATAACAATAAAGAAAGATGAAAACGTGTTTTTGAGTAGTATCTGCTTGTAAATTTTAAAAAAATAAAAAAATAAAAAATCTTTAATACGTGTTTTTGTGTAGTATCTCCCCTTTTAAATTTAAAAAAAGGAAAAAAAAGAAGAAAAAATACGACCGTCCGACCCAGACTCTGGCCCTGAAAGGGCAAGCCAACTTTTGTTGTTGGCCTAGTGGTGCTAAGCATGCTGGACTACACAAGAAATCTTCTTTGGATTACAACATAAATTGTTACCTATTGTTTGAGACAGATGGAAATCCACTTGTCCACTAGGTGTTGGTGATTTATTTGATGAGGACCGTGGGGTGTTATACGCAGTACCAGGAGAGGACCGTGGGGTGTTATACGTAGTACCGGACGACTCATCATCCGATAAATCAACGCCGCCAGCATCTTTCCTGAAACATCACAGATAAACAGTTTTATTATTATCATTAAAGTTGTTAAAAACCCTGCTTTCGAATGCGCAATCAAGAAAAATGTCATAATTTCAAAACCATAGCAGCATGTGGAATGATATTGGGTTCTCTAATGTTTTTAGGATTGATTTAGATGCTTTTTTCGAACCACGTAGAGCTACGTTGAGCTACGTAGCTTTCTGAATCATTGTTACCCCTTCATTCAGAGTAGTGTTTACTTCCCGCCACGCTATATGACGGGGTTGCGAGGATCCTGAAAGCTACTGCGCTCAAAAACCATGGTTCGAAAAAAGGTATCTAAATTATTCCACTCAAAACCAAATCAGATGAGGGACAGATGGGAATAGATGTAGAAGAGCAGACAGAAATGGGGACAGGGAGGATTAGGGATGGGCAGATGTAGAGGAGAGCATGGGTCTAGAATAGACTGGGTCCCCGCATCCCTCTATATGGGCGCCACATTTAAAAATGGCACCAAAAAGAGGGACTAGGAATATAGTATGTCCAAAAAGTGTGAGGTTTACTCGTGGAATACTGGGACAAATCTCACTGTTATCACGTGTACCAGTATTGCCCGATACTGGAACAATTTCAGTATTGCTTGATACTGGCACACAATTTGGAATAGTAAAATTGATCCAGTATCGCTAGATATTGGCAACTTTTATGTTCCAGTATTGAAAAATACTGGTATACCAGTATCTGGGACCTAAAGTACACTTTTCCATAACTACTTTTGACCTAGCAAGCTTAATACATAATTATTGAACTGAACACCTTTGTGTGCAGTATTTATGACAGATATTGCACAAGTCACCACAGGTGACGAGCTGTAATATTGTATTTATTATACGTATATTAGGCAGTAACCCATTTGACAGTAAAGTATAGTACACTATATTTAGACTGTTTATAAACATGCCAATACTGATGGATTGCAGACTTGTAATGTTTATATACCTGTCACATGTGTTTGATGGGTTTGGGTGGTCACAAAATGTATTTGTTTTGAAACTGTCACTTCATAAAGGTAATGTTCTAGCCATTGTAAAATAGAGCTTGATATTTTCATTTTGTCATCATCACATCGTTAATATTGTCTAGACTGTAATTTATTATTTGTTCTGAACAGTTTTCTCTACTCACCAATAGTTGATAGAGCAATAGTGCTCAGAGACAAATAAAAGGCAGAATATTGCAACATAAAATTGGGTGTACTTATACCACGTATAATAAATAAGGGTAACCTATTATTAGAGAGAACAGTGTCTACTCACAGTTGTTTGATTAGATCCTCAATGATTTCTTGCATTCTAGCTTGGCCTCGTACTTCACTCTCAATCCCAGCTATATGACCTCGATCTAGAATATAAATTAAGCATACAGACAAATTATGGGTTATAAACTCAGAAAAATTCTGGTGAACGTTACAACATCAACTCTAAGGCGAGGAAGAAAAAACCTGTTTTACGGGCCAGACTGACCCCCTTTTTGCATTTTTCAAGATTTGTTTTCCTTTTTTTAAAAGTTGTTTTCCCCTCAAATCATGTAAAATCAGCCGTTTTTGCCGAAAATTTGTTTTCACATTTTTTAAAAAGGAATTTGTGCAGATTTTGATGACATTTTAGGTTTAAAAAAACCCTGACCGACCGATCCTACTAGACAAGTCCGTCCGCTCGTAAAACAGGGTGCGTTTTCATTGTCGCCTAGGTTTTGGGAATAAATCTTATAAAAAAAAGGAAGAACAAGATGGGTTAAATATGGACAACAATACAGGGATGTGGATCAAACCTGGGTTGCTGGGGGGAAACACAGAGTCTCAACATCACTAGACCATTTATCATGGGCAGTAGCGTAACTAGGGTCTTCAAAGGAGGGGGGCATGAGGGGGATAGGCCTGTGATCAGGGGGGGGGGGGGCATATTGACAGCTGTAAAGTATAGGGATATCAAATAAGATATAACTGTGTATATTCAATTAATTTCTAGTACAGGGATACCTATGTGCGCCAAGTCGTTTGAAGCTATGTATGTATCGGACCAAGATAAAGACTGTGTAGTATTTAGCCGTTTCATAAAATGACTCAACACCAAGTCATCAATAAATATTCACTCTCGTTCCCTGAACGATTGCATCTATTAGTATAATCATTATCCATGTGCGTGTGGGTTCGAGTTAAATTCTTTAAAAACACTGGGTGGAGAAGTTATGTTCAATTATCACAAATATAGTTACGTCAATCGAACGTGGTAAATGTATGTGATAATTTAATATGTTGAAATTGTTAGAATTATATACACTTTCATGGTGTCATCTCTTTTTTAAAGTTAGTTTTGTGTCACAACAGCCACTACAAGGGCCATGCTGTGCTGTTGTCGCAAGAGACTACCAATGCCCATATTAATCACAGTGCTTTTCAAACATACAGGTGCTATGAAACACACATAGTACTAGTTCTTAACTACATTTCAATAGCGATTATCATCCCTGCACTAGAAAAACTTTGGTATATTTACCTGGTGATGATGGTGGTAGTAGATGGTCTAATTGTCCCAAAAGTTGTCTCCTCTGTTTTTCATCTTCCCAGATAGCAACCAGACCGGGGTTAGCACCAACACTTCCTATAAACCAACAATCAGGGTCAAAGGTTACACCAAGTATCAAAACAATGCAGCATCTTTTGAAAATCACAAAATCATCTCAAATAAGACCAAAACACACATATACAATCAGGATCAAAGGTTACACCAAGAAATCGAAACAATCCATTATTAGTATATTTTCAAATAAAAAAAATCACAAAATCATCTGAAATAAAACCAAAACACTCACATATTGTTTCCTATATGTTTTGCATTGAACAGAAATGGTGAAATTTTGAACCAATGTTCACAAAGACTTATCCAGATGAATTGTCTTAAATTTCAAAATATCTGAAAAAGTGTCTCTGAATATGTGCGGTGACTCCGATATCAACAGATGCTAATTTACTTGAATAACCAATCTGACAAATGTTCTATACACACATAAAAACACAGCACCTGCTTAATTGGATTTGATATGCAGTGTTATGTGATGCAATCTGTGAAAACCCGCCACATGGTAGGATTTTTCATATTGAAGATATTTATCTCATAAGAAAGCTGAAACTGTGCTGATTACAGAACTGTTTTGATCATTTTTCTACAATCACTACAAAACAAGTTATGAGTGGAATGATGATTGTGATGTCATAAAAAGCTACAAAACAAGAAATCATGAAAACAGGCCAAAAAAGATACATAGTTCAATAGAAAGTTAATTAGAATATTGACTTTAAGGGGGATGTCAACCCTCAAAACATGAAATTTATCTGAACTATTAATGTGATATATATAAATGTACACATTTTTGGAAAGTAAATGAGTCAAAGAATCCACTTTTTTTGCTCAGAAACTTGTGGACAACATAGCACTAATCAGTTTTTGGTAACAATTCTGAAATTGCACCAAAATCATCTAAAGACATTTACCTGGGGACGTGTTTTTAGTTTTGCCATAAAAATGTTTTAATTTTTTTTTAAATTTTGACCAAAAAGTGGTAAAAAATAAATAAATCAAATTTACATAAAGTATGATAACTGACCTTCTATTTCCAATCTATTGAGTATGTCTACAGCCACAGCATCAACCTCCAACTCACAGCTACTCTGCCTCTCCACAGCATTATGTAACCACTGAGAACTGTAAAGTATGGACATATTGAAATAAACAGTCATTATAAGGGAGTGTTCAGAAATACTTTGGTGGTGGGGGGGAGGGGGGAGGGGAGGTTGGCCAAAACGGGGGGGGGGGGGGGGGAGGTCTAAAAAGTTTGAAGTCTCAACAAAAAAAAGGAGGGGGGGGGTCTAAAAAGTTTTACCTCTCAAGAGGGGGGGGGGTCAACAAAGTTAGGCCAGATAGGTAGTTGTTAACGGGAAAAATACCAAAATGTTCTGCACTATGCGCAAGAAAATACTGCAGTATTAACATTTCTATAACAAATATACAGATTTCCGCACGCTCTGCACAAATCTTTGTAAAAACATTGTGCCGACAGCAGAATTTGTGATACAAAATGTGACTAACCAGTGTCCACAATTTTTACTTCAGAACTGTTGGTAAGGGTGATCAACATGAAAACAGGATACAAATTTTTGCACGCTACGCATGATTTTGAACTCATTTTTTACATTTTGTATAGCAAGTTGACCAAATTGTTTGTGCTCTGCGCAAATCTTTGTGAAAGTATTGTGTAGATAGAAGGACTTGTATACAAAGAGTAACTTTCTACAATTGGAAAAAAGAAACCGTTTTAAAAAAAGGCTATAACATGATAATACAAATCACCGAAATATATAATTCGGAGGCTTGAAAGATATGTTTGAAGTGAATTTGAAATGTTGCAAATTGATTGCCAGCTATACACAGTTCTGACTGTAAGCGTCATAGAACTTGAGTCAAATGTCTATCTACATCTGACAGTAGGGGGGGGGGGGGGGTCAAAAAGGTTTTTCACCCTGTTAAGGGGGGGGAGTCAGAAAAGTTTGTCCATTTGTAAAGGGGGGGGGGGGTCAAAAAAGTTTAGACACCATCACATTTTTTTTGGCCAACACCCCCCCCCCCCCCCCCCCCCCCCCCACCACACTAAAGTATAAGTATTTCTGGACACTCCCTAACCAGGCCGGGAAATAGCAACTGTGGGCGAAGATACAAAAGTAGCTGCCCAACTGGAGGGTAAAGTTGTTCAAACTCACAGTGTAAGGGATGAGTTACACTGGCTGGTGAAATTTCTATCTGGCAGGTATTTTTGTGAGTTACCTGCCCGACTGGCTGGTTGAAAATAAATATCTGAAAAATCCAGCCCTGATTATAACATGACTATGGCTTACCATTAATCCACTTTCTACACGGCAGGCAGCTGCAGACGACATTTCAAAATGTCACAAAATGTTTAAAAAATGTCAAAATTGTTGAATTTCATTACCATATTTGGAATCACCATGAGAAATGCATTGACATAAGTACAAACATGCCTAGTATTGGGTCAGTAATCCTTGAGATAGACTTTGAAAATTGTGAAAGGTTTCTGAAAAATATGTTTTGTGTATGGTAAAAATAATAGCCTCCAACTCACAGCTACAGGCAGCTGCAGACGACATTTCAAAATGTCACAAAATGTCAAAATTGTTGAATTTCATTACCATATTTGGAATCACCATGAGAAATGCATTGACATAAGTACAAACATGCCTAGTATTGGGTCAGTAATCCTTGAGATAGACTTTGAAAATTGTGAAAGGTTTCTGAAAAATATGTTATGTGTATGGTAAAAATAATAGCCGCGTGGAAAGTGTTAAGGGTCTTGTTCTGAATTGACCATCAGGCGCAAAAAAACAACAACACCTTGTTCTACCGGCAAACGGACCTCTCAGGTTGGGTTGGTCAGGCTGGTGGGTTTTTTTCCAAACATTTCGGGAAATATTGGTGAATTGTCAGCAATTTTCAAAATTGTCAACAACAATCAGGAGATAAGAGCCTCAGAAATAATCGGATCATATATGCAAAGGACACATTATTTGTAATCATGTGTTGCCAAACCGTTGAATTAAACATACAATGAACAGTCATTTATTTTTTTGACAAAAATAGTTTCTGGTCCTCTATTTTGCCATGCAAAAAGTAAGCACAATTAGGAGACCACCAGGAGCAACAATTGTGTAAATCCCTGGGTGACTGTTTCAGTCAATTTAATGTTACATACAGAAAATAAGAGAAATCAGGGATTTGATCGTTGCCATAACTTGCTCTCTTTAACACTTTACACGCAGCAGTCGTCTGCAGACTACCATTCCAAAATGTTTAAAAATGTTTCAAAAATGTCAAAACTAGTGACTTATATCACCATATTTGGAATCACCATGGGAAATACATTAAATTAAGTACAAACATGCCTAGTACTGTCTAGTTCTGTTTCTGTAATTCTTGAGATAAGACTTTGCAAGTTGGAAGAGGTCTCTGAAAAATCTTTTTTTTGTATGTAAAACTAATAGCCGCATGGGAAGGGTTAATACGGCACATGATGCATACAATAATGATGAATTGTGATAATAAATCGGAGAATAATAGGCTAGAATTGATTTGTGTTTTGTACTTCCTGTGTATAATTATGATATCTAGCAGGCAGCCAGCATGATCACTGTAAATATTGAATTGTTTGCGCTGCATTTATTTTCGCGCTTTTCGAGCTAACACCAGCAGGCGCGAAAATAAAAATGCGCGAATATATTCATTTTGTATGTAGGTCTGTGTAAGGAAGCGCAAAATCTCGAAAATAAAAACAAGTAAATTTGTTCAAAATGTGCAAAGCGCGAAAAATAATGCACGCGAAAATTTCCGCTTTTACAGTACAACACATACCAGTACTTGCAGCCAGATGGTCGCACTTTTTAAGCTTTGAATAATAAATTGTATTGAAATACACACTTTTTGTTAGACAATCAATGTTATATTATGTTCAGTACTCAAAAACCAAAATTCTGGCTTGCTTAGAAGAGGTCTTTGCAGGGAGCAGATAGTCATTATTGTGTAGTTTATTTAAGGACCTCCATTTTTTAACGCTGTAACTAGGTTCAAATGTTAAAATAATTGCAAAATTATCATCTGATTTCAGCTGAGCAGAACAACACATACCAGTACTTGCATCCAGATGGTCGCACTATTTACGCTTTACTGGTTTGTTGAATAATTATTTGTATGAAATACACACTTTTTGTTAGTCAATCAATGTTATATTATGTTCAGTACTCATAAACCAAAATTCTGGTTTGCTATTGCATGGAGCAGATAGTTATTCTTGTGTAGTTTATTTAGTCCTTTTTTCAACACTGTAAATAGGTTCAAATGTTAAAATAATTGCAAAACTATGAACTGATTTCAGCTGAGCAGTACACCACCAGTCAGTTCTCCGGTCATTCAAAAGTGCTTTATTTTCTCGTCCACAGAAACCGAAAAAAATCAAGTGACCTTTTCGATACGCAAAGCTACTAGTTTTAAAATTACGATTGTGTGGTTAATATTTGTACAATCTTTTCAAAAATGGAAAATGTTGGTTGAGGAAAGTCTTCTTCTCATGAAAATCAATCTTGATTTTGAAAAAAAGATGATTTTGAGGCATAAATCTGGTCATAAATCTCACATAAATATTGATTATGAAAAAGCGATTTTACTCGAATTCTAGATATTGGACCGCAATTTTAAACATACAACACATACCAGTACTTGCAGCCAGATGGTCACACTATTTATGCTTCACTAGTTTGTTGAATAATTATTTGTATGAAATACACACTTTTTGTTAGCCAATCAATGTTTATATGTTCAGTACTCATAAACCAAAATACTGGTTTGCTTAGTACAGCGGAGGTCTTTGCAGGGAGCAGATAGTCATTATTGTGTAGTTTATTTAAGGGCCTCCATTTTTTAACACTGTAAATATATGTTCAAATGTTAAAATAATTGCAAAAATATCAACTGAGCACACACATGTTGTTTTTTCTCTCTCAATGTTTAGTTTGCGTGCTAGCTTGTGAAAGGTTCTATAAATAGTAATCACCAGAGAGCACCGGGGGGGGGGGGGGGGGGGGGGGGGGGGTAATGACACTATTAGTATTAGAGACCCAACCAGAAAATAAAGATAAAGACAAATATGTGGTGTTTTTTCATTAGACAAATAACAACAACAAAATCAATGTTAACCAATTTGATCAAGAATTTCACATATTTTCAAAAAATGCTTACAATTTTTTTTTTTAAATGAAAATTTAAACATAGACGAAAATAGATACAAGGCGGTTCTCGAACGGCGCGTCTCGCCTGTTCATCAAAAGTGACTTGAAAGAAATGATGATGAAACATATGATACAATGTAGCACTGTCACAGAGGTATGCATTGTAGTTAATGCAAGGGATGTAATGCCTTGAAAAATTTAATCAACAAAAAGAACACACCAACCCCCTTCCCTACACCAAATCACATCAAGATAGGCCTTACAGATCTTATTTGACCCCAGATGACCTCTGATGACCTTGAAAATTTAATCAGCAAAAAGAACACATCAACCCCCTTCCCTCCACCAAATCACATCAAGATAGGCCTTACGGATCTTATTTGACCCCAGATGACCTCTGATGACCTCGACAAATTAATCCACAAAAAGAACACACCATCCCTCTTCCGTCCACCAAATCCCATCAAGATAGGCCTTACGGATCTTATTTGACCCCAGATGACCTTGAATGACCTCCGATGACCTTGAAAATTTAATCAGCAAAAAGAATACACCACCCCCCTTCCCTCCACCAAATCCAATCAAGATAGGCCTTACTGATCTATTTGACCCCATATTTGACCCCCGATGACCCCGAAAAATTAATCAACAAAAAGAACACACCATCCCTCTACCGTCCACCAAATCCCATCAAGATAGGCCTTACTGATCTATTTGACCCCATATTTGACCCCCGATGACCCCGAAAAATTAATAAACAAAAAGAACACACCACCCCCCTTCCCTCCACCAAATCCCATCAAGATAGGCCTTACTGATCTATTTGACCCCATATTTGACCCCCGATGACCCCGAAAAATTAATCAACAAAAAGAACACACCATCCCTCTTCCGTCCACCAAATCCCATCAAGATAGGCCTTACTGATCTATTTGACCCCATATTTGACCCCCGATGACCCCGAAAAATTAATCAACAAAAAGAACACACCATCCCTCTTCCGTCCACCAAATCCCATCAAGATAGGCCTTACTGATCTATTTGACCCCATATTTGACCCCCATGACCCCGAAAAATTAATCAACAAAAAGAACACACCATCCCTCTTCCGTCCACCAAATCCCATCAAGATAGGCCTTACTGATTTATTTGACCCCATATTTGACCCCCGATGACCCCGAAAAATTAATCAACAAAAAGAACACACCACCCCCTTCCCTCCACCAAATCCCATCAAGATAGGCCTTACTGATCTATTTCACCCCATATTTGACCCACGATGACCCCGAAAAATTAATCAACAAAAAGAACACACCACCCCTCTTCCGTCCACCAAATCCCATCAAGATAGGCCTTACTGATCTATTTGACCCCATATTTGACCCCCGATGACCCCGAAAAAATAATCAACCAAAAGAACACCCCATCCCTCTTCCGTCCACCAAATCCCATCAAGATAGGCCTTACTGATCTATTTGACCCCATATTTGACCCCGATGACCCCGAAAAATTAATCAACAAAAAGAACACACCATCCCTCTTCCGTCCACCAAATCCCATCAAGATAGGCCTTACTGATCTATTTGACCCCATATTTGACCCCCGATGACCCCGAAAAATTAATCAACAAAAAGAACACACCATCCCTCTTCCCTCTACCAAATCCCATCAAGATAGGCCTTACTGATCTATTTCACCCCATATTTGACCCACGATGACCCCGAAAAATTAATCAACAAAAAGAACACACCACCCCTCTTCCGTCCACCAAATCCCATCAAGATAGGCCTTACTGATCTATTTGACCCCATATTTGACCCCCGATGACCCCGAAAAAATAATCAACCAAAAGAACACCCCATCCCTCTTCCGTCCACCAAATCCCATCAAGATAGGCCTTACTGATCTATTTGACCCCATATTTGACCCCGATGACCCCGAAAAATTAATCAACAAAAAGAACACACCATCCCTCTTCCGTCCACCAAATCCCATCAAGATAGGCCTTACTGATCTATTTGACCCCATATTTGACCCCCGATGACCCCGAAAAATTAATCAACAAAAAGAACACACCATCCCTCTTCCCTCCACCAAATCCCATCAAGATAGGCCTTACTGATCTATTTGACCCCATATTTGACCCCGAAAAATTAATCAACAAAAAGAACACACCAT
>CM069455.1:64844049-64967153 GCA_035610835.1 Ophiura sarsii
AATTAGGCTGTTATATATATAGTCCATACTCCTTCTGTAGTATACTACTGCACTGAACCAGCTTTATGTACACCATTAATTAGGCTGTTATATCTATAGTCCATACTCCTTCTGTAGTATACTACTACACTGAACCAGCTTTATGTACACCATTAATTAGGCTGTTATATCTATAGTCCATACTCCTTCTGTAGTATACTACTGCACTGAACCAGCTTTATGGACACCATTAATTAGGCTGTTATATCTATAGTCCATACTCCTTCTGTAGTATACTACTATACTGAACCAGCTTTATGGACACCATTAATTAGGCTGTTATATCTATAGTCCATACTCCTTCTGTAGTATACTACTGCACTGAACCAGCTTTATGGACACCATTAATTAGGCTGTTATATCTATAGTCCATACTCCTTCTGTAGTATACTACTGCACTGAACCAGCTTTATGTACACCATTAATTAGGCTGTTATATCTATAGTCCATACTCCTTCTGTAGTATACTACTACACTGAACCATCTTTATGTACACCAGTAATTAGGCTGTTATATCTATAGTCCATACTCCTTATGGGAAGTATTTCAATATAATGTCTTCCCCTGTAAGCACGGAGAGGCAAGAATTTGAATAGCAACGATTCCATCAGAGGGAGTAAGTCATAAAATTGGATTATCCTAACCGCAAGACTTGACTAGATGGTAATTGCCCTAATGCTTAGTCAACTGCACACATTTGTATACACTATGCATATGGTTGCATCCAAAGACTATTTATTTGTGTGTGTGTGTGTAAATAGTCACTCAAAGACACAATTCTACCTCACGGTGAGATTTCACACACCATTATTCTACATGAAATGCACTTTTCTATACCAATAATGTCACTTGGAGGAACTAGGCATGAGTTACCCATGTAATTTCTCTTACGTGACACGAATCATTCTATACGACTGTATAACATGTACCCGTATCCTCTGGCAACCGCATCTGCATCCATCTGCAAGTTTTGGTCCTTTCGGTGCACCACAAAAGGAATCACATAATAATGGCGGCCCGTATCCATGAAAATCATGAAATCCAACGTGAGCGAAATGAAGGGTAAACTCCACATTACATTGGTATTTATATTAGCAGTAATAAGGCATGGAATCATTGTTTTTTATGAATTTTCACGCCCATAGTCAAAATAAATGGCTAATAATCCATTTATTCCCATGTACATACTGCCGTTTTATTATAAAAATGTGTTACTTTAAACTTCAAGCTTATTGTATAAACTAGATCGTGTACATGTATACCATGTTTTGCATACGGGACGCGAGTTATGCGTGCCTGTCCCCGTTGACCGTTTGACGTGCGCATGCCTACTTGGAACCAATGGGGAAAAAATGAAATGAGTGGGATAAAAGTAACGGCCATAGAATTTGGAGTACAAGTAGGGGAATGAAACCCTGCTTGCCAAGATTCAACACCTCCAATTGATTGCAGTCCTTTCCAACGACAATCTGATTTTCTCTCTATTTTACAACCCTGTGGCCCAATTGAGCCGTCAACAGTACTACAATAAACTGCTCACAAAAAGTATCGAAACACTCAGAAATGATCCAATATATAACGGCTCGAAAGGGTATGCATTAATCGCAGCAAATAACCAAGTGCATAATTTTGTTCCGCGTATTTTGACCCCTCGATCGATGACATACGATGTTGCGGAGCGTAGTTATTGTCATTTCAATGGTCGTGGGTCCAGTTTCAAAAGTGACAATCATCCTATACAAAGATGTTTGCATTACTGTTTAGAATTATCAGATTCGTGATTTTCAATAGGGATGAGTGTCACTTTTGAAACTGGACCCACGATCATTGAAATGACAATAACTCCGCTCCGCAACATCGTATCTCAACGAACAAGGTGTCAAAATACGCAGAACAAAATTATGCACTTGGTTATTTGCCTCGATTAATGCATACTCTTTCGAGCCGTTATATATTGGATCATTTCTAACTGTTTCGATACTTTTTGTGAGCAGTTTAGTTCTAATGTTAACGCCAGATAAGTAGAGAGGCGGCTCAGCAGGGTGTTAATCACCGATCCTTATGCGATCCTTTTAACAATAGAAAAAAGGATCGCGCTATCCCCGCGCTTAGACCTATTGCCTAGAAAGGCAAGAGCCCTTACACACTTTTGTGTTTTTATGCCAGCGTTTTGAGTAATTATTTGCAAATAACATAGCAAACACTCAATGTCTGTTGTATTTGACTATACAAAGTGAGTCCAAATATGCAGCTTATTGTTTTAAAAAAATGCGTAAAATTACTTCAAAATGTGACAATTTTTGAAATACTAGAAAATTGTAAGCCCTGTTTCATAATATTTCAGGCTAGTAAAATTGGGCAGTGTTGACAGAACATGCGTGTACAATCAAATATAGATTATTACTAGAGCTGTCAATGAATAGAGCGATAGTAAACAACATTCCACAACCGTGATGGGTCGGTAGCCTAATGGATATGTCTAGACGACCAGATACATGTTGAGGCCTTTGGTATTGTTTATCTATTGATCGGCGGTGAACATAAATATTTTACGACCGTGGAAGGAGCGGATTAAAAAAAAAAGCGTTATCTAAGATCGCGCTAAGGTCGATGAAAGAGCGCGCTTAGAGAGGTTGAGAGAAAGGGCAAGAGCTCTATAGTCCCTGTCATAATTCCTTGGACATAATTCAAGCTATTTCACGCGAGCGTATTTTGTTGTTGTTCGCGGAGCTGCATCCAAATGCATGAAATCGCGTACAAGTATTCATGGATGCGCGTGTTGACTTCGCGATTGACCAATGAGGACGTGTGATCGTTTTAAAAGCGCCCGGTACGCACTACGAGTTTACGCATGTACGCTAATACGAATGTACGCAAACATGCACATATCAGTTGAATTTTGTCCAAGGTATTATGACAGAGACTATAAGCGTGTGTAATTAGTGCTAAAAGTTACATCACTGTCCAGAGGAACTGAACTAGACTACAGTTCACTTAACTCATATATAGGGGTCATTTAACTGTGCCCATAAGATGAGGCTATATATGTACCTGGTTATATTGTCCTTGTTCCAAACATGTCTGTTTACACTTGACCTCGAGCTGCCACTGCATTGCGTTGATTGGTCCAATGTAGCGTCATGTAGAGTCCCAGAATGCCCACTACTTCCTGGAGGTGTTGACTCTGATGATTCTACTGGTGAACAAGAGCATTAGATCAGAAAATGTTAGGTGCAAAAAACAAACAAGTTTGTTTCCAGTAGCCTGAAAAGTCAAATGCGAAATGCGTTTTTTAATGAATTTTTGTATTCTTCTTCTTCAAATCTGTGCATTTTTGTTACTGCTATGCTCGCTAAAATGTGATTTTCGCCTAGTGGGAATTGATTCATGGACCTCTGCATTGTAAGGCACATAACTCAACCACTAGACTAGCAAGGGGTGAACTGGCCAAGACATGATTTTAATCCCTCTTATTAGGAATAAAGCAACTTTCAGTACACACAATATTATTAATAGAGCTGCGGCACACATGATCGTCAACCCGGGGTTGACAGTCATGTGGGCATTTCCATTACTGCATGTATATATAAACAAATTATTCTGTTATGCCCCCCCCCCCTGATCACAGACCTGCCCCCCCCCCCCCCCCCCCCCCCCCCACCCCAAATTGATTGTAGTGAATTTTGTGATGTCAGTAAAATTCAAATTTACTAGGCTAATTTTTCATTATGCAGAGCTCATCTTGTCCCCTTTTCGATGAGGGAACAAAAAGGATATATATATGACTGTTCTGACTAAATCCTTGGGTTAGTTAATAATGTTTCAATTATTCCAAAAGCTATGCGCAGAAAACACCACTTTCTCTAGGGAGGGTGGAGCTAAGCAACTCAATTATATGCGCGCTATAAAAGACACTTTCATTATGCAGAGCCCATTTGTCCCCTGTTGATGAGGGGACAAAAAGGATGACTGTTCTGACCAAACCCTTGGGTTAGTTAATAATTTTTTCAATTATACAAAAAGCAATGCACGGAAGAAGATGACACTTTCTTTAGGGAGGGTGGAGCTAAGCAGCTCAATTATATGCACGCTGTAAAAGACACTTTCATTAGGCAAAAAAAAAAGAGTTGTGTTGCCCTCAGCGACCGACCCTAAAATCGTAAAAACTAGGGTCGCATTTTTTGTTGTTGTTTTTTACTTTTTTTTTACATTTTTTTTTTTTACATTTAAATTTGATTAAAAGTGTCTAAATGTTACTATTTCATGCTTGAAATGAATAAATAAGCCCAAATAAATGTTTTTTTAGACTATTGTCACACTAGAAACATCAGTTAAATTGACATATGGGCATATACCAATTTTGTCTTGACATAAACCATATATTTTTCAGCAAAAAAATGCAACAAAAAAAAAATGCAAAAAAAAAAAAAAAATGCAACAAAAAATCCGACCGACCGACCGACCCGAATTAACATTTTTGGCACTTGAGGGCAGCACAACATTTTTTGTTGTTGTCTTATGCAGAGCCCATTTGTCCCCTGTTCGATGAGGGGACAAAAAGGATGACTGTGTAGGGTGATGCTAAAATAAGCAACTCAATTCTACGCACACTGTAAGAAACACTTGGTATGTCAGTGTCGGGTTGATGAGTAATGCTGCCACTCACGGGTTATTTCAGTCCATTCTTAACACTTTCCACGCGGCTATTAGTTTTACCATTAGGCAAAAAAAAAAAATGTTGTGTTGCCCTCAAGTGCCAAAAATTTTAATTTGGGTCGGTCGGTCGGAAATCTTCTTCTTTTTTTTTTCTTCTTTTTTTTTCTCAAAATCTTTTTTTCTTTTTTTTCTTCAATATATATATTTTTTTTTTGCTGAAAAATATATGGTTTATGTCAAGACAAAATTGGTATATGCCCATGTCAATTTAACTAATGTTTCTAGTGTGACAATAGTCTAAAAAACATTTATTTAGGCTTATTTATTCATTTCCAGCAAGAAATAGTAACATTTAGACACTTTTAATCAAATTTAAATCTAAAAAACTAAAAAAATTAAAAAAATTGGAAAAAAAAAATAGAAAAAAAAATAGAAAAAATAGAAAAAATGCGACCCTAGTTTTTACGATTCTAGGGTCGGTCGCTGAGGGCAACACAACTCTTTTTTTTTTGGCCTTATACACAACAGATTTTTCAGAAACCTTTCCCAACTTTAAAAGTCTATCTCAAGATTTACTGAACCAATACTAGACATGTTTGTACTTATTTCAATGTATTTCACATGGTGGTTCCAAATATGATAATGAAATTCAATTTTTGTGAAATTTTTGAAATTTTTGGTGACATTTTGGAATGTCGTCTGCAGACGCCTGCCGCGTGGAAAGTGTTAATAGTAACACGCATACACAATTTCCTATATAAATAGCACAGAGCATAAGTTAGAAAGCAAACTCTTCAGCGGTCTATTCAGCCATATCATGTTGTGTTCAATCATTGATTTATTCTAAAAATGTCATATTCCCGTACAAAAGTGTTCCTGTGCTTCAACTATACTTTATTTGTGTATCTCTGTGAGTGATGTTAGAGCGTATGCCAGTCATCATGCGTGTTGTCAACGCAACCCCAAAAATAAACAAATTAACACACAATAATTTTTTTTAAATCCTGGCATTCGTGTGTATATGCTATGTTGTCACTATAGTTTGATTAGTTTCAAATTGGCAAAGCCTCCTTACAGCAGCGAATGAATACAGAAAGATGCGGGCGCGGATGAAGGGAACAAGCGCACTGTGCATCATATGCGTGATGTGTGCGTGCTGCCAAAACCTTGTACGTGTGGCCAAATCCGCGCGCGTACGCTAGGATTACTTTTGCGAATATTTGTTTTGCCAATTTTAAACTGATTATACTATAGAATACACTCTGAAATCACTGCACAAAGTTATATTAACGAGTGTCAGGGGTCTTTTATAACTTTTCCTAAAATCTCATTTTTAATTGATAACAAACGTATCTCTTTATCTAAAGCCCAAGTGATAACTATTTAACCAAAAAATTTCTTGCCCGTAAAAATTATCATAACTCTTTCCAATACTGTAAAATCTGAAATTGTCATGGTGGTATTATTTTCGCGCTCCGCGAATATTTAACATGCGGAAATATTGTTTTCAACATTCATGCAGCGCATCCAGAAGGTCGCCTGCGAAAGAAAAAAATAGCGAAATGCCTATGATATCCAAATGCACGAAAATATTAGCTTTTATAGTACCCACCTTGTCTATCCTCGTCCGTCTTGCGAAATTTGACTGCAGCCACATTGATGAGATTCATGCCGTATAGATTGTAATCCATCATGAACTAGAGAAAACAACAAGAACACAAACAAATTATAGCACTTTTTAACTTTTTTTTGGTGGTGTGGGGGGGGGGGGTTGAGCATGTCAATTCCATAAATTGGGATTGGGATTTTTGCAGGTGAAGTAGAGGGAGGGGGGATGGGAAGATTGATTTTTAGGGAAGGTGAAGGGAACATCATGGTCATTTTCTATTTTCTTCGGATGGGGGGGGGGGGGGGGGGGGTGGTCCTAAATATCCTAGGGGAGTAGGTGGTCATACAGGATGAGTCAGAAAGAATGGGCACTTTTTTCACAAAAGCGTCAGAAAAGATGTAGGTATGCATATTCCAAATCAATGGTAGCGCTTTCAACACCTACAATTTGGCTTTCATCATTCAAAAGAAGAATTTCACAAATCGACCATTTCGTTATCATATTACACTAATTTGAGTAAAGCCCTCAAATCTGAAGCAAATCCATGGAATGGTCGAATTATCAAGCCATTCCTAAAAGTATTCTAATGGTGTTTTCCTCCTGAATCAGTAGATATGCCTCCATTTACTTTACCTTCTTGATTTCAGGTTTTTTATTACTCAAAATTACACAGATCTATTTATTTCCAGTCATTTGAAGATATTGTTTCCAACACGTGCCTTTTCAGTTTTTTCACCAGTTTCATTGATCAGCATCTCAAAACAGGCAACCAACAATACAATGGGTTATTTCCATTCCGTGGATTGGCTTTAAAATACCGGGTTCTACTCAAATGGTTGCAATTTTATGATGCAATGATCAAATTCAAATTTATTTGTTTTGAATGAAAGCCAAATATGTGTTCTTTGTAACACTATAGTTGGTTTTGAATATGCAGGCCTAATATTTCTGTGGGGCTTTCGCCAATTAAGTGCCCATTCTTTCTGACTAACCCAGTAGTTCTTTTTACACCGTTCTTTTTACATATAGAGGGGTCTTGAAATTAATTCCATTGTAATAGGGGGAGGGTCAAAGCAACATTTTAGTTAAAAAACTGAAGAAAAAATTAGGGACCCTCCCACTACCAAAGAAAATGACCGCCCCCTAAATGGAGCAAAATATTGTTTGAACACTTTGTACTGTAGTTGTAATGTAAAAAGTTCCCCCTTCTCTCCCTGATCCATGTCTCCCTGGTCCACCATCAGCACATAGCCACCTCAACCATGATGGGTGGGGAAGGGGGGAGGGGTATGAGGAAGGGGATTCTTCAGGCTACCATAAACACGTTTATATTTTCATGTTTCTCAGCATGGTAATTAGGGTCCATGTTCAAACACATTTTTTAAAAGATTGTAGCTTCAATTTTTTGAATGTAAATCTTTTCCCGGGGCAGTAATCATATGTGTGAATCCACTCTAAAAAACTACCCTTAAATGGGCATTAAGAGATATTGTGGATGCAGCGCCCTCAATTACAAAAATACATGATAAAAACTGGGATTTGTATATTTTTACAATTGTATTACATGTATGAACTTACACCTATAAGGATTAAGAAAAATCAGCTCTCTTTGTACAACAAAACGTTGATTCAAAAATTTTACATGGTTAAGGGTGGTATTCCAACATATTTAAAACAATGTTTTATTCAAGTTTAGCTGGGTTTTTTCTTTGTAGAAACAACAATAATGGCATTTTTTAATGTTCATCTTGAATTCTGAAGTAAATTAATTAAAATAAAAAAATTCAACATGACATTGTGTCCCTTTAACATGGATTCTCAAAGAAGGAAAATGTGACCCTTAATTGACTTATGACTTTTCGCATTTCTTTGGTATTGCGCTATTAAAACAAACGTAGAACATTAAAGTAATTGAAAACAAAATTGTATAGTCTTTTCCTTCTCTAAAAGTGTCGGGTAAGCTTAAGGGAAGTGTCAACCCTAAATATATGAAATTTATCAAGCACTGTAACTTTTAAACTAATAATGTAATGTACATAAAAGTATACAATTTTTCAAATGAAATGAGTCGGAGAATCCATTTTTGGTATTAAATTTCGCCAAAAATAGTGATTTCTACATTTTTGCCCAAAAATCACTTTTTTGGCGCCAAAAATTTACGGACAACCTAACAAAATCAGTTTTTTATTAAAAATGTCAACATTTCACCAAAATCATCTTTATTCAATTATCTAGGAAGCACTTTTTTTTTTTGGCTTAATTTTTTTTAGTTTTGAAAATATTGACCAAAAAGTGCCAAAAAAATGTTTTTTATCTCAAAAATCACATTTTTGGCACTTTTTGGTCAATATTTTCAAAACTAAAAAATTTTAAGCCAAAAAAAAAAGTGCTTCCTAGATAATTGACTTTAGATGATTTTGGTGCAATTTTGAAATTTTTAATAAAAAACTGGTTTTGTTAGGTTGTCGGTAAATTTTTGGCACCAAAAAAGTGATTTTTGGGCAAAAATGTAGAAATCACTATTTTTGGCGACATTTAATACCAAAAATGGATTCTCCGACTCATTTCATTTGAAATATTGTATACTTTTATGTACATTACATTATTAGTTTAAAAGTTACAGTGCTTGATAAATTTCATATATTTAGGGTTGACACTTCCCTTAAGAATAGAACTCCAAAGTGTCTATGGCAAAAAAATAATAAGATAAAAAAGATGATCGACCGACCAACCATTTTTTCTTCCTTGTTTGGGTAAACAAACCTTTTAATTTGTTTGGCCTTACTTCAAAATCATGGCTTGAATGGGGTAAATAAACTGTTGGGAGTTAACCTGACAATTTATTATGGAGTGCTTTTTGTTGTTGTTCGTAAATAGAATTCCATGGTTTGACACCGTATGATGAAAATGCTTAAGCATTTGAAAAATGCCTTAAAGGGCCAGGGAGAGATTGGCGATAAAAATGAAATTTGAAAGAAGAAAAAAAGTTTCAATAGACATAATATTTCATGAGAAAAGGGTTGAGGTGATGGCGCTAGATACACATTCTGGTGAAGCCATATGTGCCGAATTCTGCTGATAATTTCGACGTGATCTACATCGAAATTACCAAAGTTGTGAAATATTTACATGATATACTGTGAATAAAGGCAAACAGTTTTAGATGGTAGTAAGTATAAGTATTACTTTGGTGCAAAAAAAAAGGTGTTTTCTGCTACCATTGGAACTGTACACAAGTGAACAGAATACTATAGAATTCTTTATGATGAAAATGAAAGCAAATATGTTGAGAAATTCCTTAATACTGGAAGCAGATTTCCATGTATACGCCCCTTCGGGACAATTTCTCAGACCATAACATCAACCTCTGATTTCAAAACAAATTCACAAAAACAGCTATAAAGCAGTCATTATTCTCATTTATTACTGAAAAAGATATTTTATCCAAATTGTTGATTCGTACTGATATAATCGTACTAATAATTAATTCGTTTTCTGTTTATTATTTTGTCCACTCCTTCTTAATGATTGAAACAGTCCAAGTCAGGTCATCTCCTCATTAACATTTTTATCATTCAACCAATCAGAAATAAGCTTTAATCGTGTTTCCTCATAACTCATTGAATATTCAAGTGTAGGGGCGTGAGGCGTTCATTTGATTGGGAGGTCAATGAGCAAAACAATCGAACACTTTGGTGCAGTACTTTCGGGCAATTATTAGTAACATGCGCTTCGCGTGCGCATTCTAATAAAACAATTAATTTTATTGGAGCGCACTAGGTAAACGGCTATCGCGATTATTTTATGAATATCATTTAGTCAAGTCCTGTGATGGCTTTTTCACATAAAATACAGTCAAGATAGATTTATTAGACCAGGAAAGTATTTCCTGAAAAGTCAAAATGTCATTATAAGAGAGAAAGAAATATGTGTAACAATTTAAAAAAGATCCCATATTATTGCTTTAAGAGTAAAAAATGTGCAAATGATCACATAATTTTGCTTTAATCCACATTTTCAATCACAGATATATCGATCCAGGGGTCAATTCAAATTTATTTTTTTGAAAATAATACTTTTAGAACATACAGGGCCCAGGGTTCTAGCCAGGACCATTTTAGCGCCGGGTAAATTTACTGATGGCGAACGGAGAAAATGTAGCGAACAAAGTGCAGTGGACTATGGCATGGGATGCAGAGGCTTTCTTAATGTCTTTTTAGGGTTTTTTAAATGCACTTTGAGGGTTCCTGCCACACAATTCTTTGTTTTATGAGGCAGTTTAATGATTTTATCCACAAATTGTTATTTTTTAATTTTTATAGTGCTGGGCAGATATTGTCAGTGCCGGGCGGCCCCGCCCAGTGCCGCCCACCGTAGCTAAAACCCTGACAGGGCCGTATTCTCGTGCTAAAGGTTTTAGCTTAAAAATGTGTTTAACTAAACGTGTGTCTAACTTAAACGCTAGTTTATCTTTTAAACAACATATTTAACAAAACACGGTTTTAATTAACTCCGCGAATCTCTTCCCAGAGTGGTCGTGCGTTACTGTATACAGGTATTTATTTTTATTGTGGCCCTTATGGATTACAATAGATATCGACCGAAGATCTCAAAAGCATGTGTATTTTTAATACTACATGATCTGAACGTCAGTTTGCATCAGGCACGGTTGAGTGATTATTCAAGGTGTACAGTTGGTGTATGAGTTTAGTTAAAAGCGCTTTAAACTACCCCCATACCCTTGTTTAAAGTTAGACAGTTTTTAGTGAGTCAGACGTGTATTTAAGTTAAACAAACTTTCGAGAATTACGTCTAGTCTAAACGATGTGTCTAAAATCAAAGTTAGATGCGTGTTTAGCTTAAAACCGTGTTTAACTACGTACGAGAATATGGGCCATAGTGTTTATTGTGGTTGTTGGTTAAGTGGTAAGTATAAAATTCCATAATTTTCTTTACATTTTACTTGCTTTTTTTTTACTACGACTGTATCTAACACTACAATTGATTGTGTCACATAAGGCCAAAAAAACAAAAAACAAAAAACAAGTTTGTTTCCAGTTGTGAATGCGCATTTCACTGAGATGCTTGATTCTTGCACATTTATTTTTTCTTATAGAAAAAACTGATAAAAAATTATTGTCAAAAATGTATCCAACATGTTTCAAGATGGCGAACGGCAAACACTGAAGTGAAAATCAGCGGCGAAAATCAAATTTTATCGAGCATAAGAGTAACAAAAATCCACAGATTTGACTAAATAAACCCATAAATGTATTTTTCTTAATTTCAAGTCAAGAAAAGAAGAAGCAAAAAAAAAAAAAAAAAAACAGTTCCCCCTTCTCTCCCTGATCCATGTCTCCCTGGTCCACCATCAGCACATAGCCACCTCAACTATGATGGGTGGGGAAGGGGGGAGGGGTATGAGGAAGGGGATTCTTCAGGCTACCATAAACACGTTTATATTTTCATGTTTCTCAGCATGGTAATTAGGGTCCATGTTCAAACACATTTTTTAAAAGATTGTAGCTTCAATTTTTTGAATGTGAATCTTTTCCCGGGGCAGTAATCATATGTGTGAATCCACTCTCAAAAACTACCCTTAAATGGGCATTAAGATATATGGTGGATGCAGCGCCCTCAATTACAAAAATACATGATAAAAACTGGGATTTGTATATTTTTACAATTGTATTACATGTATGAACTTACACCTATAAGGATTAAGAAAAATCAGCTCTCTTTGTACAACAAAACGTTGTTTCAAAAATTTTACATGGTTAACATATTTAAAACATTGTTTTATTCAAGTTTAGCTGGGGTTTTTTCTTTGTAGAAACAACAATAATGGCAATTTTTAATGTTCATCTTGAATTCTGAAGCAAATTAATTAAAATTAAAAAAATTCAACATGACATTGTGTCCCTTTAAGGGGGGACTTAAGGAAGTTTTTTGTTGAATTTTGTTAGTGCTGTAATTATTGAACCATGACTCAAATGTATATAAAAGTATACCTTTTTGGAAAGGAAATGTATCAGAGAATCCAAATTTGGCATCAATTTTGACCAAAATGTTGATTTTTTGAGAAAATCACAAAAAAATCACTTTTTTTGAACAAAGCTAACAAACATAATTTTGAGTTAAAAAATGCCCAAATCACTTGATGATGATGTTAAGACACTACTGGAGGGACGATTGATTTTTTTTAAAAATCTAATCCAATATTTTTTGAAATTTTAACAAAAAAGTGTAAAAAATTTTTAAAAATCCATTTTTTCACGTTTTTTGGCACTTTTTGGTCAAAATTGTCAAAAATATTAGATTAGGTTTTTAAAAAAAATCAAAAGTGTCTTAACATCATTATAAAGTGATTTTGCCATTTTTTACTCAAAATTATTTTTTGTTAGCTTTGTTCAAAAAAAATTGGGTCAAAAAAGTGAATTTTGTGATTTTCTCAAAAAATCTACTTTTTTGGTCAAAATTGACGCCAAATTTGGATTCTCTGATCCATTTCCTTTCCAAAAATGTATACTTTTATATACATTTGATTAATAGTTCAATAATTACAGCACTCACAAATTTCAAAAAATCAAATCAAAAACTTCCTTAAGTCCCCCCTTAACATGGATTCTCAAAGAAGGAAAATGTGACCCTTAATTGACTTTTGACTTTTCGCATTTCTTTGGTATTGCGCTATTAAAACAAACGTAGAACATTAAAGTAATTGAAAACAAAATCGTATAGTCTTTTCCTTCTCTAAAAGTGTCGGGTAAGCTTAAGAATAGAACTCCAAAGTGTCTATGGCAAAAAAAAATGATAAGAAGAAAAAAAATAATCGACCGACCAACCATTTTTTCTTCCTTGTTTGGGTAAACAAACCTTTTAATTTTATTTGGCCTTACTTCAAAATCATGGCTTGAATGGGGTAAATAAACTGTTGGGAGTTAACCTGACAATTTATTATGGAGTGCTTTTTGTTGTTGTTCGTAAATAGATTTCCATGGTTTGACACCGTATCAAAGCCCTTTACAGTGTGTCTGGCTAAGATCGCAACTGCGCAAGAGAGGACACAAATAGTTCAGAATGCTTTATGATGAAAATGTTTAAGCATTTGATTGGCGATAAAAACGAAAATTTGAAAGAAGAAAAAAAAGTTTCAATAGACATAATATTTCATGAGAAAAGGGTTGAAATGAGTGGCGCTAGATAAACATTCTGGTGAAGCCATATGTGCCGAATTCTGCTGATAATTTCGACGTGATCTACATCGAAATTACAGAAGTTGTGAAATATTTACATGATATACTGTGAATTAAGGCAAACAGTTTTAGATGGTAGTACGTATAAGTATTACTTTGGTGCAAAAAAAAGTGTTTTCTGCTACCATCGCAACTGTACACAAGTGAACAGAATACTATAGAATTCTTTATGATGAAAATGAAAGCAAATATGTTGAGAAATTCCTTAATACTGGAAGCAGATTTCCATGTAGACGCCCCTTCGGGACAATTTCTCAGACCATAACATCAACCTCTGATTTCAAACAAATTCACAAAAACAGCTATAAAGCAGTCATTATTCTCATTTATTACTGAAAAAGATGCACATATTTTATCCAAATTGTTGATTCTTACTGATATAATCGCGCTAATAATTAATTCGTTTTCTGTTTATTATTTTGTCCACTCCTTCTTAATTATTGAAACAGTCCAAGTCAGGTCATCTTCTCATTTACATTTTTATCATTCAACCAATCAGAAATAAGCTTTAATCGTGTTTCCTCATAACTCATTGAATATTCAAGTGTAGGGGCGTGAGGCGTTAATTTGATTGGGCGGTCAATGAGCAAAACAATCGAACACTTTGGTGCAGTACTTTTGGGCAATTATTAGTAACCTGCGCTTCGCGTGCACGTTCTAATAAAACAATTTATTTTATTGGAGCGCGCTAGGTACACAGCTAATATTCCATAATTTTCTTTACATTTTACTTGCTATTTTTTACTACGACTGTATCTAACACTACAATTGATTGTAACACATAATGCCAAAAAACAAGAAGAAGTTTGTTTCCAGTTGTGCATGCGCATTTCACTGAGATGCTTGATTCTTGCACATTTATTTTTTATAGAAAAAACTGATACAAAATTATTGTTAGGGTGCCATTTTTGTCAAAAAAGTGTCCAACATGTTTCAAGATGGCGAACAGCAAACACGGAAGTGAAAATCAGCGGCGAAAATCACATTTTATCAAGCATAAGAGTAACAAAAATCCACAGATTTGACTAAATAAACCCATAAATGTATTTTCAAGTCAAGAAAAGAAGAAGCAAAAAACAAAAACAAAATGCATTTCACATTTGACATTTCAGGCTTGCTATTGGAAACAAACTTTTTTGTTTGTTTGGCCTAAGCGTTTGAATGTTAAACACCATCATTTTGGAGAGAAAATCTTTTGTCAGCAGCAGCCGGAGAGCATCGTTCATGGTACATTGGTTTGATTGACAGCCATACACCACTGTGTTGACGGCAATCACCTCCGATTGCAAAAAAAACCCCTTGTTTCCCTGTCATCAACTGCATTCTCATAATTTATACGAGTACAAAATACACTTGGCAAATTTGGCAAATTCAACATATTTTCCATTGAATGTGCATTGAATGTGTATTTTCATTTTCAGTTGGTCAAAAACCTGCGATCAGAGAAACATATATTCGCCTGATAATTGGACAAAATAACCATATGGGATTGTGGATGAAACTCCAGAGTATCGATAATATTCCGGAAGGTCTATACCTCTGATTTTTTATAAGCTCTGCCGTTTACGGTATTGAGCACTTTGTTCAATGACTAGTCTAACCAGAAACAGTTGTCAATAATTATTTTCTCTCTTTTAAAGAATTTTAATCAGTAAGATATTATCTATAAGGTCTGCAAGTACAGTCAGTCATTAGCACGATCACTAATGAGAGAAATGCTCTGAGCTCTTTCTGTTATGAGGATCCCGTAGATTCTCGTAGTTTCTGTTGCATTAGATGCTCGATCATTCGAAGATCGACATTTTTAGGTGCAATGATGTTAGTGAATGATGATCGAAATGATGAAACCCAGAAAGCTTGACATAAAAGTTGTCTACCTCTAGCCCGTCTCACTTTATATTAAGGTCCGAAGTTTACCGCTTTGTAACTGTCCAATTCCATGTTTTTCCGCTTTGTAAATTTTGCATTTTTCTGTGATGTAATTTTCCCCAAGAAAGCTTAAAATTTACGATCTATAAAACCAAAATAAACACACTTTACAGAAAAACACATAATTTTTGATTTTTAGGCTTACCTTATTACTGTAGCGGCTGTAGCCGACCCTCTTTTTCGTCATTGTATTTGAGCGTTTATATTGTTTTATTCAAGACTATTTATAAATTGTATGTTTTTTGTACATTTTCCCCCCTCTTTTCATCAAAATGTCGTTTTCCGCGTTTAACCTCAATTCCTCGATTTTCGCGGAAATTCCGCAACGCGGTAAACTTCGGACCTTACTTTATATGGGGCAAAGGTTCCAACAGTTCTAACAGGTTTAGACAATATTATTTTGATTGTTAGCTTTCAGTTTGTGTGTTATGTATATATTTCAAATAAAATATACATCCCCAAAATGACTAGTTTTTGGTCAAATAACTCTATAGTTCACCACTAGTTCATGATTTATTGAACACAACGGTCGCTTCAATGAGTAGTCATGGCCGAGCGGTTAAGGCTATATACTATAAATATATTGGATTCTCCCTGCGTTAGTTTTGGTTATAAAACGTGATTTTGTCTCAGTGTATTGGAATGGAAAATGATGTATATTTTTACTCCGAACATTTTCATTTGTAATCGTTTACCTCCAGAGTATCTTACTGCATTATTTCCAAGATGTTTCACATTTTAATGTCGGGAACCTTATAATCTTTGACCATTTACATTCCAATAAATGTGATACATTGGGAGAAATTTGCTATCAAACACGATGATGTGGTAATTGTACCGGTTTATTGAAAGGAAGGTAATACTGTTGTTAAAAATATATTGTATTATTATTTATATGGGCCTCCAAACGGTACAATAAAAGTGTGTATTGAATATTGTGCACCAAGTTCCTGGATGTGCGTCCAATATTAAAAAAAAAATTGCCATCCAATATTTTTTGGTGCGTTGCAGAAGATTTGCGGGTGAGAATATATGCGCAGATGAGACGGTCAGTTCAGGCTGACTTACATAAGTTTTTATCAAAACAATCTGTTATATAAATTATTATAATAATATTGAACGTCTTATTTTCGTGTGATACAAGAATATATTGCACTCGCTATAAAAATATTCTTGTATCACCCTCAAAGCCTTTCAATATTATTATGAATCCCTTATTCTTTCTATTACCTGGCGTTCATGGGTTTTCTAAACCACAGTTCTTATTTTAGCCCATGAGACTAAACCATGACGAAATGAGAAGGGTTTGAAATAAGCCGCTCCTAAACTAATTAGTATGCACAGCCAACCGGAGTGCGTGTTTTCCGCAAGAAATCATATTTCCTTTTACAGTGAACACTTTTGTGCACTACCAACTGACTGAGTAGGGTCAATGGTTTGGGCATTTATTAAACAGAAATGTGAACATTTAGACATTGTTAATCAAGTAAAAACACCAAACCACCCCAATATTCCATACCCTGTTAGGCACAGGTGTGTTACTATATCATATTCAATGTCACCTTTGTATTAGTCGACTTCGTAAACCGTGTGTAATTTCACTGTCACACAATCGAACAACCCCCTCTGATACTTCGCCATGCCCAAATCTTCTCCCATCTGAGATCCGCCCCAAACAAGGTCTACTGACATTTAATCGACAACAGAACTGCGCTTTAAGCTCACTAATATTGAATTTGATGCCTGTACATTTAGAAACAAGTGGAAGTGATATTTCTGTAGCTGTGTAAGAGTTTATAGTTTATCGTTTAAAAAAATCCAATTATCTGTCCATGTTCAGATGTATAAAGGCTTTTTACTACGCGATATTGAAAGATAGGAAATAGCATGGAAATAGTCACATAATATGCGGAAATGAAGCGCTTATGTCTGAGGAAAAATATTTTGGGCGAGGACCAATGTTAAGGCTTACTCCTCAAACTACAATTTTAGACCGAACGGCGGCTATCCAGTGCTAGAAAATCACCATTTTGAATGATCTCAAACTTTGAGGAAGACGGTTCATAAATATTCATAATACTTCGTATTTATTGTGTCTGCCAATGGTCAATTTTGATCCCCCGCAAAACCCCACACACGAACAATTTGCTCATTACGCATTCATCCCTGTTTTTGGATGCTGCGCAGTGTAACAGTATACGGAGGTCAAAAGGTCAAATCTAAAGTAAGTAGACGGGAGCGGTCACAGTGAGTGAGCCCTCTATCAGTACATACACCACAGCGTGCGTCGCAAGCCAGAGAGTGTTGTTCATACAGTGACAAGGAAAAGGGTCTGACGAAGCACACTACCTTTGTATTGGTACACACTAAAATCATTTAAGTTATTTTAATTTAGAAAAGCCTAATCTATAGACTCCTATTAAAGGGTGGTTGGTGCTAACCCTAATAATATGAGATTTATCAAGCGCTATAACCTTTGAACTATAATTTGTGTGATGTACATAATAAAAGTACACAAATTTGGAACGGTATTATGAGTCATAGAATCTATTTTTGGTATCAAATGTCACTAAAAATTTATTTTTGTATTTTTCTGACAACGTAACAAAATCAGTTTTTTGTAATAAATGCTGAAATTGCACCAAAATCATCTAAAGACACTTTTCTAGGAGCATTTTTTTATCATGAAAATGTTTAGTTTTTAAATTTTTGACCAAAAAGTACCAACAATTTGATTTTTTTAATCTCAAAAATGCAATTTTTTACCTTTTTAGTTCGAAAGTTACAGTGCTTGATAAATTTCCTATCATAAGCGTTAAAAAAAACCTGAAGTTATACAAGGCACAAGTATGTTGCATAAACCATGTCCTCCTAGACTCCTCCCCCACCCCACCCCATCCCACCCTACAGTCCTTGACAAGAATAAAATAATTAGATACAATAACAGACAAAATTCATCATTTAAGGTTCATTTCTGTCTTTGTTCATAAAATCCCGGATATTTAAACAAACCCGAAGGAAAGGGAAGAAAACTACCGCTTTTATAGAGTAAAGTGATACAAAACATTTGTAATATTTATTGGAGGGAAACGTTCATTTCTGTTTCGATCTAAAACCCTGAGGCTTTTATAATATTATATTGTGTTTTCCGATAACACCTCGCAGGAAAAGGAAACAATATTGTGTACTTGAGGGGGATGTAATAGAGATATCAGGCTTGAGTGAGCATTTCGTGACGGACCAAGTATAAACAAGGAATTGTCTGATTTGAATATAGATATACCAAACCAGTACATGAATTTCAAACATGTTAATTTTTTTAATTTTTTTTTAGTAATATTCTGTCATTCATTCTGTCAAGATTGTCATTGTTTTTACATCCTACACACACAGTACACATTCTTTTTGCTTTGGGTGGGGGGGGGGGGGGGGGGGGGGGAGGGGTGTGCGCTGGGGAGATTGAACAATATTAGCCAACACCTTTGAGGACAATTATTGGCTTTCATGGAAACATTTACTAATCACATCAACTCGTCCAACACGAACCCATTAAACTCATGTCTGTAAAAGCCTATCTCAAAATTTAATCACATCAACGTTGATGACATGTGATAAATCTTAATGGGCCAGTGTTACTACCCATATATGTATGCATATTTATTTGTGGGGAAGGGGGGTGCAAAAAAAAAAAAGACCTTGATAACAGACAGTAGTACACCACTTTTTTGGCAATTGTTTATATATTTGTTTGATGATCGCACAAGCGTGAAACTCGGGGGCGAGGGGGTGGGTGTACTTGGATTTTGTTTGGTCGGGGGTGTGCGGCTGGAGATTCCTACCTAGGGTGATTTTGGAAAATACTGTACCCATTTCTAAGGGTTTTGCTTCATTATAAACCTAATTTTCGCAAATTATCAGGAAAATAGACCTAATTTTTGAAAATTTTCACGAAAATAGACCCATTTGTAAAAAGTAACCCCATATAAGGGATTTCCAGCACAAAATCATACCCCACGTAACATGTTTAGGATTTGTTTGCAAAAAAGCTACCCATTAGAGCGGCACATCCCCGTATACCGTATTAGCCTCCTTTTGCTTAACCATAACCTTCCTGGACCTTACAAACCACGACAGTGCTACAATCTTGAACCGCGTGGTGGCCCCATCAATCTTGTGTCACACTCAGCGCGTGGTTCCACTTGTTAAAAAAACTTAAGTTCTTTTAACCTCACCCGTGTAGCTCAGTTGGTAGAGCATCAGACTTGCACACACTCGGCCCAGATTCGATCGGCGGCGCGTGCGGAAACTAATTTCCCCCTCAAATTTGACCCATTTTTCTCCCCTGATAGTTAAATTCACAAAAACACGCCCGGGGAGTTAGGGTTAATGGAAGAATACACAATAAAGGTTGTTTCTGAGAATGCATTGACACACAATGCCTACAACTTTTACAAATAAGTGCCACCCCCTCCCCTTCCTATTAGTGACAGTATTCACATGGCTTTTATACCAATCATGTATTAGATATATGTACCAATATACTAAGAGTAAAGTGGAATTGTTATAGCAATTATGTACGGTGTACCAAATTATCTCAATTTGCAAATTATGGTTTCAAAATAATGGGTCAAATGTTTTAGAAAGATTTTACGAGCTTTCCATTTAAGTATAAAAATAGAAATTAAAGGCACAATTTGGTTGGAATAGATGCAAAGATATAAATAAAAAAGTTCCAGTGTTTTCAGCTATTTTGTTCAAAATTTCAGGTGCTGATTATATATTCCATTAAATCCCTTTGTATGAAGCTAGATTCCCCTGTAAATTCTCCTGAAGAAGATATATATATAGGATTATCTTAACGCAGCAGGTGTCTGCAGACGACAGTTCCAAAATGTCACAAAAAGTTTCAAAAATGTCCAACTTATTGGATTTTATTACCATATTTGGAATCACCATGAGATTACAATAAGTACAAATTTCCCTCTCACTAAAAGTGTGAGAGGGGGGATCTCTTAGCAAAAATTCACTGGCCACTGCAATGTAACTAATCATGCCATTTCAATGATCGAGATCCCAGGACAGAAAAACCACCTATACCCACATATAAACTAGCAGAGCACCCCCCTCAACGAGCGAGTCGCCCCGCGGCGCCTGTGTATCTAGAACTGAGGAGAGGCCTAGGGGGCAGAACTACGGAGAAGAAATTTGCCCATTAAATGTACATCTCAGATTTTTGGAACCGATTATTGATTTTTGATTAGCCGACATCAAAGCGCCTGATCAGGCATGTTACACTGCAAATTATGAGCGTTTACTTTTGGACAAACTTAAAGTAAACTCAAAAGTAAACGCAATTCTAAACACAAAAGTAAACGTAAAAGTAAACGCAAAACTAAACTTTTCTTGCATTTTGCACCCAATTGACCTCAACGCACACTCCAAGTGAGTGAATATTATCACAGATGTTTCCACCATCTGTGATATAATGGGACAGTTATTGATTAGAGGCTGGGTGGAAAACAGAGCTTGTTGTTGGGCTCACATAAGTGTTTAGTATTGCGTTTACTTTTGAGTTTACTTTTATTTTGTCCAAAAGTAAACGCTCTTAATTTGCAGTGTTAGTTGTTTGTTCAAATGCATAGATATTTTGAAATCTATGCATGTCAAAGGAATCTCCGTTATAAATTAGCATTGTTTTAGCGGATCGTTTGTGGACAGGCTCCCGGAGATTTAGTTGGCGTTTTTTCCTCAAAAATCGTGATACCGGTCAAAAATCCTAAACCGGGGTTAGGGTTAAGATCAAATTTAAATCTAAAATATGAAGAAAAAAAGAAGGAAAAAAGGGAGAAAAAAACCCCTGACTCTTGTTTTTGCGATTTTAGGGTCGGTTGCTGAGGGCAAAACAACTTTTTTGTTGTTGTTGGCCTAACTCAAACTGTAGTATCGGTAACATCCACCAACCCAACTTGGCCTTTAACCCTAACCCAGATTCTGGCATTTTTTTTCAGATTTTTTGTTGGCGCGGAGAAAAGTGACCCCAAAAGTGACCGCGACCGACCCATGATTTAAACCAAGGACCTCCAGCACCAGCGGCTTAAGATTCCCTACTAAACCACGGGTGTCAAGGCTACTTGGTGCTGTATAGGCGGAGTATACTGCTCCAAGTACATAGCCTGGTTCCATATTATCCTCGAAAAACTTGCACGCCAGGTGGAACATAGAGATTGGCTCATTGGATTCTGTTGGATTTGTCAGGGTTAGGGTTATGCATGGTATCTAAGTAATAAACTTACTTGTAATGTGTATGGAATGTGGGCTTCATGAGGCTGGAAAACTTTGTTCATTACCGCTCCTGTTTGTAGTAAATCCACAGCTCTATATTAAAAACAAAATCACACAAAGTAATACACATATTTATAACCATGACAAAATATTAGATTAGGCCAAACTAATTTAATAGTTTGTCTCAAAGCTCTCCCAAAGTTGAAAATCTAATGCGGAATGCGGTTTTTTTTCTTGGTTTAAAAAAATAAAAAATAAAAAAAATCATTTTTTTATTTCTCCAGACTGCAGGATGACAAGAGTAAAATTGCTATTGTGGCAATACCAGTGTACTCAAGATTAGGCTTTCCGACACCAAGATCATCTTAAACCATCAGACAAATGATAATGAAGATATGAAATGGCAGACAAATAAAAGTCACATCTACAAAGGAAAATTTAACTTTGTGTTTGTTTTTATTTATTAACGGAAAAACAAACAACAAAAACGGAAAGAAAAATAAAACACCCGAAAAAAGACAACAACAAAACCAATAACGCAGGCGATTTTACTAATGCGCGCGAAAGCTTCGAGACGTACTATTTAATTAGTTAGGCCTTATTAATATAAAATGTTACGCATAAATGATAAAGACAATTCAGCACACAACTAAGATAAAAATGTAAAAATGTAGTTTTAATTGCTTTTAATTTCAAATGCCTTAAAAAGCATACTCCTTACTATTTTAAATATCACCTCAAACTTTACAATGTGATTATTTTTGGGGTATTTATCATATATAATCTGTAAAATTTTCATAGAAATATTTTTGTCATTTTAAAAACACTTCAATAAACCTTAAGGTGGCTGTGGCTCTCTATTGGCCGAGTCAAAAATGTAGATTTCCTCACAATTCAAATATGTTTTTGTCCTTGATCTGAAGATTCTAGACCTGAAGATGTATTTCAATCGGACATTCGGTTGCTGAGACACGGCTGTTTGATCCCACATAATTTGTCCGTTTTATTCTGAGAACACCGTAACTTGCTGGCCCGGTTCTGGTTTTAACTTATTCAAGTACCTGAATATACTGGCCATCTTTTGTAGAAAATTCAGAACATTTGTTGATGCCATTTCTGAGAAATAGAGCTTTGAATATTATTTACTATAATAGCGCCCTCATCGGCCACATTTCCCATAGAGTTACATGTAAAATGTGTGTAAAGTAGAAAATGCTGATAATTCAAAAATGGCTCCTACAATTTTCGTGAAATTTTCACCGTATACTCGTATTCATTAGCGCTACCTAAATCAAGTCAAACCATAACTGGGCCACTATGTAATCTTTTTTTATTCCATAATTTTAATTATAAATCGGACAGTCAAACAGCCGTGGAGATATGCTAGGTCGACTCAAAGAGGGATAAAACCAACAGCTTTGGTAACAACTTTCTTTTTATTTAATTTATTTTTTTCAATTCCAGTTGCCAGGTAATGTCCTAATTATGACTAATTATGTATGCATAAAATATGCAAAGTAAAGTTTGTGGATAGATGAGATGTGCTATGATGATGTGATTTGGTACATGGGTAGTAAACTTGAAGAGCTTCAAACGTACGTTGGCTTTTGTCTAATTTCCATTTGCATAATTAATCAGGCCCGTTAATTAAAATGTTTAAACAACTATTCTTGTTTACCAATTTTCCATGTAATTAATACAATTAAATATGTAAGAAAAGTGGGTCAAAAGTATCCCCATTCTACGGTAGTATAGAGAGATGCCCTTATTTTGATAGCAAAGTGGTGTTTGAGGCTTTTTGTAATGCTTTCCTGCAAGGTCATCCATACCCAAAAGGGCATAGGCCTACTGGTAAAACAACTTTAATTGTGCTAGCAAAAAAAAAAAGTTTTTTGTATATCCATAGAGAAAACGTTTTTTGTTTGTCCATAGAGGTCCTCAAAAGGTAGGGTCGGTAGGTCGGATTTCTTTTCTTCATTTTTGTTGTTGTTGTTTTGTTTGATAGTGGTTGTTCTGGCCCAGTCCTATAGCCAGTACGCCAAATTCTGAACGGTGTCAGATCTTTTGGATGACCCATACTTGACCCAAAATAACTTACATAATACTATACATGGTATGGGGTCACATGAGGGGTCCCGTGGGGGTCAATTCAGGCCATATACGTGACTTTGAAAAAATGTTAAAAAAGAAGGGTTTTTTTTAATTTATTTTATTTATTTAAACCAATAAAAAGTTACACGGTCGGGGCTATAGTACACGGTCGGTCGGACGTGAACAAACTAACAACTTTTTGTTGTTGCCTAATTTGGCAAGGAGATCCAATTTGGCAAATCAAATTGCCGCCAATTATATTAATCATTTATAATGGTTATACTAGGAAAATGATACAAATTAGTGAAATTAAATTGCTGCAAAAAGTTGACTAAATGCTAATTCGCTAAATTAAGTAGCCGTGAAATTAAGTTGTTTTACAGTAATGTTGACTTTAAATTACTTTGTTCATAAAACTCAAAAGCCATATTTTATCTTTAACCTTGGAAGGGACAACATAAATGTGTACATGTAATAAACTTGAACTTAATCTTCCTGTATTGGGCTATCATTGTTGGATTATTTACAGGGTGTCCCAAACCCGAGAATTGCTCTACAATGTTAGAAAAAAAAGTGTTCAAACACTTTGTAGGTGCAGTGTAAAGTGTCCTCCCTTCCCCCTGATCAATGTTGAATTCCACAATTTGCCCACCATCAGCACAGGGCCTCTCAACATTGATCGGTGGGGAAGGGGGGAGGATATGAGTAAGAGGATACTTCAGGCTACCAGAAACAAGTTTTGATTTTATCGTGACTCAAATAGCGTGCCTGTTATGGTCCAATAAGCATGGCAATTATAGGCCAACAAAAAAAAAGGTGTTTGCTTGTCCTCGTCCAACCGACCTTTTCCTACGCTCCCGACCGTGACGTTTGTAACCTTTTTTTCAACAACAACAAAAAAAATCACTTAAATAAATATCATGAAATTGGAAGAAAAACATGTTTTGAAACACCACTTTTTTAACCTTGAGATATTTGTCTTTGCAATATGTAATGTTATTTGTGAGTGTTTGTTTATATTGATACTTGATACATAATACACAATTTAAATATCCGACCTACCGACCCAACTTTTTTGTTGTTGCATCTATGGACAAGCAAACCATTTATTTTGTTGGGCCTTAGGGTCAGTGTTCGAAAACCTTTTTCTATGATTGTAGTTTATCGTTAACCTTGGAAGGGACAACATAGATGTGTACATGTAACCAACTTGAACTTCTCTCCCTGTTTCAGACTATCATTGATGGATTATTTACAGGGTGTCCCATCCCGAGAACCACTCTAGTTTATCTTTAACCTTGGAAGGGACAATGCAAATGTGTAAATGTAACCAACTTGAACTTCTCTCCCTTTTTCGGACTATCATTGATGGATTATTTACAGGGTGTCCCAAACCCTAGAACCGCTCTAGTTTATCTTTATTAACCTGGGAATGGACAATGCAAATGTGTAAATGTAACGAACTTGAACTTATCTTCCTGTTTTGGACTATCATTATTGGATTGTTTACAGGGTGTCCCAAACCCGAGAACCGCTCTAGTTTATCTTTAACCTTGGAAGGGACAATATGTACATAAACCAACTTGAACTATCTTCCTATATCAATCATTCTTATATTTGTACTAAATTATGCTAACTTATAATGCAGTGATAAGGCAACGGAAAAATCCACCCTGGTCTAAGGCAAAACAAACCCATAATGTCAGCATTTCAGATATTTTCTGTTCCACGATATATTTTTTATATAATACAGTCTTCTAAAATGATCACAAGGATAAACATTAAACAAATTATTTCTGTTCATTTGTGCTCATAATTTATTTTTCTCCAGTTGCCGTAACATAGGTAAAAATTAAACAATAAATGCAGTATTAGCATGCTGTATAAGCTATTAGGCCTATGGGTTTAGTGGACGCTGAAACAAACTCTTTTTTTGGAATGGTATGAGATGTGATCAAGCAAAATGAGTAGGAAGTCGCAAATATAGATTTTTGAGATAAAACCAAACAAAGGGAAGAAATAATTTTGTTTTCAATTGCTAATATCTTTGGAATTAAAGGTAGATGACCCGATCACATTTCCGATTTTCAACTTGAAGTTTTCTATTCTACATGAAAGGTCATCCTTAAAAAAGTCGTGTTCCAAAGTTTGAGTTGCATAGCTCTAATGGTTCTAATTTTAGACGCACAAGATGCTGTGAACTGTACCAATTGAGTAGTACACAAACTATATCGGTGGTTACCACCATTCGCGGTAATTCGACGTTATTTCATCGATTTCTCCGTAATTATACCGATTTAGGCCGTCAAATTTCAGTATGATGATGAGAAAAATACGAGCTTTCATATGATATGAAAATCTCCGTATGTTTGAAATAATTCTGTGTTACGAAAATGTGATCGGGTCATCTACCTTTAAGTGTCTGTTTAAATTTATTTATTTATTTATAACAATAGGCTGAAGAGCCAGGACAAACCCAATAGTGACAAGCACTAAATTAAAGGGATGCCCGAACATCTAAAATAAATAAAAAGGGACAGACAAAAAAAAACCAAAAGGGGAACGAGACAAATGAAAGGGAAAAATGATAAGGGACCAGACAAGTGAAACAAAAGGAACTGGCTACAGGAGATGGTGGCAAACAGCAGTCTTGAAGGATGTTAAGGTAGCACTCTTGACAACAACATCAGGGAGATACAGGGTGACCCAGAAAATGTTGAACCCAAAAATCACAAAATTCAATTATTTTTTTTACCATTAAAATAACAAAATATTGCATAACTCGTTCACCAGCTATGTGCACCATACATTTAACTTTCTGAAACATTTTAGATCATAAAAATAGGCCACACGAAACTTAAAATACGTGTTATTTTGTAAGAAGTGTTGTTTTGTAGTGTAAGTGAAGTGCAAAAAAATGGTTTCATGCTACATTAGCAGAACAAGTGCCTGTTTGAAACCATTTCTTTCCGTACAGTATCTCATCAATATTCATTTATTATGTAAATCAATATTATTATTATATAAGAGACTTTGAAAACAAAAACTGAAGTCCCCTTACTTCATTTGAAAATGTTAATTTGATAAATACAGATCAAAAGAAAAGATTACTTCAGGGGGCTGTGCCCCTTCAGGTACAGCCTCCGTAAAACTGCCGTAACTTCTTCATTATTCATTTAATCTATATAAAAGTATATCTTTTTTTGCAGGAAAGGTATCAATGAATCCAACCATAGGGCATAGTCAAGAACAATGACAAAGAGATATGGAGCCAGGGTGTCTCCTTGTAGTACTCCAGCCAGTATCTCAAACACTTCTGTTTCTCCATCTGGTGATATAACCTTTGCCTTGGTATCTTTGTATATCTCTGCTATCGCATTTGTAAGCTGATCAGGTACACCACAGGCTTTCAATATTTGCAGCATTCGTCCCCTATGTATTGTGTCAAACGCTTTCTTGAAGTCGATAAAGGTTATGATGGCTGGCAGGTTATTTGATCTTATTCCCTCAATAATTCTTCGAACCGTACTTAGAACAGAATTAAGTTTCATATCTGAACCAAGTTACAATTTTTCCCTTTTACAAAAGGGCGAAAACACCCCCTGTCACACAATGAAGTGTATCTTTAGTTTGGTAAGGCCAATTTACATGATGTAAAGTTCTCCAGAAAGCTGAATAAATTGTGTACATAACTGTTGAAAACAGAATGCCATATTTATTTATTTTCATTTTTAATCATTTTTTTTTAATTTGTGATTTTTGGGTTCAACATTTTCTGGGTCACCCTGTAGTTCCACAAAGTGGGAGCAAAAGGATAAAAAGACATTTTGGAGAGAGAAAATCTGTAGAAAGGGGATTACAGCCAAATGTAGCATTGCAAATACACAATAGAATCATGTAGACAGACATATGCAACTCTAATTGTGATATTTTCTACTTCGGACCATTTTGCTTGATCGCATCACATATGAGACCTGTCACCACAAAATGAGTGATAAGTTGGAAAACTTGTATTTTTAGGTTTGTCCAGATTCAAAATGCTCAGAAAATAAGCTTCGTTTTCTATTTATTTTGGGATGTTTATTGTACCATATCTCGTAATGCACATTAGCGACTTAACGCTCATTTTGTGGTAACAGGTCTCATATCGTCGCTCACTTTTGTTCACTTCCATAAAACCTGCAACAGTGTCTGCTTACCTTTTAACTATCAATGGGTTGTAGAAATATATCTTGAGGAATTGTTGCTCCTTAGAATGATACCCATACATAGGCCTGGAATAAACAAAAACATCATGATGAATATTCAGTAGTCATGAATGATTCATTGATATCAATGGGTTGTAGAAATATATCTTGAGGAATGGTTGCTCCTTAGAATGGTACCCATACATAGGCCTGGAATAAACAAAAACATCATAATGAATATTCAGTAGTCATGAATGATTCATTGATATCAATGGGTTGTAGAAATATATCTTGAGGAATTGTTGTTCCCTGGAATGGTACCCATACATAGGCCTGGAATAAACTAATAATAATAATAATATAATAATAATAAGGTGTTTGTTAAGCGCCCTATGACAGTCAACTGTCCTACAAAAATACATAAAAACAACAGTATGGGGGGGGGGGGGGGGGGGAGATACAAATGGAAAAAAACTTATACAAACCCTTAAAAACTACAAGTGTGCAATAAATATTACACATTATAAAAGCATGCAGTAATATAAAACATCAAAATGTAGTGTTCCAGTCCAGCTGGTGTAGACACATAAATCTATAAAAAGTCCGCGTATGTACACATCATAATGAATATTCAGTCAGTAGTCATAAATAATTCATCGATATCAATTAGAAAAAAATTGTTAGTACAGGGAGAGTCCGAAATAACAGGCACTTTTATGTGCAGGCCACAAAAATATCAGGCTTGATCATGATCAATACCAATGATAAGGCAACAAAAAAAAATGTTGTGTTGCCCTCAAGTGCCAAAATTTAAATTTGGGTTGGTCGGTCAGATTTGTTTTCCTCTTTTTTTTCCAATTTTTTTTCCCAATTTTTTTTTTCATTTTTTTTTTGGCTGAAAAATATATGGTTTATGTCAAGACAAAATTGGTATATGCCCATATGTCAATTTAACTAATGTTTCTAGTGTGACAATAGTCTATTTTATTTTTTTTTAGGCTTATTTATTCATTTCCAGCAAGAACTAGTAACATTTAGACACTTTTAATCAAATTTAAATCTAAAAAAAATAAAAATAATAATAATTTTAAAAAAATGTCACCCTAGTTTTTACGATTTTAGGGTCGGTCGCTGAGGGCAACACAACTCTTTTTTTTTGTTGGCCTAAAGCTAAAAGACAATGCATTTGGCTGGCTTTCATAATTTTTTTCATTTGACCATTGCAATGGTACATTAATTTGAGTAGAGAGAGCCTGGCATCTACATATAGAATAGAATTGTCATGGATGGCTGATTCAAATATGCCACTAGGCAATCAATGAAGCTGATGAAAAACCTGACAAAAATCAAACAAACTACTGAAAATAAACATGATAGAAAGTGTCAATTTGAATAAGAAAATGCCCGACTTAAAGGGGCATTAAGAGTTGTGGTGGAGGCAGCACCCTCAATTATAAAAATATATGATCAAAACTGAGATTTGTATATTTTTACAATTGTATTACATGTATGAACTTACACTTATAAGGATAAAAAAAAATTGTACAACAAAACGTTGATTCAAAAATGCTGATCTCCGGCAGATCAGCATTTTACATTGTAAGGCCTAAAAAAGAAGAAGTTTGTTTGCCCAAACAAGAGTTGAAAAAAGTGTGTCGGTAGGTCGATTACCTTTTCTTTTCTTTTTTCTTCTTTTTTTGGCTATAGACACTTTTAATAATAATAATAATAATAATAATAATAATAATAATAATAATATTACAGGACTTCAGAGCACAGTACGCAAAGCTTCAATGCGCTTTACATCAATAAAATGGCCAAAAATAGTCACCATCATTACATACACATTAAAAAACGAATCATTAAGAAGACCAACAAATATATAAAAAATGCATAAAAATTACAAAGATAGACACAATGATATACTACAATACAGGGTGTTTAAAATACCCACCGTGCACATGTTCACCCAACTCACTGACCATGAACGTCCAGAACCTGGTGCAACAATTGTATGTGTTCATCTTTACAATGATACCAAATTTGAAGCAATCCTTGCTCCAGTGCTCAGCTACTTGCTTGAGAACATGGGGAGGTCACAATCGGAATGTGCCAAAATCAACACTATTTTATGCTCAAAAGAACATCTTTGTCGTCTGTTCAATGAAGTGTTACATTGACCACTACAGTGTAGTGTGATGATCTATTGATTTTTAAGCACAAAATAGTGTTGATGTTGGCACTTTCAGATTGCGACCTCCCCATGTTCTCAAGCATGTGGCTGAGCACTGGAACAAGGGATTGCTTTAAATTGGATGTCATTGTATTTAAGATGAACACATCAGCTTTTACATGATATATTACACTAAATGAACATATCCCGAGATATTTTAACAAATTGTGATTGAAACAAATTTCCAAACTTTACATCTTATGTTTTCATTTTCATCTTAAGGCCAACAAAATGTAAATCTTTGTCTCAGCTGTCCACACTCATTGCTAATAAAATGATACTCGGCAACTTTTATTATAAATGTGAAATTTGGAATCAGCGAAGTATCCTAAAACTCGTCACCCAAAATGCTACAATGTAGTATTTTACACAGCCGTTCGTGGATACTGTAAGAGGCCACGTACGTAAAGGAGTGTTGAAAGGCGGGCGACAAACTGCCTGACCGAGGACTTGCTGGAGTGCATGATTTGGTTTGCCGAGATCACTACAACGCAAGTTTAATATTTGAAAAAAATCACATAGCTCATTTTTGTAAAAAAAAAGCACAGCACATAGCTTTTTAGCTAAAAGGTGCTGAGACAATTATTGATTTTTTGGCCTAATAAAGCCCAACAATTAATGTGGCATAATATTTTCCATTCAAACAGTAGCTACTGGTACTGTAAAACCACTTCAATTGCTGGGGAATTCACAACTATGGGGTTTTTTTAAAACAAAAAATTGCACCGTTTGAAAACGGCTCGATGGAAAAAATTCAAATTTGGCATGTGAGTTTATTTTGTCAATACACACATCATGTATAATTTTGAAGCAAATCTGAGCATGACGCCGTAGCCGATACAGCTACCTTAATGTTATCTTGCTGGTCATTTCCCGTAGACTTACCCGTTGACAAAGAGATTTGGGAGAGATTCTCTTCAAATAGCTATCATTTTGCCGCCATAGCATTATTAACGTTGAGATTTTCAGCATAGATGGCCAAGATGATATTTTTGAGGAATATGTAAAAAATAATTAAACCTAATCCCACAATTTTGAAAAATATGGCTTTGAAAAACTGTCAACGTTTTATTGAACCACACTGTATATCCACAAAGATAAAGTGTTGTACAGTACAATATGTAAAAAAGGCCCTTATCATGCTCTACAATATTGTTCACACTTTCTGCAGCTACTACAAAAGACAATAGCTCAAATGTATTCAATTAGCGTACACATTTTTGTAATGAACTTTCAAATTACAAAATTAAGACCAAGCTATTTGGTTCAATATCTCAAAAGTCTGACAAATTAAATGCGGCAACATTTCCATTTATAGTACTGTACAGTAGTAACCTGATGTTACTATGGTTACGCTATATACACAATTATGAAGCATCTTACAATAAACACGCTTAATATTTTACATATTGGATCCTTATTAAAACCGACTATATTGGGCGTGCATTAAGCATCAACAGCATCAAGATACAAATGGGATGGATAATTAAAACCCAGTCATGCCGATTCAAAATACTGTCAAACCACTGAATTTCGCCACGGATTTAATTTCGCGAATTTCACGAGGGATGTGGATTCGCGTAAAATAAATACCCGCAAAAATTCGCAATTTTCTATTGAAAAAAAGTAACATTTCTGGATTTGCGAAATTAAATGCTTGCTAAAATAGCAGTAATTTTGATACACGAAATAAAGTATCCGCAAAATTGTAGTGTTTTACAATAACTACTCATACTATTAAATATAAGGTGTTTGGTGGGGGCTGACTGAACTCAAGGGCCTTCACTCCAAACTGAATAGGGCAACAAAGGGGCCAGCCAATCAGGATGGGAGACCTTTATTTGTGGCTGTAAAGACGGCAGAGCATGTACTGAGATATGGCTCGATGAACATTTCAATAAACAATAGGAAACAAAGGAAAACTCAATGGATTTATTGATTTGTACTGCCTATTTAACATGCAATATGGACATGTGATACATCATTGTACAGCTGATTTTAAGAAGAATTCCCCTGTTCAATATCTTTAAAAAAATGTTCTGGCCGACTTTACATCCCATTTGTGGTGGATGGTCACATTTGTACAACAAGAGCTACATTATTATTTTGAAGCTGTTCATGGGCAAAATAATTCAGTGGTGTGTCCAAAGGGGAGGGGGGGGGGCACTCAACTTTTTTGGGGTAGGGTGTGCAGCACAGGGTCTCAAAAAGGGGGGCTACAGAACTGAACTGAGTGGATTTTATGACGAAAAATAGGGTCTTAGGAACTTATTTTTTTCAAATAAGTAGGTCTTGAGAACGCACATTTTTGAATTTTTTGGTTTTAGAACGCACAATTTTCGAAGAATTGGGACTTTGGAATGCAAAATTTCACGATTTTTGAATTTTGAATAAAATTGGGGTCTTGAGAACTGAAGCAGGCTCAAAAGGGGGGTCTTAAGAGCTAGCAGCAGAGGGTGAAAAAGGGGGTCTTCAGCGCGGCACATACCTATACCCTTTTTCCAATGTCAGTGCCCCCCCCCCCCGGGGAGGAGGGGCACCTCTGACTGTCATTCAGTCGAGAAATTTAAGTGATTTTACTCCATTTCTCTAAATAAGTTTAACAATAGAAATAGAAAATGTTTGTGCGCGTAGGCCTGTTTGAAACCAAACGTACCTCAATTATGTCAAAATTCGTGTTAACCCGCGACGTCCTCCTAAAACGCAAAGGACAGTGACCTAGGGCGTCAAGGTGATCTCTTTTACATCCCTTGCGCTCATTTTGACGAACTAATATTGAGGGTTCCACCGTCAAAGTCCGAAGGTGGTTGCCACCATACAATTGTAAAAAATCACCATTTTAAGTGTATGGTCCTAAATCTTATAGTAAAGGTTAGAAACAAAATTGCCCTCACTTATATAAGCAGAACACCGGTGAAATTCCGATATTTGGAACTTTTTTTGGCAAAAAATTTCAATCTTAGCTACATTTCACTGTATACACACGAATACAACAGGATTTTGAGGTCGACCATGTTGGCACAGAGAAATCCTGGTTACGCCACTGCAGTAATTTGATTTTTCCTAGGATTTTCGGCTGAATGAAAATGCGGACAATTGTTCAGCAGGCAATATGTAATGCTTGGTTTTTTCGTGTAAAATGCAATATTTGTTAGATATTTTTGGAAAGAGTTATTTAACATCATGGGTAACCACAATTGAACCTTGGTATAAAAAAAGGTGTTTTTAAAGGAATTGTTATTCATGCAGTATGGTATTCTAACTTGCCTACAAATTAATCTGGCAGCATTTATGTTAATTTTAAATAACATCAATCTTATATATCTCTAATTTACAAAGAACATTAAGCAACAGGCATATTTGTGTATAATCAGCAGGGGCGGAGCCAGAGATTGAATTTACCAGGGGCTGAAAAGAAGAGGAAAAAATCTTGAATTTTGTGGAGGTGGACTATCCAATGCGGTGTGCAGCACCGCCCTTCGATCTATGCCCCCTCATAAGTAGAAACATTTTCAATTTTCTAAAACTCATTTGGTGCGATCTTGTGTATACTTTTGACAGAAAATTTATTGAAAAGCCACCTCTTCATTTCCAATATTTTTATTATTTTTTATCAATGCAAAAAAGAAGTTGAGCATAAGGCCTAGTAAAAAAATTAACATGTTTCCCGTCCCCGCCCGCCTCCTTTTTGGCCGCCGCCTCCTATTTATTACTATTAACTATTTCCGAAAATTCTGTAATTTTTTTGTTGTTGATCCTTTGCCCATAGGAATGGCAGGTGTAATAGAAATGCTGTATCATTTCATAGCATGTTCATGCCATTCATGACACGGAATTATGGACATGGCTTCTCAATTGAAATAGTATGGGGACCAATTATACATGTAGCCTGTAGGCCTACATCCTTTCGATCAATGATGTTTTGTTCCTCATTCAACCTGAAAAATGAAGAAAACATAATAAAACAATGTGTAGTTGGCTCTATATATTAGGTAAACCTTTTCATATTTTTATTCCTCTGGCAATTAGAGTGGGAAATCCTGTTTAGGAGTGTCTGCAACACAGTCAGTTGGTCACTTTCGACTTGGCGGCCATCTTGAAAAAAATAGCAAAAAATGGGAAAATAGTAAATAGTAAGACCCTCCCTCCTCCTTTTTTTAAAAAGTCCGGACGGGAAACATGTAATTTTTTTTACTATGCCTAACTGATACTTGATTTAACTATTCATGGTTTAAAAGCTCTAACAGGGGGGAGTCTGAGGGGATGTGCCTCCTTCGGAAGTAGAAAAAAATTGAATTTTCAAACTCATTTGGTGCGATCTGGTGTATATTTTTAAACTCATTTGGTGCGATCTGGTGTATATTTTTGACCAAAATTTTATTGAAAAGCCACCTCTTCATTTCCAATAAATATTTTGTTTTTTATCAATGCACGAAAGAAGTAGAGCATAACTGATTCTCGATTTAAATATTCATGGTTTAAAAGCTCTAACAGGGGGAAGTCTAAGGGGGGTTGTGCCTCCCTCGAAAGTAGAAAAAATTTCAATTTTCAAACTCATTTGGTGCGATCTGGTGTATACTTTTGACCAACATTTTATTGAAAAGCCACCTCTTCATTTCCAATAAATATTTTGTTTTTTATCAATGCACGAAAGAAGTTGAGCATAACTGATCTATATTCTTGATTTAAATATACATGGTTTAAAAGCTCGAACAAGGGGGAGTCTGAGTCTCAGAAGTAGAATTTTTTTCAATTTTAGAACTCATTTGCTACATCTGGTGTATACTTTTGACAATATTGAAAACAATCCCTTTCCTCCGTTTCTTCTTCCCCTTCTTCTTTTTTTCTTTTCTTCGCAAAAATGTGGGGCGACCATGTGCCCCGGTTGCGACACGCCTGTATAGGCCTACGTGTATATCTTTCTTTGCAAAAAATGGGGCGGCCATGTGCCCCCGGTTGCGACACGCCTGTATAGGCCTACGTGTATATCACGACATACAAAGTTATTTTATTCACCATTCAGTCACTCAATTAAAAATCTCCCTTTCTCTCCCCTTCCCACTCTCTTTTCCCTTTTTTATTTTAGGTTGATTTTGGCAGAGGCAGAGGTACACGCGCCCCCTCTGCCCCCCCCCCCCCCCCTCCCCCTGGATCCGCGCCTGATCAGACTGATCAGTCTCAATTAAATAAGAAAAAGTATGTGACCATCCAGCACAAAGGGGCCGTAAAGTCGGCAGAGCATGTACTGAGATATTGCTCAAAGAACATTTCTATATTATGCGATCTATTCCAGGGGACGCCCTCAATCCTCGAGAAAAAAAATGGAAGCAGATTTTCTTGCAGATTTACTTTTCTGATCATAAATCATAAATATATTCCAAGTTACAGAGCGATACGATTCCTAATAACCTCAAAATCATAGTTTTAGAGTGAATTTAGGGTAAAATTTGAAGAAAAAAATAGATTGTGCCGCTCGGTACAATCTATTTTTAAACCATGATTTTGAAGTAATTAAGAATCGTATCTATCGATCTGTAACTTAGAAGATCGTTATGATTTATGATCAAAAATGCAAATCTGCAAGAAAATCTGCTTTCATAGTAAAAATCAACGAAAGAGGGCGTTACTGGGAAAAGATCACATAATATGCCTTTAACTCTGTACTGTCCGTCAGTCATCATCATCAAGTGAACAGGTGTATGACCAGTTGAACCGTGATGAAAGTGGTAGGCCAGCTTTAAAGGGGCATTGAGAGATACATGGGAGTGCGCCCTTAATTTGTCTGGAAAGCAGGTTTTCTTGCAACTACATAATACTTAGGCATATATTATCTACCATCTGAAACCGTTTATCATAATTCGCCGTCTATCATGTACAATTTCACGATTTGGTAATTTTGATGACTACATCACATCGAAATTATCAGCATCACTCACCACATAACTTGCTTCAACCAAATTTCAATCTAGCACAATAATTCAACCGTTTTCCCATAAATCATTACATTTCAGGGTTCCTATACCTTATCTATTGCCAGGGGGGTAGCTCGCCTAATACGGTATACGGGATTACTTTTTTGCAAAAAATCCCTAAACATGGGGTATGATTGTGTGCTTCAAAATCCCTAAAAGTGCCCCCAATTTTCAGATCTTGGCCTTAAACATGGGTTACTATTTTCTTCAGGATAATATATCACCCATAATATCGCTAAAGTGAAAATTCCAGATGCAAAATCCCGCAAAAAAAGAAGAAATAATTTCGCAGTTTCGGCAGAACCTTAAACATGGGTTGCATTTTGAATGGAAGTCCCTAATAATAGGTACCATTTTCTGCCGAAATGACCCTTAAAAATGGGAATGGGTTTGGACGCTTCAGCCGCACACCCCGTCCAAACCAAATCTGAGTACCCTCCTCCCCCTCCCCCCTCCCCCCTCCCCACCGGATCTATTGAAATAATTCCTTTTTTCCAAATTTCATTGTTCTCGGCAATCTCTCAATGCCCCTTTAAGTTGATAAAAATTGACACCAAACAAAATAATATGCAAACATGACTGACCCTACTTGAAAACCTCTCTCTCTCTCTCTCTCTGTGGTAAAACAGTGTTTTAGTCATCGCCTTACCAAATGATTTCTCCGTAGACCTATCTTGATATTCGATCTCGCAGACAATATTCACTAATTGCAATCATACCATTGTCTACCAGGATTTCATTACAGTGATTGGGTGACAACCCATTAAAGGCCACAAAAAAAGTTCGTTTCCAGTTTTAGCAAGCATAAATGCGGTTCTTTTTCCCACCTTTTTTTGCGAAACCTGAGATCGACAAAATAAAACTTGTCGGCTAAATCACTCTTATTTAATGCAAATTTAAAGTGAAGATTCACTTGAAATGGGGTTTTTTTGGTGGGCGGGCAGATTTTTAAAAAAACCCAATTATTTTAAATTTTCTTATACAAGCGGATGCTCAAAAGTTCAGCCAACAAGAAGTTGAAATCACATTAAGAGTCGCACATATATGTTATAAACGCCTAGTTTAATATGCAATGTCATTTAAATTGTTAAAAAAAAAATCTGAAAAGAAAAAAAAATATGCAAAAAAAATAAAAATCTGAAAAAAGAAGAAAATCTGATGAAAAAAAAAGAAGAAAAAAAATCGGAACGGCTCTAAATCTGATGAGCGGGCGGTCGAGGACAACATAACAATTGTTTAATTTTTTTGCCTTATGCTTGCTAAAATGTGATTTTCCCCGCGGAATTTCACTTACAGGTTTGCCGTTCGCCATCTTGAAACCTGTTGAACACAATTTCGACAAAAGATGGCCCCTGAACAATAGATTGTGTTTGTTTTTTCTATTAAAAAAATTAAATGCGCACGAATCAAGCATCAAAGTTAAATGTGTGCGCGCTACTGGAATCAAACTTTTTTGTTTTGTTTAGCATAAAATGTCCTGCGAATGGACTTTTTGGATAGGGTTGGTTGGTTTGGGACTTTCCCTTAAATTTTCTTTCGGGGGGAGGGAGGGCACATTTTTAACTGTGAATTGGGCTACATTTGTTATGCAAATTATTAAATGGGTAAGAAAGTTTAAGCCATCGTCTTTTGCAGGGTTGTCACCAGAGCAGGGGTGTACTTTCGCGACATCCTGCGAGAATCCAAATGGATTCTCGCAGAGGAATTTTGCGAGAATCCATGGATTCTCGCAAATGGATTCTCGCAGAATATTTTTGCGAGAATCCTTTTTACTAAATTTAAATTCTGCATTTTAAACATTTATTGTACTATTGTATACTTAGAAAATAATAGTACACAAATTGAATCAAACACTTCTTAAAATTAATTAAAATAATATCAAGAATAAGACTATAAGCTTGCATAACTTCCAAATTTGGCATGTTTGTTGACTAAGGGTCAAATACCAGTCATCTAAGGTCCTGTTTTGGACTTAAAAAGAAGAAAAAAAAAATTCAAAACAAAAAAATTCAAAACAAAACAAACAAAAAAAACTTTTTTTCTTCTTCTTTTTTGTTGTTGCGAGAATCCACCTGGATTCGCGCGGTAGTGATTTTACGCGAATCGATTCGCGGATTCGCGCCGAAAGTACACCCCTGCCAGAGTGATTTTAGAACCGGGTAAAAATTGTGAATCAATTATTACCTTTAACCCATGTTAGAATTGCACACAGTCAATCTAGTGAATACCCGAGCAGCATTACTAGCGTGCTTCTTGCGTGAGAGACGAAACGATCAGTCGATGACGTCACGTATTGGTTGTTGACTATGAATAAATTATGATAATGTTTGGTTTCGACCATATTTAAGCTTACTTCGCCGTTTTGCGGTAAAAAAACAAGGAATTACACAGTTATCTAAGAATTTTATTCAGTGGAATCAGTAGGGGTAAGAAATTTGTGCCGGGCGGTAAGGCTGAAATTCATTGTGAGTACCGGGCGGAAATTTTGAAAACCGGTACCTCCGCCCGGCGCCGCCCGGCGTGGTGAAAACCCTGGTCTTTTGTTCTTAGAGAAATCGGCGACATTTAGATGAGACAATATAAATCGGGTAGGCGGAGCTTAAACTTGGTAGTAGTATTTTTGAATAGAATAACTCCGCCTGCAGCGCCGTTACCGCCCACATTTTACGCCAGGCTATATAACACAGGTACGGTCGGAAAACAACACCTTTTTTCTCCCATTTTTTCAAAATGAATTGGGCTACTTTTCACTACACATTAAGAATTTGGGCTACTTTTCACTACACATTAAGAATTTGGGCTACTTTACTGGAAACAACACCTTTTCATTGTGGTCAGTCCGACTGCAATCACAAAATTGCAAGATAATTTGATCAAGCCTTTTCTTATGGTAAATAAAAAAGCGTTTTCTCTCAGAATATAAAACACAAATTGTTACAATCAAACACAAGAAGTGGGTCATAAAAACATTGTAATGAAAAAGGAAATTCTACATTTCAAATTATTCCTCCCAGCTTTTAAAGGTCAATCAAATGTTGATATCAAATTATAAGGGTATAAAACTTGGGAGGCACAATGTCTTTTTTCTTGGCCTCAGCATCTGAAAACCGAGGGAACCCTGACACGGTAGTGCTTGTATGCCAACTAGTGCTGGGAGCTAGCGTGTAATTTACTATCCGTGTACACGAACAGTGTCTCGTTCATGTACACGGTTAGGAAATTTACAAAAACAAAAGCAGTATTTCGGCCACATAAGACCAGCATACTTGACTGCTGAATTTTACGACTTCAAAAAAATGTTTTGTACACGCTCGGCCATCTTGGGCTCACATAAATGTTTAGTATTGCGTTTACTTCTAGTTTGTCCAAAAGTAAACGCTCATATTTTGCAGTGTTACATCCCCCAGTCGATCTTGTAGAGGGCGGCAGAGTCTTAGTCTATTCTTTATTTCATCAACCGCTGGCGGCAGCATTATGCATTATACAGCGTGTCCTAAAAAACTGGGTTCAAACGTTTGCGAGCTTATAACGTAATAAGTAAGAATCATGGATAGTTTGTATTTAAGGATATCAAACAAAATATACCTCACCTTAATTGGGTAAATTTGAAAAACCAATCCAATATAAACTTTTTGCAATACAAAGATTTGAATAGAGCGTTGTCAGAACCCATTTGTCCCGATTTAAGGAATAAACCATCAGTGCGTTGCATGAAACTGTGTGATATGTGCAGTATTCCCGGCATGGGGTTCTCCGAAAGAACTTAACAATAACTCGAACTATAACAAAGATTTTTTTTTTAATGTTTATGTTAATAATAAAATTGTATTATTGCAATATGACCAAGATAATTTTGTTTACTGACCAAGTCTTTGTAAAGAACGAATGCAAAGGGAAAACATGTATGAAGTCACAACAATACGCAATTGCAACACATCGGAGTGTTCCTTGAAAAGTGGGACAAATGGGTTTTGACCATGCTCTCTTAAAATCTTTGTATTTCAAAAAGTTTATATTGGATTAATTACAGAGTTTAACCAATTAAGGTCAAGTATATTTTGTTTAATATCCCTAAATATAAACTATCCCTATTTCCTACTTTTTTAGTTATAAGCTAGCAACTTTTTGAACCCAGTTTTTTGGGACACGCTGTATGTCATCCATGTCAGACCATGTGCGATCTCAAATGGGTGATCTCACGTTTTGAAAATCTGTGGTCTTCGAAATTACAAGAATCCTAACTCATTCTAAACCTCACCAAATCATGAAATGAACCCTCGTCTACAAAAAAGTCCATGTACGTATTGCTCTATCTGCTTGGAGATAGCGAAGACCATGCAAACATCAAAGCTTCATACAACGGAATGAAAACCGCCATAGAGATTACATAGCCAAAATCATAGAGATTTGCACTGCAGTCCTCTGTGTAGGGAGCGTTGACAAAAGCAAGGTCCTTTGGCTATTGTGTTTGTGCATGTTTGTGACGACTGAACCCGTTTAACAATCTTCATAGCTTTCATATAGGGCTTAGGTGACCTAACCATTGACTGGGTGGTACCAATTTTACAGCACGACGTAACATGGGGAAAATAACATACGGGAACCAAAAAATTGTTTACATCGGTAAAAGTTATTTCCCCCAAGTTCGCAATTGGTACGATCAATCAAAGATGTACAGTGTATGGAAATGATGATTTAATGAAGTAGCGTTGGAATTTAAACTTTATTTTAAGACTGATGACGCATATTTTTGTGAAATATTGAATTCAGCAATTTATAATACTGAAAAACAGGTTGAGTTGTTTTTTCTTTTGTTTATTTCGTGTAGTGAATTTTCTTCGCGTGTAGTGGTGGTTCGTTTGTGTACACGGTTGCCCATGTTCACGGTCCCAGCACTAATGCCAACCATATACCGAACATCATGAATACTACTTATATGACATAGCATTTGTTTTGATCGACGTTTTTGTGTGCAAAAAAGGCTCATTTTTCTGAATTCTTTCAAGTGTATGTTCATACATGTATACAATTGTAAAACTGTTCAAATCCCAGTTTATGAGTTTATATTAAAATTGAGGGCGCAGCCTCCCAGACACCTCTCCCGTACATGCTCAAACACTTGTATGCCCAAAATGCCCTAATTCTGGTGCCGTCATTAATTGATATTTTTTATGTTTCGGTATGTTCGGCATACAAGCGCTACCTTGAAGACATGGTCAAAGATGACTCATAAAGGGACATTAAGTGGTGTTGACATTTTTAAATTTTTAAATATTTACTTCAGAATTCAAGATGAACATTAAAAATTGCCATTATTGTTGTTTCTACTAACAAAAACATAGCAAAACTTGATTAAAACAATATCATCGCTATTTATTGAAAAACGCCCTCTATGCAAATATGGTTGGCGTTATTTATCACGCGTACTGCAGGGGGATACTGTCTGATGTAAAATACTGATCGGGCCCGATCAGCATTTTTTGAATCAACGTTTTGTTGTACAAAGAGGGCTGATTTGTCTTAATCCTTATAGGTGTAAATTCATACATGTAATACAATTGTATAAATGTACTAATCTCAGTTTTTATCATAATTGAGGGTGCAGCCTCCATCACATCTCTTAGTGCCCCTTTTAGAGACGCTTGTTAAGCCATGTCTGGACTATAAGACACTGACCCCACATCAAAGTCCAATCATTTAACTTCTTGCTTCAAATGTACTTACATTCCTGTGACCAGCGATACTTTAAAGACATGTTCCTTGGTCATAGACGAAGCTCTTCCCAGAGACACCTGTATGGCTGTGTCCAGACTGTTAGACAACTGGATGGTGTATTTATCTGTTGGTTCGGTGCCATCGTACGGGATGTAGATGTACGGGAATACTCCATGGATGTGAAGGCATGTTTTCTGACCTGTCAAAATGAAACAAACAAGACAAAACACCAATCATGAGTAAGGCTATATTAAAAAAAAGCTCCCGCGTGCGTTGGAAGATTTGTTTTCTTTCTTCATTGATCACATAATTTTAAATGTAATGTACTGGGTACCCACACATGGGTAGGAATGTTTTCTGACCTGTCAAAATGAAACAAACAAGACAAAACACCAATCATGAGTAAGGCTATATTAAAAAAAAATCTTTTGTCTCAAAGCTCCCGCGAGTGTTAGAAGATTTTTTTCTTCTTCATTGATCACATCATTTTAAATGCAATGTACTGGGTACCCACACATGGGTAGGCATGTTTTCTGACCTGTCAAAATGAAACAAACAAGACAAAACAACAATCATGAGTAAGGCTTTATATTTTAAATTTTTTTGTCTCAAAGCTCCCGCGCGGGTTAGAAGATTTTTTCTTTCTTCATTGATCACATCATTTTAAATGTAATGTACTGATTACCCACACATGGGTAGGCATGTTTACTGACCTGTCAAAATGAAACAAACAAGACAAAACACCAATCATGAGTAAGCTTTGTTTGTTTTTCTGGGTTTGGGGATTCAAAATGTAATGTACTTGGTACCCACACATGGGTAGCAGGGTCATAAATTCAAGGAGAATCCGAGAATCCATTCTCGCAAAGATTCTCTCTGGTAAAGTTGCGAGAATCCATGAATCCATTCTTGCAAAGATTCTCTCTGGTAAAGTTGCGAGAATCCATGTTGATTCTCGTAGATAATCTGTCTAACACACTATTTGAATGAAAGATAATCCATAGAGTCTCGCCAAAATCCTTTACATTAATATAAATGGATTCTTGCAACCTTTGACCCTTTTGACCCTGGGTAGGCATGTTTTCTGACCTGTCAAAATGAAACAAACAAGACAAAACAGCAATCATGATTAAGATTTGTGCTTTTTCAGGGTCTGGGGATTCAAAATGTAATGTACTAGGTACCCAAGCATGGTACAATCTGGAGGAGGTTTAGAGGATCTCCAATTCTTGTTTTAATTTAGAGTACTCCCCCCCCCCCCCCCCCCCCCACCCCCCTCGGATCTATTGAAACAATTCCTTTTTTCCAAATTTCATTTTTCTCAGCAATCTCTCAATACCACCTTAAACTGATAAAAATTGACACCAAACAAAATAATATGCAAACATGACTGACCCTACTTTAACCCTAACCCTACCATATACCACAAAATACCACGACTGGGCACGTTTGTACCACACGGCGAGGACGTTTTTCAATGAAAAAATGGACCCAGCCCATAAGTGGGGGAGGGGGGGGGGGGGGTCGGGGGATATTTTGGTCGATTTTCCACGTTGAAGAAAAAAATCTGAAATAAGTGGGGGGAGGTAGAGTTAGGGTTAAAACATCTCTCTGTGGTAAAACGGGTTTTTTTCAACGCCTTGCCAAATGAATTCTCCGTAGACCTATATTGATATTCCATCTCGCAGACAATATTCACTAATTGCAGTCATACCATTGTATACCATGATTTCATTACAGTGATTGGGTGCGAAACCTGAGATCGACAAAATAAAACTTGTCAGCTAAATCACTCTTATTTAATGCAAATTTATAGTGGAGATTCACTTGAAATGGGTTTATTTAGTCAGGTCTGTGCATTTTTGTTAATCTTATGCTCGCTAAAATGTGATTTTCCCTGCCGATTTTCACTGGAGGAGGTTTAGAGAATCTAGGAGATCCTAATTTTTGTTAAAATTTAGAGGACAAAGCAACGTGAAATCTCATTTTGCTGTTGCCACAAGACAACTACAGGGTGTATCAAAAAAATTAGGACACTTTTTGATGATGGTTTAAATCCTTGTTAAATCACTGAAGCATGACCAATTTTTATTTCAATGTAAAGTACAACCGATAAAGATAAAATCCTGAAAAGATGAGAAAAATCCATCATTAATTAAGGACATTGTGACCTATTAGGCAAGGCAATCTATTTTGTAGTATGTACAATGGTCATTCACACAGTAACAGTAGAGTAACATGAATGCGCACACTATTTATGCCAATATCATGCTAATGAACCATCTACAGTGGGTTCGAGAACTTTTTTAATTTGCATAGAATATGCATGCATCTGATTTGTGGATTATTTAGCCCGTATTGATTTGTGCCAGAATTAAATGGATTACCAAACTAATCTTTGCTATTGACTGATAGATTATTTTCTATGTTTATAATTATTGTAACGTATTGAAACGTAAACCATGTTATTTACTGGTCTTTACATGTAAATCCCATTGTACAAACCAGTAAATGACATGGTTTAGGCAAATTATGCTAGTTTTCTTATTTTTCATCGGATTGATCTCATATTTTCAGGATATCATCATAATTAATTGGGCTTTACATTGAGATTAAATTGGTCATGGTCCAATGATTATAACAAGTATTACACCGTCATGAAAAAGTGTCCTAATTTTGTTGATACACCCTGTATAACACAGATCATTTCATTGATTTCAGCAGATCCACTTCTCTCAAAACTATCAAAATTGAATAATGGAATGGCCCATGAGGGACAAAAATAATAAAAATACATCCCATGTTTCAATTGTTTTACAAAATATAAACGGTTGGTAAAAGTCCCTATTAGTCATTATCAAAGCAGTATCACTGATTTTAGAGCATCTCTTTCTTTTAAAATGTTTGTTTTACTAAATTGTGTACAAAACAGCGTTCGCGTTAAGTGGTTGCCCTGTTGCCCGGGACACCCAAAATTAGCACCGGGCAACCAACATGTACTTATTTGACCGGGCAACCAATTTGTTTACAAGAAGTGAAACACTTAACACATGCATTTAAATATTTTACAGAATGGGCAACCAAAAAATCTGCCGGGCAACCATAATTTCCTGCTTGGTTGCCCGGCGGGCAACCAGATTTTTTTCCTTAATTCGGACGCTGGTACAAAATAGGGTGGATGTCATGTTTCATAATTATTATTATACTTCGAAAATTAGCAAAAATATCTCAACAATTATCTTTTAGACCAAGTGTGAATTCAATTGCTGAAAAACAGCACCTGAGAAACAAATATTTAATCGTTTTTGGTTCACCCTATAAAATTACACTCATAAAAACGATGTTTCACAGCACTGATGCCTGGTATTATTTGATTGTATCTAACTACACAGTAGAGAGCGCTGGCAATGGTCCATTAAACACAACAAGTAATCACTCACGTGTGTGTGGTTTTACTCCATTATTGATCCATTTCGAACACATGTACAGACAGATGATTGGATGCTACAGTCTGGGAAATTATGCACATTTTCCATCAAGATTGCAACAATTTTCCTTATAGGAAACATTTCCCTACAATTTGATATGTATTTCTTCATTTTTCGACACAAAACTTCCCTCAAAGACTACAGGGTGGTCCCAAAAAAACTATACCCAACTTTGGAGGCCATTTTCTCCTAGATGATAAAATATTTTAGTAATTTGGTTTGCATATTATTAAAGCATATATCTTTGAGCATTATTGGTGAAAATAGGGAAGATATTACATTAACATTTATAGTTTTTTTTGGACCACCCTGTAGATTTCCCTACAAGGAGATTCCTGAATTGCTTATTTTACAGGCCTTGAAAATGTTTAAATTAAAATCAAAATTTTAAAAACATGTAATAAATACTTAGCTAGATGATCATCATATTCCTTTTTTTGGACACATATACTGTAAAAAAAGAAGTTAATTTTGCGGCAACTTTTTTCGCAAATTGCTAATCATCATTAGTATCGCGGTAACTTAATTTCGCGAAAGTAACATTTCTACCACTACTGTCATCTTCACACATATAAATTTGCGGCAATATAATTTCGTGAATATGAGCTTCTCGCGAAATTCGGGAAATAAAATTGCTCGCGAAATTAACTTGTTTTATAGTAATTTAATTTATCACCTGACCTCAAATTTGTGACAAATGTGTGCAAATACATGACTTGATTAATACAAATCTAGCTAGACTGTTTTAAAACTATATGGGGAAATTCTAATTAACACTTTCCACGGCGGCAGGCATCTATCTGCAGACGACATTCCAAAAGTTCACAAAATGTTTCATAAATTTCAAAACGATTGAATTACATTACCATATTTAGAATCACCATGAGAAATGCATTGTAATAAGTACAAACATGCTTAGTATTAGTTCAGTTATCCTTGAGATAGACTTTGAAAATTGGGAAATGTTTCTGAAAAATTTGTTTTGTATTTAAGGAAAAAAGAAGAAAAAAAGAGTTGTGTTGCCCTCGTCCGGCCGGGTCAAAATCACGTCAAAATTGTTTTTTTGTTTTTGTTTTTTGTTTCTAAAGATTTTTTAAGATTTTTTAAAGTTTTTTTTTTAAAAAGATTTTTTAAATATTTCAACAATATTTTACCCATCTTCCGGTTGATAAATGTGTGTAAAAGCAAACAAAACCCAGAAAAAACAACAAGCTCGGGTTTGTACTGCATGCACAAGAAAGAAAATGCAACTAGTATATTGTTTTAATTCAGTGTCATTCTCTCCATCGTTGTCTTTAATTCAGTATACGATACAATATGTGGATATTCCATACTTTCAACCAGTTGTTGTTAGAGAATCAAGGGTGAATATTTTGTCATGAATGTGTACTTCAAGAAAATATTCACCATTGGGTACAAAATAAAGCCGGTATGCATTTTCCTTTATTAGTATCTTCACACATGAAATAGTAGGTAAAAATGGTTGATTTGGTACACTAAAAATAAAAAATAATAATAATAATAGCCACCTTGGAAAGTGTTTTAAAGGTATGTTTAAAGAGTGAACATGACAGAGATACATTATAGACAATTTTATAGTGTCTACTATTTTGAAGGACATTTGAAAACAGATCCAGAGAAAAACCAGCTGTGTCAAAATCACTGAATACCATTAATTTGTCTGGGTGTTAGATAGATTACACTACAGACGAATTGCATACACGCACCGGGTTATAAACGTGTAAATGCTTGTATTAGCTTGATTAATGATGTCATGCTGACAAACACTACTTTGATTTGATTAAAAAATATCACCATCAGTAGATAAAAAAACCATTTTTCACTACAGTTCTATATACAGACTGAATTTCTCGCCTAGAGGTGAAAAATGGAGTGGGGAGGAGGGGGAGTGGATACAGCATGTTCCAAAACACTGGGTCCAAAAGCTGCAGAGCACTTATCAAACTGCGTGATACATTTCACGGACATAAATTATGCTAATGAGCTAATTCGTGAAGGGCGCCGCTCATTAAATGACGTCACTCGCATCATCTGGGTTTTCCCAATTGTTAGCGGAAAATTCCAAATCGATTCACTGGTAAATTGACTTCGTACATTGAACGGCTGCGCAGAATATTTTGCTAGCCACTGATTGCCCTCGTGTCAGTTTTTCTGTATTGGCGCGAATTGATATATCAACATACTTTTTACCGGATCAAAATTGGTCAAGCTAGTCGAGAGTAACAGAATTTTCAAAAATCTTCTTCCGATATTTTCGGAACGCCAAATTTGTAAGTTTGAAATTCTAGGTCGAGTAAAATGATGTGCTTATTTGTTGTCTGTGAACTTTTGTGAATTTTTTTCCCGAATTTGAGTATTTTTTATTGAAAATAGACAGTTCAAATTAAACGTTAGTTCCAAATTCAACAGACAGCACATGTATTTAAGTACACAGCAACAACAATATTCAGGCAACATTTGAGAAAAAACGATGCCCGGCTATGCAAGGGAGTATACGGGCGTGTAGCGGGGATGAACATGACAAACCAAAACAGCCTAGCAAATAACCGCCTCCGTGGCGCAAAGGTTGGTGGTTCGAGTCCACCCGGGGGCGGTTTTTTCATTTTGCATTTAATGCAGATCGACAAATCACAGTAAAAATCTGATATTGACAAAATCACAGACCACTTACACAAAAATCGCATCTGCGCATGCTCCTGTCGCGATCGAAATCCAACACACAAGCAATGGGCGAGTTTTATAAGTGCAGAGCCCATAACTTAAAAAGCAGGACAATAAGATGCTTCATATTTAAGGAGATAACGTAAATACACCTGACCTTAATTGGTGAAATTGTGAGACCAGTCGAATAGCAACTTTCTGAAATACAAGGCTTTCATTAGGGCATAGTCAGAACCCATTTTTTCCAATTTAAACAATAAACCACATGCCCAGGGGGGCCAGTCAAACATAATGGTGTACACACGCGTGACCACATTTTTTCCAGACACCCCCTAAACAAGTTTTACCCTGCAAGCAAAATTACCCCCTAAACAAGTTTTTAGCGCGCTTTCCTTGCAAATTTTGACCCCTAAACAAGTTCTTGCCAGAATATATCCCCTAAACAAGTTTTGTCTATTTGCGATTATGACGCTGTAGAGACGAGTGACACACATGCATTCTCAAATTGGAAATGAGACGCTCAAAAGAAATCGCAAAAACGGGGATAACATTCTTCTGGGAACGGAGAACAAAACAAGTTACCCTAAACACGTTCGACAGGTATTTTAAGCCACCCTTTTTCTTGAAAATCAGCGTTTTTGATACCCTTAACGCGTCACTCGCGTGACGCGTCCAACACTGAAAAAACACCCCTTTTTACGCGTTTTTTTGGTCACGCCTGTGTACACTATTATGTTTGACTGGGCCCCCCGGGACCACATGTGCGTTGCATCTCTGCATTGTGTGCAAGTTTCCCTGCATGATGTTTATAAATTATATTCTCCGAAATAACTTATGTTTGGTAAAAATATTCAGCATTAGATTTACTTTTTAATCACCCTTATGACGAATTTCCTGAGTAAGAATAAAGTCAAAGGCAAAAATGTGATGAAGTCAGTACGATGCGCAAATGCAACGCATGGACAGTTCATGGGCAAAATCAGAAAAAATGGGTTTGTATTTCAGAAACCTTACATCCAAATGGACTCATAATTTCACCAATTCATTTCAGATATATTCACTTTTCTATCCTCAAATATTGAGCAGTTATGCTTCCTACATTACTAGTAATAAGCCCTCCGGTTTTTGAACCAGTTTTATGGGTTACCAGTTCCATTCCACCCTTAGAGGCGCCTTCCCCTGACCATATCATGATATTGTGCCATTTGTTGATTTTTGCCTTGGGGCTACAGGCTGTTAATTTTCTACAATTTGTGAAAAAAGAAGTTTTTCGGATATTCCTGTGAATTGTAGGAGCGGATTTGGTTGATTTTGACGTTAACCGCAAACCGCAAACCTCGGCTTTTACAACACTTAGTGGATGGAAACTGGGGAAAACAAGTTTCGGAGGTTATCGACCATAATGGAAACAACGACTTTGATGGTCAAGAAATGCATTGGTGGAAGTCTGCAAACATTGCGCAATAATACAAATCAAACTACATTTTTATTAAACAAAGTAAGAAAAATTACACTTTATCTCTGGTTATTACACAGGAAAGCATTAATTACAAAGAGTACAAAATCCCCATTCCGTAGAAAAATAAGGGAGTTTCTAAGGTGTAAAAACAGCAACATTTTGGAAAGGGTTATGTTTTTTTAAGCATAAAACTTGGAAAAATTAAAAGAAATTCCATTGAAATAATTGCTATGTGGCCACGCGTTTTGAGGTGGGCCCATTTCCGTAACATCGTGTGATTTTCCAGAAATCACACCATTTTTTTCAATTTGGTTTATTTTTGTTGTTTGACATCCAACCCCCATAAAAGTATACATTTTTGGAAAGGAAATTGTCTCAGGAATCCAAAAATACAATCAGAAAAGGTGTAGGGTGAAGTCATAAAAGGCTTGAGATCAAAATGTGTGGAATCTTTTTATAAAAAAAGGACATATTGAAATGTTGATTAAGAGAGACTGGTATACCCTATGCCAGAAAAGTGTGCATATTTCAACTCTTCACAGTTAGAGCTTTCCAGTGATATATAATTTGCCAGGGGTAATATTTAGTATACATGTAGTAATTTTGTCCGATCATCTTTTCACCGTAAAATATGTGTCGCAAATTTTAATTGTAGCATTATCTTAATAATTAAGTTAGAATAATTAGTTAGTTAATTAGTTAAATTGACATAATTAATTAGTAACCTGTTTATTACCTTACAATAAGTAAATTTAATAACTTAATAACTGAATTAAACAATTGACTGCAAGGTATTATGGCCACACGTTTTGAGGTGGACCCATTTCCGTAACATCGTGTGATTTTCCAGAAATCGCGCCATTTTTTTCAATTTGGTATATTTTTGTTGTTTGACATCCAACCCCCATAAAAGTATACATTTTTGGAAAGGAAATTGTCTCAGGCATCCAAAAATACAATCAGAAAAGGTGTAGGGTGAAGTCATGAAAGGCTTGAGATCAAAATGTGTGGATTTTTTTTATAAAAAAAAGGACATTTTGAAATGTTGATTAAGAGAGACTGGTTTACCCTATGCCAGAAATGTGTGCATATTTCAACTCTTCACAGTTAGAGCTTTCCAGTGATATATAATTTGCCAGGGTAATGTTTAGTATAGTAATTTTGTGCGATCATCTTTTCACCGTAAAATATGTTTCGCAAATTTTATTTGTAGCATTATCTTAATAATTAAGTTAGAATAATTAGTTAGTTAATTAGTTAAATTGAGATAATTAATTAGTAACCTGTTTATTACCTTATAATAAGTAAGTAATAACTTAAAAATTGAATTAAACAATTGACTGTAAGGTATTATGACCTATTTTGAGCTTTCTTTGGAAATTGCCCCTAAATTTATGCTCCCCTCCTCATGCTCCCCTCCTCCACCACCGTGCAAAAATGGCTAATCGGAGTTAGTTAATTACTAATTACTAATTAATAAGTCATCAAAAAGCTTTTTTTTTTACTTTAGAGTTATTGGTATGAATATTCCCTTCAAATTTGTACCAAATATGACAGTATAGCACATGTAATTAATATTTTACACCTCAAATAATTTGTATTTAAGTCGAGCAAATGTTACAACACCACCTATTTGCGGGCCCAACTCAAAACGCGTGGCCATGTGTGTCTTGTGTCAGAAGAAACATGTTTAAGAGTCTATTCTAGAAATGTACACCCCAGCACCATATCCACCTTTGTATACCTCAGTCTCCCATCCCCATCCAGGATGTCACCCACATTCGCAGTTGAAAATACATGCTTTCTCTCACACATGGAAGATGATAGCGGAAACCAACACATTGTTTACAACAACGAGGGTTGTATACCGAGTCAGAAAACAATGTTACTATAATATAGAATGTAACATTTTTGCCACAAATCTTTCTTCCCTTTCCAGAAAACGGACAACAGATAATACTAGACAACGTTACAATCCCCTGTTTTGTTTGTTTGTTTTCAGTGACAGAAATAAACTTTCCCTTTGATTACTGTTGTATTTTCAACACTTTCCACGCAGCTATCTGTTTTACCACATACAAAATAGATTATTCAGAAACCTTTCCCAACTTTCAAGGTCTATCTCAAGGATTACTGAACCACTGCTAGGCATGTTTGTGCTTTAAGTCAATGCATTTCTCATGGTGATTCCAAATATGGTAATGATATTCAATAATGTTGACATTTTTGAAACATTTTGTGAAGTTTTGACATGTCGTCTGCAGACGCCTGCCACGCGGAAAGTGTAAAGCTTCTTCACAAGACTGTGATGTCTTTGTTTGTTCTGTCTGCATTCCTTGTTGTAACACACTGACTTGCAGTGGTTCTATGCCCCAAAAGATCATGATTATGGGTTCCAGTCATAAGTCTGCTGTGTTGTAGTAACAACTGATTTTCAAATTCTTTACTACCAATGCAGATGAACTTCCAATTTTTTAACCCTAACTCGAGGTAGCCACTTTTTTCAGATTTTGTTTTTCTGCGGAGAAAGGTGACCCGACCCCCCAGGGATTTGAACCATGGACCTCCAGCACATGAGTTGACTGGCTCTCTACTTCACCACGGGTGCCAAGGCTACTTGGCTCAGTAAACTTCGCCAAGTATATAGCCTGGGTCCATTTTTTCGCCAACAAACCTCAACGCCCGGTTATACAAAGAGATCAACCACATGGTTGTTGTGTGGTGTAGTAGGGTTAGAGAAATTAAAGGTAGATGACCCGATCACATTCCGATTTTCAACTTGAAGTTTTCTATTCTACATGAAAGGTCATCCTTAAAAAAATTGTGTTCCAAAGTTTGAGTTGCATAGCTCTAATGGTTCTTATTTTAGATGCACAAGATGCTGTGAACTGTACCCATTGAGTAGTGCACAAACTATATCGGTGGTTACCACCATTCGCGGTAATTCAACGTTATTTCATCGATTTCTCCGTAATTATACCGATTTAGGCCGTCAAATTTCAGTATGATGATGAGAAAAATACGAGCTTTCATATGATATGAAAATCTCTGTATGTTTGAAATAATTCTGTGTTACGAAAATGTGATCGGGTCATCTACCTTTAACAGAACAACAGAAAAACTCAAAATCTCCACTATGTATTTATAGCTACTTTCCACAAATCTTACTCCAATAACGAGGATCAGGTCTGACTATACGCAGTCATCCCTCCACTGTCAATTTGAAAAGGATTTATCGTTTTTCAATCTATAATTCATTATGATAAATCATATTGGATACTTCATACAGTTAGATACTGCAGACTGTTAAATGAAATTTCACATTTATCTACTATCTACTGAAGATCAGCATATTATTTTATGAAATTTTACATATCAACCATCTACTGAAGATAGCGGATTGTTAAATGAAATTTCACATATATCAGCAATCTACTGAAGATAGCATATTATTTTATGAAATTTCACATCAACTGAAGATAACCAATTTTTAAATGACATTTCACATATATATGCTATCTACTGAAGACAGCATATTATTTTATCAAATTTCACATTATATCTACCGTCTACTGAAAATAGCAGATTGTTAAATGATATTTCACATATATCAGCTATCTACTGAAGATAGCATATTATTTTATCAAATTATTTTATCATATAATTTTATCAAATTTCACATATATCAACCGTCTACTGAAGATAGCAGATTGTTAAATTAAATGTCACAAATATCTGCCATCTACTGAAGATTGGGGATTGTTTTAAATGAAATGTCACAAATATCCATGGAAGTATAGCGAATGTAAACCACATAACTATAGATAAAGAATAGTGTTCCTGTAAGAGCGTGTTTCTAGGCACTGCAAAGTTAACGCTAAGTTTTACAGCTAGCAAATATGTGTGACATTACATTTAACAATCTCATATCTTCAGTAGATAGCAAATGTGTGTGACATTACATTTCACAATCTCATATCTTCAGTAGATAGCAAATGTGTATGACATTATATTTAACAATCTCATATCTTCAGTAGATACTGTAAAAGATGAAATATTCGCTTTGGGTTTATTTTCACGCTTTTCGCGCAAAATCTTTTTCCCGCAAAAATTATAACACGCGAAAATAATAATAATAATAATAATAATAATAAACAGGCATTTAAAAGATGCATATTAAACCGCAAGGAAACTCAATGTGCCGCACAAAGATAAAATCATTAAATTAAAAATTAAAAATTAAGAAAACAGTCAACCGTTACAAACTTAAAATACCAAAACAAATTAACAAAATAATTACAAGAGTAAAAGGCAAAACACAATTGAAGCGCAAAAGTCAATATAGATGCAGATTCGCCAATTCACGACCTAGTGATGAAGTGCTTCAACCTGCATTTATACTGTTCGAGAGTGGTAGCAGACCGAACCTTGGTAAGAAGCGCATTCCACAGTTTTCAACATTCATGCAGTGCATCCAGAAGGTCGCCTGCGAAAAAATATCTATGATATCAAAATGCGCGAAAATAACTTTACGCAAAAATAGAAGCAGATGTGTGTGACATTACATTCACCCATCTGTGATCTTCGGTAAATAGCAGATGTGTATGACATTATATTTAGCAATCTGCTATCTTCAGTAGATAGCAGATATGTGTGACATTCTCCCAGAACTTATTGTTCTTGGGACTCCCCTGTCGAAGCCTGCTTACCGTTGTTCGATGTTTTGATCTGACTAATTTGCATCTTCCCCGGAGATGCGGGCATTCCAAACTGAAGTATTTCTAATATTTCAAACTAGAAACACGGGTCGCACCGACGTGACGTCACCCCATGTCACGCGCCAGCCCGTCACCCAAATTTCGCTTGGACTACCTCGGAATAATCCAAACTACTTCTGCTTTTTGTCGCAGGGGGCTTAGGGCGGCCGGGCGATCAAAACATCGAACAACGGTAAGCAGGCTTCGACAGGGGAGTCCCAAGAACAATAAGTTCTGGGAGAGACTCCCCTGTCGAACTGCTTTCCGGTTCGATGTTTTGATCTGACTAATTTGCATCAACCCAGTTTAGCACAGAACCTGGAGGAGGTGCGATAAAAAGCCAAACACCGTGTACAGTATTTTTTATTTTAAGATCAGATCATTAAACCCACATCGCCATGATATCAAGGTCAAATCGAATCAAGGTAAGCTTAGTCTCAATTTCGCGTCTATCAAAACCGAAAAGACTTAGCTCAACCTCAAAATAAATAACTGATAAACCAACTCACCTAATTTCTTGGCTGTCTGCCCGACGGTCTAGCTAGGACCGTACGGGCGAACTGTCCCCTGAACGAGTTCCCGCCAAAAGCCCTGTAATAGGCGGCGGAAATTGTCGTCGTGGATTTCCAAGAAACGGCCTCATAGATCTCCTTCACGGACAACCCCCAGTGGTATGTCCATGAAGTTGCAATACTACGTGTCGAGTGCGCGGAGGCACGATCGTCATAAGTAATTGCCTATGAGTCTCTAACTATCTGAACTAGTCAGCGTGAAATAGTACTTTTCGTCGCTGGGCTGAGTGGCTCAGAGTGTGTTAAAAGAGCTGATGTATTTTTACCACGTACTCCGGACGTCTTACCTGAGTAATACCTCAGACAGCGAACGGGGCACCATAACCCGTCATCGTGTACGAACGAATTCGAACTCAGAGAGGGTAGGTAAAGGGTGGAAAACGAGTGCGTACTTGTTTCGTTCTACGCCAGAAACCCTGGTATAAAACAAAGTGTAGCGCCCGCGCGAGAAAGAGTCATTGGCGAAAAAGACAATGCGAGTTCAGAACACCTTTGCGCAGAGGCAAAGGCTACGAGAATTACTGTTTTCAGAGCTTATCCTGAGGGTCGACGCCTTCGCCGTAAGGCTCGAATGGCGGACCCTTGAGATAGTTGAGAACAGTATTAAGCTCCCAAGCAGGTACGATCTTCCTGGTTGGAGGCCTCTCGTTGAACATCTCCTTCAATAGAAGACTGATCTCTCCGTCGTCCTTGACAGAAGATCCGTCCTCAAAACCTACATGGACTGACATGATTGCGGACTATAATTCCGGACAGAAGCTGCCTGGAGTCCTGAATCAAACTTCTCGGTTAAAAAAATAGCGAAAACGCTATTTACATCTGCTCGAGTGGGAGAGATATCTCTCTCAGTACACCACTCATAGTAGGGAGCCAAACGCTTAGAGTAAGTCTTGAGCGTGGATTGGCGTCGACCTGAGGCGACCAAGCCTGCAGACCTTCGAGAAAAGCCTTTCTCCTGGCATCGTTGTTTTGATCTGACTAATTTGCATCTTCCCCGGAGATGCGGGCATTCCAAACTGAAGTATTTCTAATATTTCAAACTAGAAACACGGGTCGCACCGACGTGACGTCACCCCATGTCACGCGCCAGCCCGTCACCCAAATTTCGCTTGGACTACCTCGGAATAATCCAAACTACTTCTGCTTTTTGTCGCAGGGGGCTTAGGGCGGCCGGGCGATCAAAACATCGAACAACGGTAAGCAGGCTTCGACAGGGGAGTCCCAAGAACAATAAGTTCTGGGAGAGACTCCCCTGTCGAACTGCTTTCCGGTTCGATGTTTTGATCTGACTAATTTGCATCAACCCAGTTTAGCACAGAACCTGGAGGAGGTGCGATAAAAAGCCAAACACCGTGTACAGTATTTTTTATTTTAAGATCAGATCATTAAACCCACATCGCCATGATGTCAAGGTCAAATCGAATCAAGGTAAGCTTAGTCTCAATTTCGCGTCTATCAAAACCGAAAAGACTTAGCTCAACCTCAAAATAAATAACTGATAAACCAACTCACCTAATTTCTTGGCTGTCTGCCCGACGGTCTAGCTAGGACCGTACGGGCGAACTGTCCCCCTGAACGAGTTCCCGCCAAAAGCCCTGTAATAGGCGGCGGAAATTGTCGTCGTGGATTTCCAAGAAACGGCCTCATAGATCTCCTTCACGGACAACCCCCAGTGGTATGTCCATGAAGTTGCAATACTACGTGTCGAGTGCGCGGAGGCACGATCGTCATAGGTAATTGCCTATGAGTCTCTAACTATCTGAACTAGTCAGCGTGAAATAGTACTTTTCGTCGCTGGGCTGAGTGGCTCAGAGTGTGTTAAAAGAGCTGATGTATTTTTACCACGTACTCCGGACGTCTTACCTGAGTAATACCTCAGACAGCGAACGGGGCACCATAACCCGTCATCGTGTACGAACGAATTCGAACTCAGAGAGGGTAGGTAAAGGGTGGAAAACGAGTGGGTACTTGTTTCGTTCTACGCCAGAAACCCTGGTATAAAACAAAGTGTAGCGCCCGCGCGAGAAAGAGTCATTGGCGAAAAAGACAATGCGAGTTCAGAACACCTTTGCGCAGAGGCAAAGGCTACGAGAATTACTGTTTTCAGAGCTTATCCTGAGGGTCGACGCCTTCGCCGTAAGGCTCGAATGGCGGACCCTTGAGATAGTTGAGAACAGTATTAAGCTCCCAAGCAGGTACGATCTTCCTGGTTGGAGGCCTCTCGTTGAACATCTCCTTCAATAGAAGACTGATCTCTCCGTCGTCCTTGACAGAAGATCCGTCCTCAAAACCTACATGGACTGACATGATTGCGGACTATAATTCCGGACAGAAGCTGCCTGGAGTCCTGAATCAAACTTCTCGGTTAAAAAAATAGCGAAAACGCTATTTACATCTGCTCGAGTGGGAGAGATATCTCTCTCAGTACACCACTCATAGTAGGGAGCCAAACGCTTAGAGTAAGTCTTGAGCGTGGATTGGCGTCGACCTGAGGCGACCAAGCCTGCAGACCTTCGAGAAAAGCCTTTCTCCTGGCATCGTTGCCGGATAATGGCCAAACAGTCAACCGTAGGTGCTCGTTCGGTAGGAATTCGCCGTGAACTCCCTGCCTGAGCAAGTCCTGAAGTGGAGGTAGCAACATGGGGCGACCCACAAGAAGATCTACCATCGGTCGAAACCACACGTGTTTCGGCCAGAAAGGGGCTATGAGCAGGACGTAACAGTCGTCTCTTGCCACCTTTTCTACCACTTTTGGAAGCAGCGAGATTGGAGGGAAGGCATAAGCCGTCAGTCCCTTCCAATCCACTGACAGAGCGTCTGCGGCGTACGCCCTCGGGTCGCGAGTCCGAGAGCAATACACCGGTAGCTGTTTGTTCTGGTACGAAGCAAACAGGTCGATCGCTGGGTGACAAAATCGTACAAAGATTGTCTGTGCCATCTGAGGTGCTAACGACATTTCCGTAGGGCCGGACGTTCGTCCCCTGGAAAGATCGTCTGCAAGGATGTTCGTGACACCCGCGATGTGAATCGCCCGCAGTATGATCTGGTGATCTCGACACCATGTGATGAGTCTCATGGTGAGGTAACAGAGGGTGGGAGATCTTGTCCCGCCCTCCCCGTTCAGGTAAGCTACCACTGTCGAGTTGTCCGTCTGGACAAGGACACTGTGTCCCTGTAGATCGGATTCGAACCATAGGAGAGTCTTCTCCACTGCCCAAGTTCGAGCAGATTGATGTGTACCTGAGCCTCTATGCTCGACCACCGGCCAAAGGCCCGGTTGTCTAGCCAATGGCCTCCCCATCCCGACAGTGACGCGTCTGTCGTGATGACACGACTCGTCGGTGGGGATGGAAAAACCATCCCCACTGTCAGGTTGGTAGGTTGGTACCACCAGTGGAGTTCCTCCTTGATCAGGTCTTAGATAGGAACCATCCTGGACACTGAGTGAACACTTGGCTTGTAGTGCGCCAGCAGGTGAATCTGAATTACCCTCAAGGAACCGACAAAGCGGAATCAGATCTACCATGCTGGCCACAAGGCCCAAAACTTTGAGCCACGCTACCGCCGGCGCTACACTCGCTTCCGCTAGGATGCGAGCGCAAGCAGCCATGTTGTTTACTCGAGCCAGGGAAGGCATAACCCGACCCTTCGACAGGTCTAGTCGTGCCCCGAGGTATATCGGAGACTGAGTCGGAACGAGATAGGACTTCTTGTAGTTCACTACAAAGCCCAGTCGCGTAATCACCTGGATGACTAGCTGTATGTGGTGCGCTGTCTCTTCTCGAGACTTCGCATACACCAGCCAGTCGTCCAGATACTGACATATGTTGACGCCCCGGCGTCTCAAGTATGCTCCCACCTCTCTCACTACCCGGGTAAACACCCTGGGCGCAGTGGAGAGGTCGAAGGGCAGACATGTGAACATGTACGCCTGGTCTTGTACGTAACCATTTCTGGTCTCAGGGAGCAAACGGAACGTGAAGGTAGGCATCCTTGAGGTCCAAGGAGGCTGCCCAACACTACCTCGTTCACGAGGAGTGATCGAAGTACTCTGTCGGCAGGCAAATGTGTTCGCCTGCGACGCGAGTGCGGTGGCGGGGTGAGAGTAAACTCGATCTTGTAACCCCGCTCGACCGTCTCCAGTAGCCAGTTGGACGGCGAAATGGTGATCCATTCCGCGCTGAACTGCAGCAAGCGCCCGCCCACCGGTGACACCACCGTCTGCAGAGGAGCTAAGAGCTCCCCGGACGGGTGGATGGCAGGCGCCGTACCCTCAGGAAGAAGGCTTCTTACCAGAGGTCCTCGGGCGTTTACTGCCCTTGGACGCTGCCGGCTTAGAAGACTTCCCCGGCCACCACGGCGTCTCTTCCCAGAGGAAGGAGCCGAAGCGGCTGCGGGCAAGGCTACCGAAGGAACCGCACCTGAAGAACCTGAAGTAGAAGGCTTCGTCGAAGATTTCCGTTTACTGGATTTCTTCGACTTCTTCTTCCTCTTCTGGGACTTCAACGCCGCCTCCGTATCTACCAGTGACTTCTCATCGACTACCTCTCTCGCTCGCTGTTCCACCAGCTCGCAGAAGCGGTTACCGAAGAGAAATCCCTGAGTAGAGAGCTCGACCTTATTGAGCGAGTCAGCGAACTGCTGCCCATAGGTCGAGCTCAGGAGGGAGAGTGCGTTCGATTGGCGTAGGGATGTAAGGCGGTGAGCCGCAGACATCGAAGATTGCAAAGATTTGTGAGAGAGATCTGACAACAGATACGCCTCACGCGCAATCTCCGACGCCGAGCCTGATCCCGCAGCAGTTAACCTTGTAAGGTGTTCCGCTACAGTAGAACTGAATGCAGAAAGCCGGATAGCCGCCCGTAGGCGACTGTCAACGGATTTCAAACACTCCTCCCAATACGGGGAGTACGTTCCATGATCAACCTTTCCCTCAACCGGAAGGCGTTTATGTATCTCTGGGTCCATAGTAGGCACCTTGAGAAACTGGTTAAAATCATCGTCCGTCACTAGACAGCCCTTCATGTAGGCCTTCTTAGACGGAGGAGACTTTGCCGCCTCCCAGACAGACGCCAAGTCTGCAGGAAGTGTCAGCGCTGGCTCAACTGAGTCCGAGAGTAATGGGTACGTAGCGCTAAAAAACACTAGGTGTAACCGCTGGACGACGCGACTCGTAGGCAATGCCTAAGTCCTGCGCAACGCGGGACAAAATCGAGTGCGTGTCTAACGGAAAGCCATTAACTCTCTCCTCAGCTGGTAGCGGGAGAAGAGGCACAGACTCGTCGGAATCCGACTCGTCATCCTCTCCCGACCCCTTTCCCTCGCCCGAAGAGTCAGACGAACCCGACTCGGATTCATCCTCACTCTCTGGACGGGCATCATCCGCACACAAATCCATGTCCACCGCGCCGGCAACCGGCACGGGGGCTTGGACGAGTACTGATGAAGAGGGGGTACTCCCGCCGAGATCCGGGTGAACGGGGTTCAACGTGGGATTCCCAGCACTAACTACCGACGGAACTTGAGGAGGCGGCACGCTCTGCGCCTGTGAGGCGAGCTGCATGCCGGCTGGCTGTCCAGACTGCCACGGGTAAACCATACCCGGCGGCTGTCCGTACTGCCAACCTCCTACACCGTACGGATAAGCGGGAGGGCTAGCAGCCTGCGTAAGCAAGAGGTTGTACGACCCTTGCCATGCTGGTGCTTGCGCCCAAGGTTGATATGCTTGGTACTGGGCCCAGGGCCCTGCACTCGGCATACCGCCTGCCGCTGTTGCGTAACCACTCACTCCCCCCCTTGCTGCAACAAAGCCTGTTGCTTCATAGGAGCGTAAGAGTAGAACGCATGAGTATTATCCGCAGCCACCGAAGCGGTTGGAATGGTACTCATCATGGGATAAGCTTGTCCTAATCCTCGATCACCGTGACCGGGAGGATAATGACTGGCAAATCCACTAGACATAATACCACCATTCGGCGTGGACGAGTGAGCACTCAATCCTGCCTGAATAGGGCGATTATGACTAATCCCTCCCTGGTTATCAACCGTGGCTAATCGTAAGCCGACAGGAAAACCGGGGGGCGGGGGTAGATCTCGGAGAGTTCTACTAGCGGAACAAACAACGGCAGGCTCAGGGCCGCCCGCCATCGTTGTTACCACCGACTGGCTGGTAGGTGTACCCATACTACCCGAGGTAGCTAGGGCAACTCCCACCGCCAGCGAGCCAGTTACTAGTGCGGGGGCGAACCCCACACTCTCACTGGCAGAAAGCGCCGTAGCTGCGGGCACCGATTCTCTCGGACCGCTGCTACTGGCACCCGGCGTGAAAGGTACTAACTCAGGGGTCGACATAACCCCCGAGCTTTCGCCTAGCTCGCCTGACGGAGTAGTGTACTTAACGGGGACCAGTCCCGCCTTTCCACCACTCACGCCGACCGTTTCTACATGCCGAACAGGCCGAGCCTGATCGTTAGCCGAAACAGCCACGGAAGCTCCGGTAACAGAGCTTCCCTCCCCCGTGAGAAGGAGGCCGTCGGACGAACCGACGGACTTTCTACCTACAACATTAACATTAATACTGCGAGTGCGTAATCCCTTAACAAAGCCTTTCTCCAGTGCATGAAAAGGACAGCAGACAGACCTACACAAAAGGAATCACACTGATCGGTGCGTGAGCACGATCGGTGGGCAAGACATAACCTATGTGAATCCCAAATAGGAATAAGAACAGGGCACTCAGTACAATGGTGCGACATGACTATGGTACGCAGATGCTAGTATAAGTTATAACACAGATAGGTAGGATTAATCAAGCGCTAGCGGCGAAAAGTACAAGGCTGCTGGCTGATTGAGTAATGTAGTAAGACGAATTTAGTAATCGATCTATTGCAACGAGAATAAAGATATAAACTCAGTCAAACGCGTATAATAAACACAGGTAATCAACCACGAAGGGGATTATCCGTGAATCTGACTATATATATGTCACTGAGGGCTTTTTGCCAAAAGCTGTATAGGATACATAATATAGGGTATACACGTTAATAACTACATTACACAGACTACATCGATTTATATAAAGATACATCACCAAGATCCATAAACGATACTGTCCGTCATAAATAATAATAATCCCAGCGATTCCAATACGAGTTCAATAAAGATCCAAAGCGTATCCGGACTTGCGGAAAAATATTATAACAAAAACAAAGAGCCGCCATATTGCATACGTCACAAGTAAAATGGCGGACTCCTCGGAAAATTTTAGAATTTTACGTTCAGTTTTTAATTGAATTTGGTACTCTAAAAGGTCCGAAATGAACCAAAACGGTCCGATTTAATAGCGTAGAAAATCCAGAAAAACCGCCCACACGAATTATGCACGCCAGTGTCAAAATTCTCAACTCAAGGATCCGTAAATCCAGAATACAGGGAGCTCCGCGAAACACAACTTGCGAGGTGTCCAAGCGAAATTTAGGTGACGGGCTGGCGCGTGACATGGGGTGACGTCACGTCGGTGCGACCCGTGTTTCTAGTTTGAAATATTAGAAATACTTCAGTTTGGAATGCCCGCATCTCCGGGGAAGATGCAAATTAGTCAGATCAAAACATCGAACCGGAAAGCAGTTCGACAGGGGAGTCTACAATTATCAATCCCTAATCTTTAGTAGATAGAAAATGAGCTCGATATGTCATTTAACAATCCGCGATCTTCAGTAGATGGCAGATATGTGGGCCATTACTTTTAACAATCTGTTATCTTCAGTAGATAGCAGATGTGTGTGACATTACATTTAACAATCTGTTATCTTCAGTAGATAGCAGATGTGTGTGACATTACATTTAAAAATCTGTTATCTTCAGTAGATAGCAGATGTGTGTGACATTACATTTAACAATATGTTATCTTCAGTAGATAGCAAATGTGTGTGACATTACATTTAACAATCTGTTATCTTCAGTAGATAGCAGATGTGTGTGACATTACATTTAACAATCTGTTATCTTCAGTAGATAGCAGATGTGTGTGACATTACTTTTAACAATCTGTTATCTTCAGTAGATAGCAGATGTGTTTGACATTACATTTAACAATCTGTTATCTTCTGTAGATAGCAGATGTGTGTGACATTACATTTAACAATCCGCTATCTTCAGTAGATAGCAGATGTGTGACATTACATTTAACAATCTGCTATCTTATCAGTAGCTATCAAATGTGTGTGACATTACATTTAACAATCTGCTATCTTCAGTAGATACACTGTAGCAGATATGACACAACACGTTGGCTGCAACAGGACTCAAACCCACAACCTCTGTATTGTGGAGTGAGAACTTATCTGCTGGAACACATATTGCCCATCGACAACTGATATTGATACTGATAGGTTATAGTGTGATGGATCAAAATTATGAGTAAGATATTCATGAAATCACTTAAACCTATTGAAAAGCTAACGTAATTCAATAGGTGTTTATAATCAGTTGAAGAGTGATAAAGCGTTAATCCGTTTATGATTATCTCATTATCTTATGCATAGGTAACACCAAAATTATATTTAATCCCCCCCACCCCTTTCTACTTGCGAAAAGTAACTATTAAGTTGACAAGCATCCTAATCGATGGGCCACAACATTTGACCTTTCATTACTAAAAAAGGTTGCCCCATTTAAAAAGACTGCTGCCGAAATTCCTTGTCTTTAATATAGCATGTTAAAACAACACAAACTCGATAAATGAACATGAAATTCGTTGTAAACGCACAGCCACAATACGTACATGTAGCATCTGGAGTGTACGTGTATACTTCCGGGTCACAAGAACTTAGCGTTAGTATTCATTAGGAGGCTGTTTCTATTGGGCAAGTAAGCGTTAATTACCGTTAACAAACCTGGTTTGTAAAGGTTTTTGCTGTTAGAGAACGTAACAGTAATTAGCGTTATTTGGCTGTTTCTACTGGGCAACTTAACGGTAATAAGCGTGCCCAGTAGAAACATGCTCAATCATGCATTCAAGGACAACACAGGTTTTGTTGGAATTCCTGAAGGTCATTGTGCACAGGGCTTACATGTAAGATTTCTCTCACATAGCATATAAACTTCAAACATATGTAGCTTTTTCCATTAAAGGTGCAATTTTTAATATAAAATAATGTCGTTGTATTTTATTAACATCTCAACCTGGTTTGTGATTCATTTACACAGGTAATTCGGGGTCAGGGTTAATGATTAGAAATAAAAATAAAAATTTGAAATTGAAAATCCTGTTTAAAAAGGTTTTGAATTTGAATTTGAATTTGATTTTGAATTTGAATTTGAATTTGAATTTCAAAAGATTCAACTAATCAATGAATTATTGTTGATATTTACTTGTTTCAATATACGAGGGGCGGTCAGTAAATAATGAAAGTGATCATGGTATGGGATGCATGAGTGGTTCTATTGAGGGGATAATGTGATCAATACAAAGTATGAACCTTTGTCTTTCAAACAATACAGTTTTGGATTTTTAAGTGTGAACTATGATGTCATAGCATTGTCTCAAAGTAAGTACACTTGGGACACTGCTAAATCAGTTATTTGGCGGGAAATTTGAATTGTTTTCATGAAACACGTGGTAAGAAGATTGCATAACATGACATCCGAAGCAGGTAAATCCCGATTTTTTTTCCGCATAAATATGATACAAAAGACAATAACTTTAATCCCTGTGTAATTTGGAATGTGTAGTATAAGAGGAAAAAGTAAGGAGAAGCAATTGAATAAAAGGTATACAAATATCAGTATTTCAAATAGCTAATTTTCATTAAAAAATGCCCAGTCAGTGAATCACTAATATTGCGGAAAATCAAACAATTTAGGAAAAATTCAAGCAATTAACCAGTTTGGAAGATTCCATATGATAGTTAACTAATTATCCGAACTTATTCGCATGAAACCTGCAGAAAAAATGCGCATGCGCAGACGGCAGATAATTTTGAAACGGGCCCAAAATGGCTAAAATCATGAAATTTACCAGATAAAAGCTTACTGTGCCTTCAAATTCTAATCAGAAATAATGAAAAATGCTTAAAATCAATGTGTAAACATATTGTGATAGTCAAAATGAAGATATACATGAATGTATCAATCAAAGATGGCTGCCACAACCTCTCTTATTACTGTTATCTTTAGAGCTACTAGATATGTATTGTGTAGGTAATCGTCATATAATTTCAATGGTTTGAGGAAATTTTATAAACAGCTCCTTTTGAAATCCCTACTATTATTGCTTTACATCCCACAACAATTTAGTAAATTATAATCCCTCCATTGTTTTTTATCCTTTGTTGTTTTCTAAAATATATTATTGCAAATTTTGCTAAATAAAAACGTATTTGAGATGGTCCCTTCTTGTTCGTATTAAGGCATTCAGATCTAAAAAAGAGTGTCAAACAGAGATAAATGTGTATTCTAACCATGTGCCAAGTGTTATCTGTTTTTATGCTTGCATTGCCGAGATATACGCAAATGTATCAATCAACCCATATTCAACATATTACATATCCAGCCAAATAATTGACAGATTTCAGTCAGTGTCTGAAACCTATTGTGTTTATGTTAATGACGTTACATAACCAAAGGTATCTAACAATCCAAAAGTGTATTGTTTGAAAGACAAAGGTTCATACTTTGTATTGATCATTATCGCCTCAATAGAATCACTCATGCATCCCATACCATGATCACTTTCATTATTTACTGACCGCCCCTCGTATTTATTCATATAATTTAATCTATTTAATTATTTGTATATTCATTTGTTTGCATATTATCTATTAAGTTATTTATCTATCCATTCAGTTTATATTTTAGTTCATGGGTGGTTTTTTTTGGTAATTGCTATAGTGTAAGTTATCAAAGTTGAATTACAGGTGTAATTGTTAAAGTTGGAGCCGAGACTTTCTTTGATGTCGTTTGCACCATTTGACCTAATATGCAAAATAAGACTTTGGGTATTATGAACTTCTTCAATAGTCATTTAATCTTTATATAAGTATACAGTTTTTGCAGGAAAGGGTTCAATGAATCCAACCATGATAATGAAATTGACCATTTTGGAAAAATTATAAAAAGCATGTTTTTTACCCTTTTTAGGTTCTGCAAAGATAACTCAAAATATATTTTGTCAAATTTTGTCATACTATGAAAATCCTGATAACATTCCCCAGGGTCCTTTTGATTTTTGAATATCTTATTTATTTATTTGATGCGGTCAAATGTATTGTGTAACAATTGTGTGATGAAGCTCAACGTATTTCATCTCGCATCAATTTGCTGTATTTATTCTGCCTCGTGTCATAACCATTAAAGCAAACATGTGCAATGAATATTGACTGTTGCAACACTATTTTACCATAACAATCTATTGATTTCAATATACAAATTAGTGCAAATGGGGGGAATTGAAATTAGAGTACATCACATCAAATCAAACAGTTGTCAGTTGGCCAGATTTGCAGATAGTGAGAAAAAAAGGTGTATTATATCTGGTTTCAATAAGTAAAAAATGTGTCACTTTAAATCTTAAAAATAACTTTTTATCATGAATTTGACCTCTTAATATCATTCCTGTAGACACCTAAAGTGTCGGGGGGGGGGGGGGGGGGGGGAGCATTGAAATTAGAAAGGGGTATATGTAGGTATAATTCATTAAGAAACATTTTTAGATGGGGAACAATATGTCTTGGTGCATTCTTGACGGCAATACTAACAACAGAAACCAATTGCAAACTGACAGGCCAGCGTACGTACAACAGACGTTTCAAAAAGCTTTATTTGTAAAAAAAAATAGAAATATATAAGTGTACCCTGAGACTGATATAACTTTATAGCTCCAAGTGTATGGTACTGATAAGCTAATTGAAAGGTTGTTTCCACGTTTTAGACACAATTTCAGACGGTTTGCCAAAATACACCAATTGTTTAGTTGCTATTTTGACAAATGGGGCTAAATTTCAGCGAATGGATTATTTTTGAATGAGACAGAGCTGTGAAAAGCAGCAAATATAATATCCAATCCAAATAGGTCATTTGAGGGCTGGTAGACCGTGCCAACTAGCCATTGTTAAATCCGTATTAATAGGTATACCGGGTGGTTCAAAAAAAAAGTTGACCCAAGTTCAAAATAATTTTTCAACCACATTAATAGTTTCAGAGAATTTATGTTTACTTGGTCTTGATCAACAGTAAGTTTTGAAATTATCCTGAATAAATGGGGCGTTTAGCTTGTTTGGTTCTTCAGATATGGTTCATTACAGAAAGCATGCACAAAACTGACTTGTCCACGGGAGCGTCATTTAGTTTTCGTCTTCAACAAAACAGCATGCTCTAGATTCAGAATTGAAAAGCCCGCCCAGACAAAGTATCCCAATCTCGATATGCTTATGTGCCATTCTCATTCAACAAAGAAACGTAGGTACGTACATGTATGCAGGTATGTCATACACCAGACAGATGTTTCAGATGTCTCCTTTTTTCTTTTACTCCTTTTTTCACAATTTGTGACCAATCGTGTGTAAGTCCACTGTGTGCATTCTATCTCTACTAAAGGACGCTCCCGTGGACAAGGTGGTTTGTGCATGCTCTCTATAATGAACCATATCTGAAGAACCAACCAAGCTAAATTTACCATTTGTTCAGGATAATTTCAAAACTTACTGCTGATCAAGACTAAGTAAACACAAATTCTCTGAAACTATAAAATGTAGTTGAAAAGTTACCTTGAACTTGGGTCAACTTTTTTTTGAACCGCCCGGTACATGTATGCTAAACTTATGTTCAATAACTATAATGCATCAACAAAAATAGACCTCTAAAAATCTCTTTACATACATACTGGTCATTGAGAGTGAGTAGCATATAATGTGACCATCCACCACAAATGGGATGTAAAGTCAGTCGGTCAGAACTTTTTTTGAGATATTGAACAAGAATAAATCGCTGATTTTGAAGGCTTTTTTCGCCAATTCAAGAATTCAGCGGTGATTAACTTTAATGTATCATAACGCTACCATTTTTGTTGTTGTTGTGTTGAATTGATGACGGTTCTCCTTCATTCGCATTTTTGTACCATTTTTGTTTTGCAATGTTGTGTCGATGCGCATAGAGCAACAGTTCTGTTGAATGTTGGCGCATTATAAGCTGCCATTATTATTATTATTATTATTATAATTTCACTTTGGAATGGCCTATTATACCAACTTTGGTGTTATTTTAAACCTGAGGACATCTACTTTCTGCAAATGCGAATAAATCATTTTTTTATTTTTGCGACTTTACTCTCATTTTGTGGTGCCAGGTCACATCTTTGGACCAGTGGACTAAAATAAATCTGAATAACTTTGAAGAAATTTTATTTAACTATCACACAAGAATGGCCTAATTCATTGCAGTGCTGAACAGCACGTTTGCCCTATTTTATGTTATGATGGGGTCATATACATGTACATAGTTTGGTTAGCAAATACTAGCGGGTAAAAGGTGCTAAATCAAGATTTTCTGTTCCCTGTTCGTGACAATTGTACAATTTTCCCTCAAAAAGTGCAAGCACATTTTGTGAGTGTATAAGGGTGGACAAATTGAGGGCACACTTCCATACAAATCTATCTCTCAATGCCCTTTAACAAATGCCTCATTTTGGATCTGAAATGAAGGGTCTGCCTAGAGGACAGTGCTGGTCAAGGAAGCATATTTTTTGCATCTGAAATGAAGGGGCACTGCCTAGATAGAGTATGGCGCTGGTGGTCACTGAAGCATAATACCTCAATAAAAAGCATGAATAAAAGGCACAATAATTTATATACATTGTGCCAGGCCTCAAAATAAGAAATGAAGAGGGCATGCAATTTAAGGCAATTTGAAAGGGGCACCAACTTTCTCCAAGGCAATTATGTACTTTTGAATGGAGTGATAAAATGCCAGAAATTGAGGCATCAAGGCAACTGCTTGTAGTAATTGAACTAGGTGGGGCATCAAAGGCAATTGCCTTTGATGCCTTCGATTAATTTGAGCCCTGCATTGTGCAATTTCATGATCAGAAATAGATTTGATATCTTGGCACTTTATGAAAAGGTTTCTGAGAAAGCAGTTTTCCAAATTCAATCGCGAAACTTTGCAAGAATGAACACACCGATTCAAGCTGCTTTTTCTTATACAGAGATCACTTCAAACCTTGTTGTTGTTGTTATGAGTTTGTTATTTCTATGGTGCCGTCTCCATTTGTTAAAACCCTGTATGCGAAAATAGACCCTAGAAAATCCTTACATTAGTTCCCTAGCATATTAGCCCTGACCTCTATGTATGGACTGCATCATTGATTGATAGACAAACAATTACTCCCTCAGTCACCCGATCTTTTCAAATTGACTTAAAAATAAGAATTATTTATTAGCAGAAATGGTGATATATTGGGGATATTTGGTATCAATTTTTTTTCATACAGCTTTCCTCATAGATAACCAATCCACATGTGTAATATCTCAAATTAAAGAGGGGAGTTACTCTATCACTTGAAATTCAATCCTTAAAGGGACATTAAGTGGTGTTGAAAATTTTAAATGTTTACAAATTTACTTCAGAATTCAAAATGAACATTAAAAATTGCCATTATTGTTGTTTCTACTAACAAAAACCATAGATCCTTGAGAAGAAATTTTCTTCTCAAAGATCTATGCAAAAACACAGCAAAACTTGATTAAAACAATATCATCGCTATTTATTGAAAAACGCCCTCCATGCAAATATGGTTCGCGTTATGTATCACACATACTGCAGGGGGATACTGTCAGACGTAAAATGCTCGTTGCGGCTCTACAAGCATTTTTGAATCAACGTTTTCTTGTACAAAGAGGGCTGATTTTTCATAATCCTTATAGGTGTAAGTTCATACATGTAATACAATTATAAAAATATACTTATCCCATTTTTTATCATAATTGAGGGCGCAGCCTCCAACACATCTCTTAGTGCCCCTTTAACTTTGAGCTCTGGCTTTAGAATTATGAGAATATTTTGTCACCAGGTATGTTTCTCTTTTTTAGCACTGATATGTGACCCGTCACATCAAAATGGACATGTTGGAGGCAAGACTCCAATTTGAGTTACACATATCAGCTGATAGAGCACACTCTAAGCTTTAAAATGATACCTTGTTGAAGGAAATCGGACTTTGAAATCACAAGATATCATTTCAAGAACCATATATTTTACTATTATTTTCTTTATATTTCACCAATTTCATTGGCTTCTATCTCAAAACTCTGTTTGCCGACAACATGTCCTTTTTGATGCACTGAGTCACATATTCAATTCAATAGTGCAGTATAGACTGGCATGATCACTGACTGTGTGTGTGATGATGAGCTTCACTAGTTTCTGCTATTGTACACACTTGTGTATAGACTACAATAGAATATGTCTCGCCTAATTGCACACATAACTAAAGCCCTAAAATGACCTTTCCTGTGCATACATCTTTTGGCCATATATGAATGACAAATATTGATACTTTATACAAACTTGTTGCTAGAGAAAAATAAATAAATAAATAAATAAGATAAAAAATTTTTTAAAAAAAAAACATTAAAAAAATAATAATAATAATAATAAATTAAAAATAAAATAAATAAATATATAAATAAATTTTTTAAAAAATAAAAATAAAAAATAAAAAAAATAAAAAAAATAAAAAATTAGTTAATTAATTAATTTAATGTCGTAAATAACCTCATTTAATGTCATAAATAACCTCACCTACCTAATTTATTTGTCCCCTTTCAATCATCTTACATGGGAATAGATAGTTACCCCCTTCCCCCTCTACCACTCCCATTACAATGCATGATACTATGGACAATAATAATAGCATACATATATAACCTCATCTGCTAAATTTATTTGTCCCCTTTCAATCTTCTTACATTGTAATAGCTACATTGTAATAGCTAACTAAACGATCTTCCACCTCCCCTCCCCTCCCCCCTGTCCCTGGAAATTGATCCTCTACAAATGATTTCATACAATTTCAGTTATTTCAATGTTAATAACTGCAATCATATGAAAACATTTGTCTTCTGTTGCTATAATAATATCCATTAGGCCACAATTTCACAAAAAAAACCTGTTCTACGGGCCCAACCAACCCATTTTTTATTTATTTTTTCTATATTTTATTTCAATTTTTTGGGAAATGTTGACAATTTTCAAAACATTTTTTAAAAAAAACCTGGAAATATTCGAAATTTGTTGACAAAATTTTGGTAAAAAACCAACAAAAAAAACCCTGCCTGACTGACTAACCCTACCTAAGAGGTCCGTTTGCCCGTAGAACAGGATTTTTATTTTTTCATGGCCTCATCCCCACTCGTTTATAATATAAACAATTCACCATAGCAACAGATAAACAAATGACCAAATATCATAATTTCCCATTTCTAAATCGGACAACATATTTTAATTTCACGTAAATTTAAATTTTGAGCTAAATATAAATATTTCAGGCACACAAAAAAAAGGCACAAGATTTGACAATAATTAGTCTCGCCATTCTGTGTGCCTGCTGCATGACAAATGTTGATTTTGACTGTTACGATATGGATTACTATGACCCAGCCTCCATGCATCCATTAACAATGGATGGGAAATCTACAATCGTAGTTCATAAAATTACTTTGCTACGGTTGGCCGTCTACCGGGGGATGACCTTGAATTGGCAACATGTATCTCGCAGCGCTATACATAACACACTGTTCAATGAGCCATTCTCACGCATAAAATTCACATCCGATCCAATCGAAATAGCAGAAATTGTGCTTTTATAGGGCACGGTAATAGGAATCAGGATCAATTGAACACGAATCGTGCCATTTGGAATTAATCAGACGTGCGACCTTTTTAAAGATGTGAAAGATTGGCGATACTGATGATATTTCAAGAATGACAGGCAGAAAGTTTAGGATGAAGAGATATAATGCTCCTAAATATTTCCCAGGGTACAAAGTAATTGATTAATTCTTATAGAATTGATGAGGGCAGTATTTTATTTGCCAGTGACTTAATAAGGGCATTTGTACGAGACGATGATCACATTGGTTGTGACTTTTGCAATAGGCAAAATGTGTCCAGAAAATAGGTGATTACATTTTTCATTCAATAAGTTCTACAGCCTACCTGTGTCTTATGAAATATTCCTCAATTATATTCATATTATACAGGGTGTATCAGAATTATATATACCAGGTTTCAAAAATATATAAAAATTATTAAAAAAATAGTGTTTTAAATTTAAACAGAATTGCGATATGATGGTGGAAATGTTTCCTACTTATTCTGTTCATTTCATGGAGATATCTCTTTTTGTTCCGCTGTGGCAAGACATAATCAAAAATCGATGAAAAATGTATTTTCATACTTTGGCTCAAGTAATTCATAGCTATTCTCCCTAGCACTACCAGCATTTCAAACAATGAACCCTGATTTTTAAAATCCAAAATTCCTAAGAAAGCAGGCAAATATCCCCTACATGTAGTGCTGAATATTTGTTTAATTCTAAGACACAAAACGTACCTATCACTATCAGTCAATTATATGTTTTCATTCACCCTATACAAAGGGTCATACATGTATACCCTTCACTTTTAATTTTCACCATTCAAATTTTTTCTCAAGAGTGATTAATATTGGAAATTACATTGTTTTACTGCCTAAAACACTAGCACACATTTTGGCCATCATTTTGGTTTTTCACCCTCGAGAAATTAACCCAGTGAAAATATTATTATAAAATTTACATTCAGAGAATAAAAGATAGATAATAGCTGTTTTGCTATACATGTATTTTGGTCCGTCAGGGAAGACAGCATATTTCCTTGCGAATTCAATGCTAATTAGCCCCCCCCCCCCCCCCCCCCAACGAAATTGAACACTTTTAATCTATTCTAAAAATGCCTTTCTCCTAACATAGCCTTAGCCTATGTTAGATAGAAGCCTAAGGATTTTTTCCCCTTTAAAGTTGGTTGTAACTCATTTCTTTTTCTGAACTATGTGCTATCAGGGAGGTGCTAGACACCTCCCTGGTGCTATCAACCAGATCCACATGTAATGCATTCATTCCTGGTTAGCACTTATCTTATATAAATATGCTTCTGAGCATGTGCAGATCAATCCCTTAGCAACTAGACTCATTATAAGCGTATGGGCTCAAAAGGAGCCCAAACAGTGGCCTAGCTTAAGCCTGGCTTAACTTTAAGCCTGGATTAGTTAAGCTAGGTTTTGTGAAAGAGAAATTTAAGCTAAACAGTGGTGGTGGCTTAACTAAGCCAGGCTTAAGTTAAGCCACCTTTGTGAATTTGGGCCATAATGTATAGAGTCACTATAGAGTCACTAAATAAAATTTACATGCACAAATGAGCTTTCTTCCTAAGAAAAGGTTAAAAAGACAACAAAAGGTACATGTATACTATACAGGAGAAATTTCACATGGACAAAGACACCCCTACATGCATAGGTGTGTTACACAGTGCCCTAAAATTATCCCGTCGGTACAAAATGCATGCCGTCGGTACATTCGTGGTTTTGACCATGCAATAGACGTTATTCGTAATTGGCGCACTTACGTCAAAAGAGGGCCGAGACAAGAGTGATGTACTTTTTCAATGTGGTGAACTTTGCACTCATCATAAAAATTCAAGTTCAATATTTGACCTTATTACATTCGTGAAATGAACTTTTGGCTGTATAAACTATCTATTCCACTAGTTTGAAATGAAATGCCTGCTGGTAACCGACACTTTCTAGGAAAATGTAGAAGTTCACAGTTCATTATATTGCAGTAAAAGTACGAGATTGTATGTTTATCGGCGTGACATCGAGTATTATGTCTCCCCTTTTTGACATGAAATCGCCAATTACGAACAACGCCTATTTTCTTTTTGGCTGGTTTTGAAGACAATCACAACGAACCCCTAACCCCCAACCAAGATAATTGAGGCCAATGGCTTAATTACATATAATGGATGGGAAGATGGCCCCATTGAGAGCCCCCCCCCCCCCCCCCCCCCCCCCCCCCCGATTTTGTGTTTGGGGAGGGTTAGGGCGCGGTGGGCAAGTTGGGAGGAAGGCTTCATTTAGGGCAGCCAAAAGGTAAATGTGACTTTGTATTTGTAAAAATACCTTCTATCAAATGGTGTGCTAACAAAAGGAAGATGGTGAAATACAAAATCTCAGTACTGTTCATTGCAATTAATTATTACGTTAGGCGACGAAAAAACCCACCTTGTTAAAAAATGTGTGAAAAAAAAAATCAACAGATTTTCGGCCAAATGATTTGAGAATTTTTTTATAACAAAACAGGTTTTTTTGTTTCCTCGCCTTATGATAATATAACACACTTGTGTATGCGATGAGGAGATTAGTAAGCGAAAACAAACACAATTTCTTCTTGTCTTACCCAACCTTTGTAAGTAACTTGGTTGGTGACTGATGGGTAATCTAATTCCTTACCTGAGGGGGTTGCACCAAAGATCCGAATGACTGGCACTTGATTGACCTCTGACCTTCGAAAATCGGAAAAGGTGACATCCAGCTCCTTGATTGGTGGCGCAACATAATGGTTGACACTCACTATGCGCACAGAAAACATGATTGATGGGTCACATGCTAGTCCTAAGCTGTAAGGTATAATAAATCAAAGATAATCTCTATTGAATATATCGTGAAGAAGTTCTAACTGATACTATGTGTGTTTCACAAGCACCCAGGGTTGCCACTAAGGCGGTCGGTGCCGGTCGGGTGGAATCGGCACTCACGATTGCAACCGGCACTCTTAAAAAAGGGTAAAAAAATGGCACTCTAAAAAAAAAAAAAATTATGTGGCAGGAACCCTCAAAGTGCATTAATAACCCCTAAATTAAGGCCTATAAGTGCCATGCCATGATCCACTGCACTTCGTTCGCAACACTTATTCCGTTCGCCGCCAGTAAAATTAACCGGCACCTGTATGAATGGCATGTTTGTAAGGTTGTTAGTACATGATGATCAGGGTTGTAGAGCTAGAGCAATTTTAGTGCTGGGCTCCAATTTCCAGCCCAGGGGTATTACAAAATAAGCTTACTGAATTTATAGACCAAATATGGATGTTTTATGTGAATAAAATGTGAAAAAATGCCATTAAATACTCAGTTTTACTTCCAAGTTCCTTCCACAAATTAGTTAAAATTGTATTTGACTATAATTTCATGGTGAATTAGTGTCGGGCGGAAGGGCTTTCATTGACTGTAAGTGCTGGGGGCACATTACTATAAAACTGTTTCTGGACCTTGACAACAGGTAGAAATGTTCAGCTAAAAGGGATGAGGGGGCAAAAAGGTTTCGGTCCAGTATCAAGAAAAGAGGGGGGAAAAAATATTTAGGCATAGCGAGGTCAAAAAAGTGTTGATGTACCAAAAATAAAATGTTCCAGCCCCCCATAAATGAACGCTCCATTAGAACTTGATCGCCACATCCCAGATAATCCAGTAACTAAAATTCTGACTAGGGCTGCTGCTGATGGTAGACTCCGTGGCGAAATACATAGCTAGTGAATTTCAGTACCAATAAACTTTTCCAAGAAAACCTGACTTGAATTTGGATGGCATCATCCCCGCTTTTTACAGTTTAACATTACAACGCTCAACTTCAAATTGATCTATCGATCTCTGTGGTGAAGCACAGTCCTCTCGGATGAAAGGGGGCTGGCTGTCAATTTCTTTGGTAGAGGGGTGGTGTGGTCCCAAATATCCTTGGGAGTCAGTTTTTTTACGTGGAAAATAGGGGGTAGGCCTAATGAAATTAATACCATTGTAATAAGGGGGTCAAAGCAAAAAAGCAAACATTTAGTTAAAATACTGAATTTTTGTGCATGCTTCACACGCATTTGTTCTACATGTTTGTTTCATCTAAGGCTGAGACTTATACCCGGGTACCAGCTCGTTATTCCGGGTACTAAATTGGGTACACAGATACTCGAAATGTAAACAAAAAAACAGGACATTAGATGACTCGTATTTGACCGTTAATAACCCACATATTACCCCTTGACCCACACCATTAGGTACAGTGCAGTACATTGTATTGTGAACATTTTGTTAATCAAATATGGCAATCGAAGTGTTGCCTGTGACATGATTTAACATTAGAAATGTTTATAAATATTTGTATAGTTTATTTGGATTTTTTGAAATTATTTTAAAATTTGAGTTTTAAAAAATTACTGTTTCTGTTCGTATGCAGGTGACTTTGTCTAAACAGATGATTCATACATGTGCATGCATGATGTGCATGCATGATTGCTATAATAACACTAACACATACATCAGTTGTGAATGCATCCCAATAACGTTAATGTACAGGTTTACCATTTTTTTCTTACCAGATCACCCTGCATGTGAACTAAAATCGTAATTTTTTCTGACTTAAATAATTTTACTGGATTTTGGCATTTTTCAACAGTTAAAGCAGTCCAAAAATAGCCAGTTTAGTTTTAGTTTAGTTAAATGAGATGTTCTGATTGCTGGCCCAATTTTCAACTTTTTAAAAAAAATTACATGAAAGGTCATCCTTAAAATTGTCACATTCCAATGTTTGAGTTGCATAACTCCAATGGTTCTAATTTTAGAAGCACAAGGTCACAAGAAAATTGCCCATTGAGTAGTACACAAACTTGCAGTAAATTCACCACATTTTAGCCTATAATTTCTAAATGGAACATTTCTGGCCCCTTAAGATTGTACAGATAAAATGAGAAAAATATGGGGATTTTTCTGATCCAAAAATTGTGATGTGAAAAAAAAATCATAGCCAAAAAAAGTGATCGGAACATACAGCTTTAAAATAGTGACAATTTGTGCGTGCAATGCGCACATTCGTTCTACAGGTTTTTTAAAACATTTTGTTTTGCAATAAATAAAAATGTTATTGCAAAACAAAATATGGACTTTTGGCCACCCTAATTTTATTTAAAATACTGGAAATTTATGTGCGCTTTTCGCCATTTGTTCTACATGTTTCAACATTGATTGTGAAACTAAATTTGGGCTTGGCCACCCTCATTTTATTTAAAATACTGAAAAAAGTGACCATTTCAACATTGACTTCCTCATGATCAACTGTTTCCCGAATAACCTGAACTAGTCTATAGGCCTTAAAGCAGGGGTTCTTAACCTGGGGGTCGTTTGGGGTTTTCCAGAGGGTCATGAGGGGCTCCTGGATATAGGTTTTGGGGGAACCATGTTACATTTCGCTTTAAAAAAAGCTTAGAAAAACCAAAAGAACCGTTCAAATATGCAAATGTCCTGCTTGCTACGCTCGCATCCAAACTAAGCAGTTTCATTTATGATTATCCGGCTGGTTTCTTTTTTCAATTTTGGTTTTGGGGGTCACGGTACTAACCAGGAATGTCAAAAGGGGTCGTGGGGCAAAAAGGTTGAGAACCACTGCCTTAAAACCTTTAAGTACAGATTAATGTGTGTATTTGGGGTGGGGGAGGGGTGATACAAATAATCAACATTTGGGGGTGGGTGATACAAATAATCAACATCTGAGTAGGGGGTCATACAATTAATCGCTTACATTTGGAGGGGGCGGGTCATAAAAAAATGATGACGATAAATAAGATTTTTGGGACCCCCACCCCTACCAAAGAAAATGACCGCCCCCTAGGCTAAGGCTAAAGTCGTACTGAAGGTGCTAAAGCCAACTTGTGAGCATGAACACGATATCCACTACTTTTATAGCTGGAGGGCACGTAGAACACTGCACAAGGGTAGATACTAGACACAAGGGATAGAATCTGGATAAATTGTGCTAAGGGACGCACCATTTGATTTTCAGGGGGGGTAGGAAGTAGGGTTGGGGGGAGAATTTTTTGGGGGGGCCGCCGTAAGGGGTGAATTTTGTTTTTTTGCGCTGCCGGAGGAGGCAATTTTTTTTTTAATGTATCCATTCATATTGAGTTGGGTGGGGGTAGAATTTTTTTATTTTTTTTATTCATCAGGGGGTGAATTTTTTTTTTGTTGCCTGCATAGAGGGGGAATTTTTTGAAAACTTCCTACCCCCCCCCCCCTGAAAATCTAATGGTGCGTCCCTAATGAGTGAGTACACCAGCAGCCAGCCAGCGTGACTGCTGGGCTTTTTGGAGTACTGCGTAGCTCATGACGTCAGTGTTTTGTGAGGCCGGCCAAACTGTTCACAGACTTGGATTTATGAATGAATTGAGAGGCAGAACGTCTGTCGGAGTTTTCCGATGATGACGTCATCAGACCTTGATCATTTTTAGATCAAATAAAAACAGACAAAATGGTGGAGTAGTAGGAACAAGTTCCGTGATATTTATCGATGCAGTTTTTCGAAAGTTATGCTACTTTTTGGGTACGTGTTTCCCCCCGTTTTTCGATAAATACTGCAGAATTGCGTTGAGAATGCTTTGAAAATATGCATGATGGATTGTGGTTAAAAAATGACATTACAAATTTAGTTTAGAACTGGGAATTTAGCGATAGTAAATCTCCCGGGGTGCTCAGTGGTCATTACAAGGGGGTATCATGCGCGTCCAAGGACTTTCAAAAAGTACCCTAAATAAGTAATTGCATAAATGTGAAAAAGTACCCCCTAAACAAGTAAGGACAGTTTTTGCATACCCTAAGCAAGTCATTTCAGTATTTTCATACCCTAAACAAGTAATCCAAATACCTTGATACCCTAACATACCCTAAGCACGTAATTTGTATTGAATCCTAAGCTTAATAGTCTTTAGCAAGCCCCAGGAGAAAGGCGTATTCTACTTTAAACATACGCACGATACCCCTTTTGTTGCCGTTGAATACTATAAATGGCAAGACTTGCTAAAAGTCTATGTGGATTCTCCGAATTCCCGTCATTTTTTACACAACACGAAGAACGGGACGAAGAGGCGCCTATTGAAAAATCGCCAGAACAGGGCCGATGCCAGGATGAATATTGAGGAATATAATACGGCTATTAAAAAATGTCATAGATAAAAGAAAATAAGGACCCTAAATACGTAAGACCATTGTATTAAAGTATACCCTTTTTCCTGATTTTCCTTGTTTTGATACCCTAAACACGTTACGTACGTAACGTGCCCTGGCTTCAAAAACCACCCTAATTACGTGATTTCTTGGACGCACATGATACCCTCCTTGTAATGACCACTGAGCACCCCGGGGTAAATCTAGACTGTGTTGAATACGTTAATCATTGAATCAGCAAGAAACCTTTTGAAACTTTCAGAAACTGGCAGTTTTGAATATCACATTTTATTTTATTCTCAAGTCATTTTTACACGCGCTTGTATAGTAGTAATATGATCCGTCACCAATTTTTGCCAAATGCGCATGTCTTGTGGCCTCGCTGTGACTGCCGATGTATCCCTTAGACTTAATAATAGTATTTATAAAGAGTACTGTTCTACGTGGAAGGGTGCTTAAAAAAGCCTTTAACTTTAGAATAAGACAAACACCTCCATATAGTATATGCTATAGCAATTATTATGTACAACAATAAAAAATGCAAAATTAAGTACCGCAACCGTGGCATAAGTCCGAGGTGGCTCAAACTTTGTTCTGATCCGATCACTGATCTCATGATCTCCAATCCACGAAGGAACGACGGTACAACACTAAACTAACGCTATGTGAACGAGCTACCGTGGCGTATGCCGTATACGGTATACAATCAAATCAACAAAACCACATAGATGTTACTGACTGTAGAATCCACTACTGTACTCACGAACCACTACAAGTTCGACTTCCTAGAACTGCAATTGTTATTATTTACATAGGCCTACTACTCATGCTACTGTACATGTGACACGTTCATACATTACCAAGAATTATTCGTCCTTTTTATGTTTACGATTTTGAACGGGATCGGAGCATTTGAGCATCAAATCATGAAACCGGCAGGTGGCAACCCTCAGAAACGATCATACATACTGCTAGCAATGAATAACTAATCAAAAATTAATGAAAATAGCTTTTTATACCTATGCTTGTTGATATTCCTGAGCCATACACCACCTTGTTGATTCGTTCTTGCTCTCGACGATTTTTAATAAAATCGATATTGCAATTATATTGCAATCCCCATTTTAGATAGGAAAGATATGCTGAGCCTGTATTCTGCTGTTATGATAAAAATGTGTTTTCTGGTTATGAGGCTATTATTAAAAGAGCGTCTGGGAACTTCCTGGTTTCGGAAGAGGGCGGTAGATACAATAATAAAGATCGTCAGGGGACGTAGGAATCGATGTTCGCTAGGACTTTTTAACAAGGAAAGTGATCCAGCGCCTAAAAAAATACAACTGACGAGGCGGCAGTCCACTACCAGGGAAATTAAAATAGAATAAGAAAACAATTACTACCGTACTGTTAGTACATACCTTGAACATACCTTGAAGCGCCACACCATCTTCGTTGTTGCCGAAGTTGTGTGGCAAGGGTTGGGCGGGCTTTTTAGCCCATTATAACCCCATTGTTGTTGCTAGTTGTTTTTTGAAGCAGAGGAGTGTTGGTGCCGTAACAGCGCTCTCAGGGAGATTGTTCCAGTCGTCCACCACTCTGTTGCTGAAGAAGTGCTTCCTGATGTCTAGGTTGGCCCTTATCTTGAACAGTTTCATTGAGTGTCCTCTTGTTTTGTCATGATGAGATCTTTGGAAAATGCTGTCTGGGTCTATTTTGTCAATTTGATGCATGATTCTGTAGGTCTCGATCAGGTCGCCTCTTCTCCTTCTGTCCTCTAGAGTTGTTAAATTCAGTCTGGAAATCCTGTCTGGGTACGAAAGATGTTTCAGGCTAGGTATCAGTATCATACGTATCCTTTGTGTTTTACCCTACATGACAGCAGTGTTTCAACAATCGCGGCAAGAGTGGAGAGTGGGCCTATCAGGGGCGGATCCAGGATTTCTCAATGGGCCGGGGGGGGGGGGGGGGGGGGGGGTAGCCCCGAGCCCCGAGACGAGCGCTTTTTATCATGAATGTACTTTTCTTAGTTATTTTCTAATGTGTTACATATGTTATCTATAAAAAATCATGTGTGATAAAATGTCACTTTGCATATTTGCAATACTTGAAGATAGCTTTACATGATGGTGCACATTTGCTAGTTATTTATGTGTGAACATGTATTTGAACTTAAATATTATTTAATCGATGAAGAGATGACTATTCTCTGATGTATGTGAACGTGTAATCCCGCTTTGGGCTTGTAGATTTTCTGTGGAGTACACTGTAATATCACGGTGTGTATGATTAATTTGAATGGACAGACATATATACATACATACATGTACATACATCAGTATGCATATTTAAGATGTGCACACACTGTAATGTGCCTATTTGCTTAAAGACACCGTGTGTGTGTGGGGTGTACACATAGGTATGAAGATGTGCACACAACGGCATGTGTAGGGGTGAATGTACAGTCATCAAAAAAAGTATACTATACAGGTAATAAATGGGCTTCTAACTCTTCAAATATATATCCTACCTAAAAATATTAAATAAAAAAGTTGTTGAGACATCTGTCTTCTTTATTATGAGATATTGAATGCTAGGATCGGGTGATTTTTGAGGAAGTGGCACTCAAAAATGTAAGGAGAAGTCCGAATTTCATTTTCACATTTTTATTTTCTACACGCGGACCAATCTACGGGTACCTTATCGATTACCGATAGTGCAATTGGGGGATGCATGCGCAGGCTGGACAGTCGGCCGCATTGTTCCGATGGATCAATACGCCACACACATGCTACCTGTCATTCTCTCCCCCGTGTTGAAATGTAAAATGTGAATTTGAAATTGTGACTTTACCTTACATTTTGGATTGTCGCTTCTTAAATATTCAACCGATCCTAGCGTGCAATATCTCATATTAAAGAAGATAAATTTCTCAACAACTTTATGATTTAATATTTGTAGGTAGGATATATATTTTTAGAGTTAAAGGTACATTTATTATCTGTATAGTTACTTTTTTTGATGACTGTATATATGTATCATTGCTGTCTACTGAAGATAGCACTTTATTATTGTGTGAAAGTACGATATTTACTTGGATTTAGGTCCTATGCATTATTACTCCGCCTACTGAAGATAGGACACACACTGTTATGCGGTCGTCAGTGCCGGCACCATTCAATGGAGAGGGGTAGGGGGGGGGGGGGGGGGGGTGGATTACGAAAAAAAGAAACTCTGTACTACGGGCCCGACCGACCCATTTTCTTGGAAATTGGTGAAATAAATGTTCACGTGCAAATGAACCGACCCAAATAAATGTCAAATTACGGCGAAATTTTTCGAGATTTTATTAATACTAGCGGCGTACCCTCGCTACGCTCGGGTCCCCGCTAGATGGTTCACATTAACTACATATGAAACCACATAAACCCCCTACAACACCCCCTAAACCAGGTTGATTTATAACCATATCCCTTCTAAAGGCATTATAAACCCCCTATAACCGCCCCCCCAATCAGAATCAGAATCAGGTTGATTTATAACCATGTCCCTCCTAAACCATTTTATTAACCCTGTTTACCTCTCAAACAGCATCAAGTTAACCCTCGGTACTTTTAAAACCACATAAACCCCATACAACCGCCCCACCCCCCCCCCCCCCTGCAACTACACCAACCAGGTGGATTTATAATCATAACCCTCCTAACCATTTCCCGCGGCTACTTCATCCGCTAGATGGTTATGCCATATTACCTACCTCTGAAACCACATAAACCCCTATACAACACCCCCAAACCAGGTTGATTTATAACCATATCCCTCCTAACGGCATTATAAACCCGCAACCCCCACCCCCAATCAGGTTGATTTATAACCATATCCCTCCTAAACCATTTACCGTAGCTACTTTATTAACCCCTATATAAAACCTCTCAAACCGCATCAAGTTAACCCTCGGTACATTTAAAACCACATAAACCCCCTACAATCGCCCCCCTACCCCCACTGCAATTACACCAACCAACCATTTCCCGCGGCTACTTCATTAACTCTTAACCCTATCCTAAAACATTTCCCGTGGTTTTTCCCCCCTCCCATGCACACACCCAAACCAGTTTGATTTATAATCCCTTAGATTGTTGCTAAAGTAAAGAAATCAGGTTGCTTCATTAACCCCCGCAAAACGCTAATTGTACCATTATAACCCTAGGCCTATCCTAAACCATTTCCCGTGGTTTTACACCGCCCCCTCCCCGCCCCCTCCCCCGCCCCCTCCCCCAACATGCACGGACACTGTACACAGGCCTGTTACCATTTCCCGTGTGGCTTCTGCGCCATGTGTAAGGGTGCGTGTGCCGCGGCAGTGAGACCTTGCGCAATGACATGCACGCGACGCGTTACCACGGTAAGATTACGCTGTAGTAGTACGCGCAACGCACAATGTTGTTCAATTCTAGCGGCATTTATGAGCCAAATCTGAGAGGTTTTTTTGCTGTTTTTGGAGCCAATTGTTAACCAATTTCACTGAAATAAACTTTAACACCCTTCCCGTTATTTCCTCTATCTTTCATGCAAATAAGGCGCCACTTTGATTAAAATCAACGGAGAAATAAGGATAACAAATAAACAAATAAACAAACACACAAACACACAAACATACACCGTTTCCAGATTTATAGTAGGATTTTACGTTGATTTTGTAGGGGGAAGGGAGGGGGGCCTGACTGACCGATTCAACCTGAGAGGTGTGTTTGCCCATAGAATAGAGTTTATTTTAAAATTAAAATAAATATCCCATGTAGCAATGTGTGTATTAATTTGCTCAATGGGTCAACCATAAATATATCTATATGAGGCTTACATGTGTCTGTAAAGTTTGTTAGCTATCCCATTTTGTGATAGATTTACACATAATATGCGTACTGGGATGTCGTATAGCTTGTTATCTACTGAAGATAGCGCAACAAGTAAACACTGTTCAATCTTAGAGTGACTGATACCCTCATACTTAGCATGGTGTACCATGGAACCATGGTCTTTTACAAATATGACCACACCAGTTACAGAACAACTATTTTTGCTCAGTAATAATAGTAACAAGAGAATTTGGCAGATTTATAATCCGAGGTAGGAGGAGTATACACTTCTGGATAAATTGATTTACACCATTACATTAAATACCATTTGCCTCGGGTAATGCTCCCAGAATGAACAACCTTTCCATATGATGTATTGTGCATATTATTGCTATCTACTGAAGATAGCTCTATCATCTATTATAGTGTTCTGAGCTGCGTACATGGACACATATATTGTTTTTTGCTATCTACTGAAGACAGCTGCATGGGTACACAATTGCTATCGACTGAAGATAGCTACATGGGTGCACAATTGCTATCTACTGAAGATAGCTATGTATGCTTGCACACATTATTGCTTATTGCTATTTACTGAAGATAGCTGCGTGGAGCACATGCTTGCTATCTACTAAGGATAGCTTAGTAGATAGCAAGTATGTGCTATCGACTTATGATAGCTATGTATAATACATGCACACATGTATTGTGTTTATTTGCTATCTACTGAAGATAGCTATGTATGCATGCACACATTACGTTTATTTGCTATCTACTGAAGATAGCTATGGGTGCACACGTTATTGTGTTTATTTGCTATCTACTGAAGATAGCTATGGTGCACACGTTATTGTGTTTATTTGCTATCTACTGAAGATAGCTATGTACATATGCACACATGTATTGTGTTTATTTGCTATCTACTGAAGATAGCTATGTATGCATGCACACATGTATTGTGTTTATTTGCTATCTGCTGAAGATAGCTATGGGTGCACACGTTATTGTGTTTATTTGCTATCTACTGAAGATAGCTATGTACATATGCACACATGTATTGTGTTTATTTGCTATCTACTGAAGATAGCTATGTTTTCATGCACACATGTATTGTTTATTTGCTATCTATTGAAGATAGCTATGTGTGCATTCACACATTGCGTTATTTCCTATCTACTAAAGATAGCTATATTATATTGTGTTTATTTGCTATCTACTGCAGATAGCTATGTATACATGCACACATGTATTGTGTTTATTTGCTATATACTGAAGATAGCTATGTATGCATGTACACATGTAGTGTTTATTTGCTATCTACTGAAGATAGCTATGTTTTCATGCACACATGTATTGTGTTTATTTGATCTGTTGAAGATAGCTATGTATACATGCACACATGTATTGCGTTTATTTGCTAGCTATGTATACATGCACACATATATTGTGTTTATTTGCTATCTACTGAAGATAGCTATGTATACATGTACACATTATTGTGTCTATTTGCTATCTACTGAAGATAGCTATGTATGCATGTACACATGTAGTGTGTTTATTTGCTATCTATTGAAGATATCTATGTATGCATGCACACATTATTGTGTATATTTGCTATCTACTGAAGATCGCTAGGTATGCATGCACACATTGTGTTTATTTGCTATCTACTGAAGATAGCTATGTATGCATGCACACATGTATTGTGTTTATTTGCTATCTACTGAAGTTAGCTATGTATTCATGCACACATGTATTGTGTTTATTTGCTATCTACTGAAGATAGCTATGTATACATGCACACATTGTGTTTATTTGCTATCTACTGAAGATAGCTATGTATGCATGCACACATGTATTGTGTTTTTTTGTTATCTACTGAAGATAGCTCTCTATGCATGCACACATTGTGTTTATTTGCTATCTACTGAAGATAGCTATGCCTGCATGCACACATTACCTGCATGCACACATTATTGCGTTTATTTGCTATCTACTGAAGATAGCTATGTATGCATGCACACATGTATTGTGTTTATTTGCTATCTACTGAAGATAGCTCTGTATGCATGCACACATGTATTGTGTTTATTTGCTATCTCCTGAAGATAGCTATGTATGCATGCACACATGTATTGTGTTTATTTGCTATCTACTGAAGATAGCTATGTATGCATGCACACATTGTGTTTATTTGCTATCTACTGAAGATAGCTATGTATACATGCACACATGTATTGTGTTTATTTGCTATCTACTGAAGATAGCTATGTATGCATGCACACATGTATTGTGTTTATTTGCTATCTACTGAAGATAGCTATGCATGCATGTACACATTATCGCGTTTATTTGCCATCTACTGAAGATAGCTATGTATGCATGTACACATTATTGCGTTTATTTGCCATCTACTGAAGATAGCTATGTATGCATGCACACATGTATTGTGTTTATTTGCGATCTACTGAAGATAGCTATGTATGCATGCACACATGTATTGTGTTTATTTGCTATCTACTGAAGATAGCTATGCATGCATGTACACATTATTGCGTTTATTTGCCATCTACTGAAGATAGCTATGTATGCATGTACACATTATTGTGTTTATTTGCCATCTACTGAAGATAGCTATGTATGCATGCACACATGTATTGTGTTTATTTGCTATCTACTGAAGATAGCTATGTATGCATGCACACATTGTGTTTATTTGCTATCTACTGAAGATAGCTATGTATACATGCACACATGTATTGTGTTTATTTGCTATCTACTGAAGATAGCTATGTATGCATGCACACATGTATTGTGTTTATTTGCTATCTACTGAAGATAGCTATGCATGCATGTACACATTATTGCGTTTATTTGCCATCTACTGAAGATAGCTATGTATGCATGTACACATTATTGCGTTTATTTGCCATAGATAGCTATGTATGCATGCACACATGTATTGTGTTTATTTGCGATCTACTGAAGATAGCTATGTATGCATGCACACATGTATTGTGTTTATTTGCTATCTACTGAAGATAGCTATGCATGCATGTACACATTATTGCGTTTATTTGCCATCTACTGAAGATAGCTATGTATGCATGTACACATTATTGTGTTTATTTGCCATCTACTGAAGATAGCTATGTATGCATGCACACATGTATTGTGTTTATTTGCTATCTACTGAAGATAGCTATGTATGCATGCACACATTATTGTGTTTATTTGCTATCTACTGAAGATAGCTAGGTATGCATGCACACACGTATTGTGTTTATTTGCTATCTACTGAAGATAGCTATGTATGCATGTACACATTATTGCGTTTATTTGCCATCTACTGAAGATAGCTATGTATGCATGTACACATTATTGCGTTTATTTGCCATCTACTGAAGATAGCTATGTATGCATGTACACATTATTGCGTTTATTTGCCATCTACTGAAGATAGCTATGTATGCATGTACACATTATTGCGTTTATTTGCCATCTACTGAAGATAGCTATGTATGCATGCACACATTATTGCGTTTATTTGCCATCTACTGAAGATAGCTATGTATGCATGTACACATTATTGTGTTTATTTGCCATCTACTGAAGATAGCTATGTATGCATGTACACATTATTGCGTTTATTTGCCATCTACTGAAGATAGCTATGTATGCATGTACACATTATTGCGTTTATTTGCCATCTACTGAAGATAGCTATGTATGCATGTACACATTATTGCGTTTATTTGCCATCTACTGAAGATAGCTATGTATGCATGTACACATTATTGCGTTTATTTGCCATCTACTGAAGATAGCTATGTATGCATGTACACATTATTGCGTTTATTTGCCATCTACTGAAGATAGCTATGTATGCATGTACACATTATTGCGTTTATTTGCCATCTACTGAAGATAGCTATGTATGCATGTACACATTATTGCGTTTATTTGCCATCTACTGAAGATAGCTATGTATGCATGTACACATTATTGCGTTTATTTGCCATCTACTGAAGATAGCTATGTATGCATGTACACATGTATTGTCACCGCGAAGGTTCAATTCTCGGTGGATTTGTCTTCTAGGAAGGTCGTGTAACAAATTGCTTCAATTAAGCTGACAAGCTTACCAAATTGTTCGTCTGAAGAAAGGGATTCCAAAAATGTATAGGTTGCGCCACTTTGGATTAAAAAATTTAAAGGTAGTAGACCTTTGCATATGGGGTCAAAATTTTAAACTTGCTCTAATTTTGACAAAATAATATCTCAAATTGTTCATCTGATCACAACAGTAGTTTTTATCATCTAGCATATTTGCTGTACCTTATAAAGGATTCAGAAGGTCTTAAGTTATAAATAGGTCATCGGACCTTGACCTTTTGACCCACAACAAATATTTCCGGTTAAAAAACCCCCATTTCTGGCATCCTTGTTATCAGACGTACAATTTGAGTTATTGTTATTGAAATTCGGAGCAATTATAAATTGTGACATCATACGCGAAGGACAATGACCTTTTTACGTTTTAATCGATAACTTGGTAACCAAACATCAGAATAGAACAAACTATACATTTTTGGAATCCTTGTGCTCAGATGAACACTTTTTCATCCAGTACTAAGTATGTGTACTATTATGCAATAATTGAATGTCAAATCTAATTTATTTCATTCATCAGGTCTAATTTATTTCTATATAAAAATACAAAATACAATGATTGGATACAAGTTATTCATTTCCATAATATTAGATATACAAGATACAAACAAATACATGGAAAACAAAAAACCCAATATATGTTATTCATAATTGGCGCATTTACGTCAAAAGAGGGCCATGCTATCCAACTAAGCATGCTCAGAGCAATTAGTGCTCCGAAAATGAGGCTAACGATGTAGTTTTTCAATGTGGTGAACTTTGCACTAGTCATAAAAAATGCTTCATACTCTGAGCTGTTCAATATTTGACCTTATTACATTCGGGAAATAAATTTATAAACTATCTATTCCACTAGTTTGAAATGAAGTGGTTGCTGGTAACCGACACTATAGGAAAATGTAGAAGTTCACAGTTCATTACATTGCAGTAAAAGTATGAGATTGTATGTTTATCGAGTATGTCTCCCTCTTTAGACATGAAATTGCCAATTATGAATCACGTCTATAAAGCCACAGAATAACGACTCAATTAAAGGTATATTATGTGATCTTTTCCATGGGACACCCTCAATCCTCAAAAAAAAATTGGAAGCAGATTTTCTTGCAGATTTACTTTTCTGATCATAAATCATAAATATATTCCAAGTTACAGAGCGATACGATTCCTATTAACCTCAAAATCATAGTTTAAAGAGTGAATTTAGAGTAAAATTTGAAAAATAGATTGTACTGCTCGGTACAAATGGTGGATGTTACAATCTAAATGCGGATAGGTTTGCGTTAGAAATTGGCAGCACCCTAGTTGATGCGACCTGATTCTGATGATTCACCAGCAGCAAAATTACAGCGCTTTGAGCCATTTGGAAAAGGCGCTATATAAATACTGATTATTATTATTATTATTATTATTATACAATCTATTTTTCAAACCATGATTTTGAAGTAATTAGGAATCATATCGATCTGTAACTTAGAAGATCTTTATGATTTATGATCAAAAATGGAAATCTGCAAGAAAATCTGCTTTCATAGTAAAATCAATGATAGAGGGCGCTACTTGTAAAATATCACATAATATGCCTTTAACTACAGGTTACCATTCAAATAAGCGAATATCAAATTACCATATTACAGTAAAATCTTTATAATTTACAAAATTTAATTGAGAATCAATAATATATTGCTATTGTTATTAATACTGGCCAGCTCGCATCTTAAGAATACAGGGTGTTCTAAAATCATCAAACCTTTTTAAAACAACATTTCTCCAATAAGATCAATTGCATTCTGGAAAGTGAAAATGTGTTTGGATAGGAAACTACTGTAGAATCAATTTACATACAGGGTGAGTCAAAAAAGTGTACTCAACTTTGGGATTATATTTCTAAAAATCTGTGCAAGAAAAATCTCAAATTAATTATTCTTGCAGAGGGTAATTTTAGCTTTCTAAAGAATTTTAGTTGGTTAAAACTGGTTCAGGAAAACATGTTTTATATCCATTTAGATAAAAGTATACATTTTAAACACCAAACAAGATTTGTGATATTTCTCCTACAAGCTCGTTATATAATTTCACCATTGAATAATGGCGCACACTCTAATCCGATCATCACAAAGCCTGATTTTATCTTTGCTAAATTCACATAAAAATGACATTGTCTTGTCATTGTTTTGCGTTTAATCTATGAGCAAGTTTGTTTTGTCTTATTAATTTGCTATTGTGTCTCATGCATGTAGCCACTTAATCATACATATCATGGGTCATTGAGTACAATACTCAATATTTTGTTCGGTTTCAAAATAAATTAACTTTACCAAAATAGTCATAACTGGAAAACAGTACCACGAAATGTTGTGATTATTTTTGCTGATAACAGTAAATAAATGCGGCTATTGATTCAAGCATTGGTTACCTTCATATTTTGGTAACAATACTTTGAGAACACTTGTTTTTGACTCACCCTGTAGGCTATGTAGTTACAGCTACATGTATTTGTATTACAAGAGCTATAGAAAAAAGTTTGTGAAACCATTCAAAGTATGCTTACTAAAATACCCCAATGACAAAAATTAAGATATAAAAGATATATACTGACTTTTTCGGACACCCTGTAATTTAACATATATAAAATTAAAACTTCTAACAGACCAGGCACTTGCCAATCTATATGAACATTTTGGAAGGGGGGGGGGGGGGTTAAGGGTCACTTTTTCCTTCTTTGAGAATCTGCGTTAATGGTAGTTTTTGAGAGTGGATTCACACGGATGATTACAACTTTTATACAAAATTTCATATCATATAGTTGGACTTCAACAGAGTGATAAGAAAATATATCAAAATGCTAATAACCAATGAATTTGTAGTATTTATGCCTACTGAATGATGACATTTAATTCTCGGTATTCACAATACGATACGCCGCCAGTGGACGCTGATGGGGAGAGGCAAAAATATGCAGTGCATCATGGTAAACAGTTGACATCCAATTTCAAAGCCCACATAGTACAAATACAGCACAGGAAAATGTGTGTTATTGTGTGTTCAAATGTCACTATATTGGTTATACACATGAATGCACACCCCAACACCAATTTACAATTGTAGTAGATTCATTTTCTTTGTATTTTTCATACAGAATCCTTCGTGAAACTGTGTTCAACATTATTATTATCATAGTGACAATATTCAGTGGTAGCTAGAATGGTGATGTCGACCCTAGAGGTCAAAAATTGAACTAGCAAGAACACCCGTTTGTGGTGCATCGTATTGCAAATCGCAAGAATTCCCTATAGGTCGGCCCGGTCATCCGGGTACTTTTTACCGTTGGCCGTTGAAAACAAACCAGACGTTTTAACATATCAGTTTAACTCTCTACTAAACCATACAGTAGATCAATCCAAGCGATCACGTCACATCATGTAAGAGACTTGTTTACGTTTGCAAAAAGGTTGTAAAACTCGCCCGAAAATCGGCTGATTCTCGGACATTACCCCTTATTAAATATGTGAAAATCAGCAATTTGTGTATGAAGATGATTAGATGGGCATGTAAAGGAAACCCTTGGGCAATTGTTTCAAGCAATGACCCCGGTCTAGGATTTTGAAAAAAAGTATGCATTTTAAAGGAGGTGTCCCCGCAAGCATAAAAGTGTGCATTATATGTTAGAAATATAACTATCAAGCCCAACTTTTGTAATTATATAGAAGAAAACATCACACTTATGACAAAAACAAATAAAAACCGCAATCTCTCAACATGCCCTTTTTAAAATTCGCGGCGATCAAAAGTCCCAGTGTCGATGATGTCATAGTTGTACAATGCACATGCGCAAATTTGAGCACCGATACCCATGACGTCATCGACACCGGGACTTTCAATCGCCGCGAATTTTAAAAAGTGCATGTTGAGTGATGGCAGTTTTTATTCATTTTTGTGACTAGTACGGTGTTTTGTTCTATATAATTACGTAACTTCGGCTCGATAATTATGTTTCTAACAAATAATGCTCAATGTTGTGCTTGCGGGACCCTTCCTTTAAAGGTAGATGTTCTGATTGCTGGCCCAATTTTCAACTTGATGTTTTCTATTTTACATGGAAGTTCATCCTTAAAATTGTCACATTCCAAAGTTTGAGTTGCATAACTCCATTCTTATTTTAGAAGCACATGGTATCACAAACTTTGCCCATTGAGTAGTACACAGAGTGGCTGGTGGTTAACCACCTTTGGCAATAATTCACCACATTTTAGCCTACAATTTCTAAATGGAACATTTCTGGCCCCTAAGATTTTACAGACATAATTAGAAAAATATGGGGATTCTTCTGATATCAAAATATCTTGATGTAAACAAAAAATCATAGCTCAAAAAAATGATACACCTTTAACAATTTTGTGTGTGATGGTACCGTCTGTATTTGTTGTCCGAGAGCTGTGTTTGTGGTCAACGGCATGTTATTTTGTGACGTCACTCCGGGCCGACCTATAACAGGATGGTCATCAACAGCTAATCATGACTTTGATGGCTTTGGATTGCCGATCATTGGCTGTCTTGAAAGCTGCCTCCGCTTCTTGAAGCGTAAACCGATGAGTTATAAGTGACTTGACGTCAATGGTGCCATTGGATAGCATGGATAGTGCCTTGGGGTATCTGAAATGAATCAAGAGAGTAAAGTAGCTTAAGGAGGAAGAACCGGGGAGGGGTGGGGGGGGGGGGGGGGTGGGGGTGGGGGTACACAAATCAGTTTTTGATGGAGGTGTGCTGCTGCAGATTAAAATTATGACCTACTTTTAGGGTTTTAACCTAAATAAATGGCTGATTTGCCTTTCTTTTTGCTGCAATAAGGACCCATGTTTAGGATTCAAATTTCCAGCACAAATCAATCCTTGTTAGGGATTTAAAACAAGGCGGTTCTCAAACGGCACGTCTCGCCTGCTTGCATCTGATGACATGTTATGAGTAGAACACGTATTTTAGCAGCAGTAGAGGGTTGGGAGGATTATCATTCAAAAGTAAAAGAAAGTCGGTTCTCGAACCACAAATCTGACTGGCTTTGAGTGATATCATTTCATAGAGTATCAAGTAATAATTACTTTCGCTGAAGTTGTATTTTAACACTCATTGTGATCTCTATCATTTGTGTTAGATATAAAATATTCAATCCTCCTTCAATTTAATTTTATGTTTATATACACTTAAACAAAATAATTTGTGAATTTTGGCAAAAATCTTATTCATTGGATGTCAAGTATACATTTTATTTCTGAATCGAGGCTGTGCACAAATTGTAATACACCAACATTTGTGTTATTTTATAAAACGACAATGAGGCTCTATGCCAGGAGTGTCCATATTTTTTCCGTACTGGATTCTCATTGTTATTATATATGTAGTTATGAATAACCATTACAAGCCTCATGAATATTCATCATGAACCTCATGGATATTAATCTGGCACCTCATCATGAATATCCATCATGAACATTCAATATTCAATTATACCTCATGAATATTCGATGCGCACCTTATGAATATTCGTTGCGAACCACATGAATATTCGATACGTACCTCATGAATATTCAATACGTGTACCTCATGAATATTCATTACGTACCTCATCCATGAATATTCATTACGTACCCCATGAATTCGATACGTACCTCATGAATATTCGATACGTACCTCATGAATATTCGATACGTACCTCATGAATATTCGATACGTACCTCATGAATATTCGATACGTACCTCATGAATATTCGATACGTACCTCATGAATATTCGATACGTACCTCATGAATATTCGATACGTACCTCATGAATATTCGATACGTACCTCATGAATATTCGATACGTACCTCATGAATATTCGATACGTACCTCATGAATATTCGATACGTACCTCATGAATATTCGATACGTACCTCATGAATATTCGATACGTACCTCATGAATATTCATTACGTACGTACCTCATGAATATTCATTACGTACGTACCTCATGAATATTCAATACGTACTCCATGAATATTCATTACGTACCCCATGAATATTCAATACGTACCCCATGAATATTCAATACGTACCTCATGAATATTCAATACGTACCTCATGAATATTCAATACGTACCTCATGAATATTCAATACGTACCTCATGAATATTCAATACGTACCACATGAATATTCAATACGTACCTCATGAATATTCAATACATACTTCATGAATATTCAATACGTACTTCATGAATATTCATCAATACGTACCTCATGAATATTCAATACGTACCTCATGAATATTCAATATGTACCTCATGAATATTCAATATGTACCTGAAGAATGTTCATCAAGCACGTCATGAATATTCATCATGTACCTTATGAATATTCATCATGTACCTTATGAATATTCATTATGTACTTAATTTTTCTCATTATGACTAAGTACCTATTCATATTATTTATTCTTAATTGATATCATCACAAAGACATTTCATCAGATTATTCTTTGACATTGACAATCTTGATATCAAATAAGATTTACAAATGAATATGAAGTAGGTTCTTAATATTCATAATGTTTTATGATCATTATAATTCATTTATGCAAATCATTTAATATGACTGGTTGAAAATATGATTGTAAAATTAATGTTCAGAGATTTGTTATGCATTATTTTAGGGCATAATGTAAGTGTACTAGTTGGAAGAATGAAAAACAAAAATGAATCTTGGCCGGTTCTATTCATGCAAATCCATAACTGATTACATCAAATGTGTCATTTAGATTTCATTCAGCCCCATCTGATGGCAGCATGGCTCCTGTTGATAGTACAAATGTTTTGTGAACATGGCGTCCCAAAAGTGCCAATACCTTGTTTAAAGTTTTTTATCCACTGTAAAATAATTTGCAGTATACTGAAAAAGTATTTGGATAGAAGAAACTTGTAGGTAGGATTATTTTGATATCAATCTTGCACATTAGATAAGTCTATTGGAACAGAACATAAATTCCTCTATAGTTGATAAAGTAAAGTTATGAGATGGTATGGTGCCTTTCACTCTTCCAAATTAATCTTACATGCTAGCTTTTCTATTAATGCAGATATTGAAACAAAAACAGTCATATATTTATGAAAATGATTCTTGATAAATGAATGATAATCATCACAAACTTGTAAACATTGTGATCAAGCATCACCAACATATATTAACAGCAATATAATCCCTTTCACATGCGTGTTTATCATTAGGCCCCCCCCCCAAAAAAAAAAGTTGACTTGCCCTTTCTGACCGACCCAAATTTTCGGAAATCTAGGGTCGCTATTTTTTTCCTTTTTTCAAAGTAAAAAAAATAAAAAATGAAAGAAGCACATAACAATAAAGAAAGATGAAAACGTGTTTTTTGAGTAGTATCTGCTTGTTTAAAAATATCAACAAAAAAAATCAACAAAAAATTCTTTAAAACATGTTTTTGTGTAGTATTACCCTGTTTAAATTTAAAAAAATCAATAAATAATAATAATAATAAAAAAAATCAGACTGTCTGACCCAGACTCTGACTCTGGCCCTAAAAGGGAATTTTTGTTTTTGTTTTTTGCCTTACAGAAAAAGATTACCCTAGATTATGTGGATTTGGTTTTAATTAAACTAATACCCCATTAACAATGTCTCACTTCAAGATGAAGATTCCCATCCAACCTATAACTGTTGATTCAGCATTTTAGGATCAAGGTTTAATTCATGTTAACTGATGATGCTTTGTTCACAATATACACAAATGAATAAATGACCACCACACTAGTACAAATAATCACACAACACATGTTGGGGGTGGGGGGAGTGAACTGCCAACACCTTTATGGTGGAGGGTCCACTATCAATAGTTCTGCATAGGGGTATAAAAGATTATCTGCATGGTTTTTGAAGGGAAAAATAAAATGTTAAAAGATTATGTTTATTAAAATTTTCCCTAATGGGAGATTAACACTTTGTAAAAGTAGCCAAAATTAGAACACCCTACCATTCTTATTCTTCACCGTGCAAGTGTATGGGTAGTTCTTTAATAGTCCCCATTGAAGACATGTAGTGGTAGGGTATACTAAAGGAACCATGATTTTAAATAAAACCACCCCTAATATTTATTTGCCAATCTCGAATTGGCGCCAATAATTCTTCTTTTGGCAATGAAACTGTTTGTGTTGTTGATTAATGATCAAATTATGAACATTTTGTTATTTACCCCAAAAATAACACCCCTATGCAGAATTTATCAATGGACATATAGCACTGGTTTTATCAGTGTTGGTACTTCTACATCTTCCACTTGTACAAAATGTAAATGCTGTACTGATAATACTGATGTGACTCATGTTGATGGAGTATACCAATGTCTATTTTGTGATGTACAGAGGTTAAGACATATAAAGCTGTCGCTATCTTAAATATATCATCAGTTCATCAGAGCTATAATTGCATTTTTCATCCATATCCCTTGAATTATATCACTTTTTTAGACTTTTTCCTTGTCTGGCAAACATGTCCATGGTTGGAATTACTAATAAAATGAGTAAATACCCAATTATAAAAAATTTAATTAAATTTAAAAAAAGAGTTGTTTTGATACTAACTAAACTAACTAAACTGCTCACAAAAAGTATCGAAACACTTAGAAATGATCCAATACATAACGGCTAGAAAGGGTATGCATTAATCGAAGCAAATAACCAAGTGCATAATATTGTTCTGCGTATTTTGACACCTCGATCGTTGCGGAGCGGAGTTATTGTCATTTCAATGATCGTGGGTCCAGTTTCAAAAGTGACACTCATCCCTATTGAAAAGCACGAATCTGATCATTCTAAACAGTAATGCAAACCTCTTTCTATAGGATGATTGTCACTTTTGAAACTGGACCCACGACCAATGAAATGACAATAACTCCGCTCCGCAACATCGTACCTCATCGATCGAGTTGTCAAAATACGCAGAACAAAATTATGCACTTGGTTATTTGCTTCGATTAATGCATATTCTTTCGAGCCGTTATATATGGGATCATTTCTAAGTGTTTCGATACTTTTTGTGAGCAGTTTATTAGAGCATATTATTAGGCGGGTGCACCTCAAGGAGGGCACCATCGCCAATATTGTAAAATGTTGCCGAAGTTGATTGTTACAGATATGGGTCTAATTCCTATGTAAGGCTAAATAAAAAAATATAGTAGTTTCTCGTCCTCGCGCGCATCCGTTTTAGCTGCCGGCATCAAGAAAAGTTTGTTGGTTTTTTTTTATTTTCTATTTTTTCATTGTTTTTTTCAAGACATTTGTGAAAATCTGAGTCATTTTCACAATGCACAGGTGGAGTAAATACTACCTATGATGCTATTGTAAATTCTGTGATAAATCTATCCAAATGCATCAAATCCTCCGCCATCTTGGATCAGCAATTTTGAAGAAGAAAAAAAGGAAAAAAAGTGCCCGCATCCTCTGTTTTTCAAAAAGTCCGGACGAAAAACTATATTTTTTATTTGGCCTAACAAGTATAGTATTGCATAACTTTATGTTCAGTAATATTTATTGAATTATTTCATTCTGTCATAGTTATTCCATGTGTTTTAATTTTAGAGTTGATCATCAAAGGTTTTATTTTAATTTCATTTTTGTTTATTACTACAATGTTGTTAATTGGCAACATTCCTTTGATTTAAAAGTTTATACAGGTGCAGACAGATAGTCTACTGATTTGTTTGAGTGTTTTATTGAAATTCAAGCCCTTTAAATATCTTCGCTGGTTTTGACGTTTTATTAAGAATTGTGCTACTCACACTTAAAGGGGCATTGAGAGATGTATCGATATACTAAATGAGCAAATAACGTAAAGATAATCATCAACATAGCCCAAATCCAAAATGTCATACAATTCCGACATCGCCTTCATGCCAAAATAAGCAAATAACGGCACTTCCGGGTTGAGATTTGCCATGAAAGTCCGTGAATAAAACGTTGCATAACATACGAATTCAGCATCTGAGTTACGATATGATCATATCGAAACTAAGAAAATCATGAAATTTTATATGATAAACGGCGAATGTTGGTAAACTGTTTCAGATGGTAGTTAGTATATGCCTAAGTATTACTTTGATGCAAAAAACTGATTTCCAGGATAATTGAGGGCGCACTCCCATACGTATCTCTCAATGCCCCTTTAAAGGCATATTATGTGATCTTTTCCAGAGGGCGCCCTCTATTCATTTTTTTTTTTAGAAAGTAGATTTTCTTGCAGATTTACATTTCCGATCATAAATCATACATACATTCCAAGTTACAGAGCGATACGATTCCTAATTACCTCAAAATCATGGTTTTAGAGTGAATTTAGAGTGAAAAATATAAACTGTCGGAATTCCGACAGTTTATTTTCACTCTAAAACCATGATTTTGAAGTAATTAAGAATCGTATCGCCCTGTAACTTGGAATGTATGCATGATTTATGATCAGAAATGTAAATCTGCAAGAAAATCTGCTTTCTATTTTTTTTTTGATGTTGAGGGCGTTCCCTGGAAAGATCACATAATATACCTTTAATACTAATCCTTATGTATGATATGACTGGTTCTATTATTGTGTTCTGCGAAATACACTTAGGACGCAGAGTAAACGATCTTTGTCTGCCAGGTATGCTTAAAATGCAGTGAACATCTCTTACGCAGGAAGTAATAATTGAATGGTCATTGGAAATGTGTGTTTAGGTCATTGGTGTGTGTGCGTGGCAGAGTTTAGGCCTTAGTCACCATGTAGTTGTACAATAAGTTCTTTTAAATCACTTCATCAAGTCGGTAAAGTAATAAGAAGTCCATCTTACTTCAGCCTCCATCGGCACATCTTATTTTAATTATATACTAACAGTTTTGGATTCTAAAGTTACCATTAATTGAGTTATTAAAAATTATTAAAAAAAAAACCAATTAAATATATGTGGCATCAGTGGTCTTCGTCATTATTCTCTTCGTCCGACAAACGCCCCTAAGCTCGATCCGTTCGTGAAGCATCAGCAAATAAATAGTGTTAGTGTAATCCTCGATTTTTCCACCCTGCGACAGAATTTGCATTGCAGTAAAACTAGACCATTGCCATCACCATGTCACCAGGAATTTTTTACTGTATGTAGTACTTCTTCATTATGAATTTGAAGACTAGAGCATTTGGTGGGATGTGATGCAAGCTGGCATGGCATAATGAGATGTTCCTAATATCTTGAAATAACTGAATGACTTGGCCTGGAATCAATGCAGTAAAGAGAAGACCCTGGTAAAAGAAACAAAAAACAAATGTTAAATCCTACTCAGGTTCTTTTACAATGTTAATTTCATGAATTCAAATGAGAGCTAGTACTTTGGTCTTCTAAGTAGACTATAAGAGTCTAAAAAAAGTTTTATTCATCAAAACACAATGAAGATCAAAAGTCATTTTCCATGGTACATTTATTTGATTTCAAACCCTTTCTATAATTTTCATGGACATTAGTTTGTCTACATGCTAAAGTTTACTATTTCTAATACGCCAAAATCGTTTTACAAAAGGGCATGAATCTGATACAGGGTGACCCAAAAGTGTCGATACTTTTTTAGAGCTGTATATCTCTAGGATAATAATTCACAGAATAAAATTGAAAACATATTTGAATAAAGAAAACTTGAAGAATGATTTTGATACCAGACTTGTCTCCTTCAAATTTAACACACGCTGAGAGTTTTTGTCACAAACTCACACTACCATAGAATTGTTCAACTGTCATCCTGATGTGTTTAGCTGACATAACATGCTGCAGGTTTCTCGCATTCCATTCATGTTGCTTCGAATCAATTCAAACCTTGCTCTGAAAGTAATAAATTAAAACTTGCATTTAAACTAAAAGATTAAAATAAATCTTCAAAACACTTACCCAAATTGGTTAGAACACCACCATATTTCAACGGATTATTATAGGTCTACTCAAACATTGGCACCGGCATCATCCCACAGACTAGTAAATGTAGTCACAGTTACTAACAACATGCTGAATTCCTGAATTGTTCCTCAAATAGCATCCGATGATGAACCAAAGTTTGTACAGGAATAGGTGCATTAACTTGTGCTTTTCTGGTTCTGGAAGAAATACTACCCAACACTTCTAGTGGAGTCAAACTAAGTGTAAGATAGCGCTTGTTCAATTCACGTTGGCCACAAGTGTTTTTTTCTTGTTGCCCTGATCACAGGACAGGATATAGTACAAGGAATGTTAAGTAGAAATTAAATGTGAGGTGCAAACAGGCTAACCAAAAGAAACAGAAGTAAATGTTGTAGTAGCTTGCGTCCTTTCCTGCAAGCTCACACACCTTGGAACCTCCAAATATTCCAACATAGTTTGACTGGAGGTCCGACGGAGGGGGTAGTTAGAGGAACGAAGAGGGCAGGAAAGGGCAATCATGAATTTGGACGGATCAGTGTTTTTGACGATTTCGAGAGAAAGTTTGTTCCAATCGACGACAGTCTTCATAAAGAAAGAGTTGGCATAGATGTCAGTTCTTGGGTGCTTTTGTAGGAATTGCTGTGCATGGAAACGCCTGTTTCTAGATGTCTTTGGTGTAGTGTAGTCCTCGTGGTTGATATCTATCTGACCATTGATCATTTTGTAAAGGCAGGCAAGTCTGTGGATTTTGCATCTGTTTTTTGAGTGGAACCCATTTCAGTGTGTCCAAGATATTATATTGTCCAAGACCTGCAGAGCATTTCAACATCGACTAGTCCATAAAGTTACACTTTTCCAGAAGAAGATGTAATAACAGCAACTCAACAGCACTTTCGATGAATATAGTTTTTGAACATTACCTTGGCCTTGAAATTATCTACCAAAGCTTCTACGAGAATTATAGCAGCATATTTTGTTCATGAGTTGAAACTGACTAAATCTATGTGCAAACAATAGGCCTTTTCTAATACCAACTTTGGTTGCCAATGGTTGGACATTACAACACAAATTTGGCAAAATGTGGGGCCTAAAGTAGCCCAAAATGGCTATCTTTGGTAATTATGCCAGCTTTTAGTCCTTCAAAGTAGCCCAATAAGCTAATGAATCCAATATTATAAAGACACAGTAAGGCTCATAGATTGGAAACACTGTTCTAGTTAGACCAATGATGTGATTGGTTTAAACTGCAACACAAAAATCAGCATTGTCAAGGACCAATTCAAAATGAATGCAGGTCTGCACAGAGTAGAGTGAAGTGTGAAAAACTCATCTAATCAAATGTAGCATAAAAGTGTTACTCTCACATGTGAAAATTTAAATATGGCTCAAAATGTTTTGTTTCCTGTTGTCACAGAGGTTTGCATTTGTATTAAGCCTTGAGAGACATTTACCATGGACTGTCCCCGCCCCCCCCCCCCCAACTCAACACAAAAGTTGGTAACCATGACTGTTCTAAAAATCGCGGAAAAGGGGTATATTTTCAATTGTCAGCGCGGACAGCAAAATCATGAAAATAGAGGGTATTTCAGGAATTAGTCTCCACGAAATTAAAAAAGGGGTATTTTACGAAGAGGAAAAAACAAAAAACATCACAGTATGGATTTAATCATTTGATAAGAACATGGTAACAGCCAAAATACACCATTTGGAGTACACCAGTTTATAGCACAGGACCATAACCGCCTGTTACTGTTGGGAGCAACACATTTTTATCTATAATGTATGTATACAGTGTCTTTGAAAAGGGGTGTTTGAAATGATAGTCATTGAAAACCAAAAGGGGGTATTTTTCACCCCAATTTTGTCCTCGTTTTTGTTAAAAAAGGGGGGTTAAATTGTTGAAAAATCCTTGCAAAGGGGTACTTTGAAAAAATGAAGAACAGTCATGGTTACCAACTTTTGTGTCGAGTTGGGGGGGGGGGGGGCAGTTACAAATTACACCTCCAACTCAACCAACTCAAACCACAACAATCACCACTCACAATTTAGGCTATGAAAAAAATCTGATGCACATACCCTGTGTGCATAGGTATGTGGAGTCACTTTTTGCCACATAACCCTACGCAATGATCCTAAACAAATTTAGTTGTTAAAAACAAGTGGAAAAAAAACCATACGATGACTGCAAAAAATTAAAAAATTAAACATGGCGAGTATCAAAAAAAGTTGAATGAAACCAGTGACAGTTATAACTGTCACTGATGAAACATGGTGAGTATTAAACAAAATCATTTTGTTCTGTCATGGGTCTGGGGTTTGGATAGATTTCTTGTTAATATTGACTAGAATCAACTTATTTATGACAACCATAGGAATAAGTTCTAACGATAAAAAAAGCCTGTGCGTTGAGATGCAAGCTACATTTACCCGGGGTGCTCAGTGGTCATTACAAGGGGGTATCATGCGCGTCCAAGGACTTTTAAAAAGTACCCTAAATACGTAATCGTGTTAATGTGAAAAAGCACCCCCTAAACAAGTATGGCACAGTATTTTACATACCCTAAGCAAGTAGTATCAGTATTTCCAATACCCTAAACAAGTACTCAAAATATTTTGATACCCTAAACAAGCTTATACTCAAAATATTTTATAGTAATATGTATAGTTTAAACCTCTTACCGTGTATGACACATTTCTAACCCTTTTTCCTTCCCTAATAAGCTAAAAGTATTATGAAACAAATGCCGAGCTGATTTATCAGATCACTTGCGCGGATACAATTTGAGAAATACATCTCGCAAATGTATCATGGCTATTTATAATCCTCATGGAGCAAATAAGGACCCTAAATATGAAAGCCAATGATGTAAAAAGTATACCCTTTTTCTTAATTTGGCTTGTTTTGATACCCTATTCACGTTACGTATGTAACATGCCCCAGCTTGAAAAACTACCCTAATTACGTGATTTGTTGGACATGATACCCCTTTTGTAATGACCACTGAGCACCCCGGGTACTTTTACTAAAAATATTTTTAAAATATTGCATATATCGCATAGCTATTTTTCTAAATGTATGTGAGACAGACCTTTTCTTTGCATTAGCTATGGTCACTCAATATTAGGCCCCAAAAATAAATCGTTGTGTTGCCCTTTCATGATAATTTCTGATAGGGTCGGTCGGTGGATTTTTTGTTTATGTTGGCCTTGCACTTTTTTGAAATGTTCAACTTCTGTTATAAAAAAACAAAAAACTGACTCAAGATTTTTAATTTTTTTATTTGGTCAGTCATGAAAGTGCAACATAACAACTTTTTGTTGCGCATTTAACTGGTTTAATCTACTAGGCAGGTCTGGCCTGAAAAGTTTTCAGTCAATATGTGTACAGTCACATCAAAAGGATGCATTGTCTGGACCTACATGTTACTGAAGATCCCAAGATTGCGTAGTTTAAACTAATGCAATATAGGAGCAACATGTAATAGCTCACAATCACTTTGATGTGCGAACCTCTGTGTGGGTGGGTACAGAACAGATGAAGGCACCACATACTGGGAAAGAGGTCAATTTTATCTATGATCACTGATAAAATTAGTTAAATGTTAGATAAGGATATTCCAGGGTATTTGAAAGCAATTAAAGCATTATACACCTATCAGTTGTAAGACGCACTATACAACCCCCGGGAGAGGTGCGTCGTGGGTGCGTCGTTTACCAATAATTCTTGACTGAGGGTACGTCAGTGGCAGCCTTTGGTCCGTCCAAAAAATGACGGAGGGTGCGTAAAGGTCCGTCACTTTACATGGGTGCGTCACAGTGTACATCTGTTTACGGACAACAAAATACACCTTTAAATATGCGCTATAGGCCTACTATACCACATAACTCCTTTAATACCGCAAACATCACTCCGATATTTTATACCGCATGTTCTAAAATGCCTGAAATCACTCGATCATCGCCAATAGCTCCGCGCAGCCGCTTGCTATCGTCCTACGAGCCGATGGATGGAGTATACAGCAGTCTTGGCCCGAGACTACCGGGGGAAGCACTCGTAATCACCCGTGTTGTCCATGCAAATTTAATCAAATTTAGGGCATCGCATGTGGGGGTAACAGGGGGGGGGCATATCTGACTATTTGTTTTAGTATACAAAGGTTTACATCGAGTTTGTAATTTCATTTGGGGGGCATCATGGTGGGGGGTGGAGCCCCGGGGGACTTATCACACTAGTGGTATACGTGTATGTGCCGCCTTTTGGGGTGCCTTTTCTCGAAGTATATGGGTGGTATTGATTAAATCAGAAATGTTTTTGGTATTTTTAAATGCCCCCTTAAATTCTTTGATGGTTTATAGAAGGTGTAATTTCCAATCCGAAGTTCAAATGTTTATAAATACACTTTCAAGAATCCAATTTTGGTTAAAATACACTTTCGAGAACCCAATTTTCTACGTACCTCCCGTTTATTGTATATAGGCGCAAGCTTACATGTATAACAATGGATGAAGGATGCCCCTTCCCCCACCCACCCCACCTCCTGGTTACGCCACTGAACCGGTCGAAGCAGAATGGGAAATGTTCTCGAAATTGTTTCATCATCATCCTGACGTTTATGATAATCAGTTAAATATTTTATGAATTTTAGACCAATCAGACAATATTGTGCATATATAAAAGTTCTCCTCTTGGTTCCGTCCATCCCGGTCCCGGTCCGGGTCTATATAATTATTCGAGGGTCAGGGTTGACAACATCGAATAAGGGCAGTTTCATTTTCAGAAGTCATCGTGTTTTATCCAGTTTAGTCAACGATATCTGACGACGGGTGCGTCGTCATGGTCCATCAGAATCCACCAATGGTGCATCCAAAAATTGACTGAGGGTGCGTATTTAGATGGCAATGGTCCGTCGTTTTTTTGACACAGGGTGCGTCATGGTACATGAGAAGTTGACGCACCTCGGTAAAGTGACGCACTTTATAGTGCGTCTTACAACTGACGCACTTTATAGTGCGTCTTACAACTGATAGGTGTATTAATGAAACGAAACACTCTGATAACAAGCGGGTCTAGTATAAATATCACCATGCTATTTTGATCCCTGGATCAAGTCAGTGTTTTAATTGATCAGTGCATTGTGTTAAATTTAAGTGTAGGTCTTTTGAATTTCATAGATATATATGCAAATGAGCCACTAATTATGCATATTTTTTGCCCTAAATTTAATCAGCTGACAAGACGCCCACTATCCTACTTTCCTGAACATTTGGTAACTGCAAACCTTACGGTTTTGCTTAAAACGTGTACACAAGGTTTCCACAGGTTTTCGCCAAAAAAATATGCAAATGAGGCCCTTCCTTCGCATATTTTGGGCCCAAATCGACACCAGATCATAAACAGTAACATCCTCTTTATTTTGCACTAACGCACAACTATTACCATCTTAAAAGGCAGCGTTCACAAACAATTCTAAGCTGCACACGACATACACAATACGCTAGACAGACAGAAATAGTGAGTACATAGTCTCATCCTGATTATATCAGGCGAGACAAAAAAGTGACCCATTAGGCAAAAAAAAAAAAAGTTGACTTGCCCTTTCCGACCGACCCGAATTTTCGGAAATCTAGGGTCGCTATTTTTTTTTATTTGTAAAAAAAAAAAAAAAAAAAGAAAAGAAAAAAGAAGCACATAACAATAAGAAAGATGAAAACATGTTTTTGAGTAGTATCTGCTTGTTTAAAAATAAAAAATAAAAATAAATTTTAAAAAATCTTTAAAACGTGATTTTGTGTAGTATCTCCGTTTAAATTTTCAACAACAACAACAAAAAATACGACCGTCCGACCCAGACTCTGGCCCTGAATGGGCAAGTCAACTTTTTTTGGGGCCTTGGAGCAGCATTTACCTCTACACCTTATATATGTGTGGGGTGTGTGATGTACACCCCAGATGTTTCATTGGGAATGAGGCAAATAGGGGAAAGCACACAAAATGAAATGGGAACAACTTAGTATTCAATCAGACTTCAGATGCCTATGGGGTGAACACTGATTGTCTTATAAGTGACCCCTATATGACCTTTAATCCCATTTTGTCAACACTTTAAAATACACTTATTACTCTTTAGGGCTCTCATATGAAAAGTCAAACATAAATCTCAACAAACCTTGGTGACAATAATCTTTGGGCAATTAAGGGGACTTGAAATATTACATGGGGTGTGTGCACCAGGATTGACCTGTAATGTAAGGGTCCTCTTTCTCATATGAAAAGTCAGACTTCAATCTCAACTAAACTCGGTGACAATATATTTGGGTAAGGGGATTTGAGATGACTCTTAGGGTGTTCCCAGATTGACCTGTAAAGACCCCTATGTGACCTTTGACCCCATTTAGGTGAATCCACTACCAAGGGGATGTGCAAGTTGTGTATTGCAGTATTCTTAAGGGGGGACTTAAGGAAGTTTTTTGTTGAATTTTGTTAGTGTTGTAATTATTGAACCATGACTCAAATGTATATAAAAGTATACCTTTTTGGAAAGGAAATGGATCAGAGAATCCAAATTTGGCATCAATTTTGACCAAAAATGTTGATTTTTTGAGAAAATCACAAAAAACCACTTTTTTGACCCAATTTTTTTGAACAAAGCTAACAAACATAATTTTGAGTTAAAAATGCCCAAATCACTTGATGATAATGTTAAGACACTAATGAAGGGACAATTTTTTTTTTTTGAACCTAATCCAATATTTTTTGAAATTTTGACAAAAAAGTGTTAAAAAAAATAAAAATCAATTTTTTTTTTCACGTTTTTTGGCACTTTTTGGTAAAAAATTTCAAAAATATTAGATAAGGTTTAAAAAAAAAAAAATCGTCCCTTCATTAGTATCTCAACATCATTAAAAAGTGATTTTGAATTTTTTTTACTCAAAATTATTTTTGTTAGCTTTGTTCAAAAAAATTTGGGTCAAAAAAGTGATTTTTGTGATTTTCTCAAAAAATCTGTTTTTTTGGTCAAAATTGACGCCAAATTTGGATTCTCTGATCCATTTCCTTTCCAAAAATGTATACTTTTATATGCATTTGATTAATAGTTCAATAATTACAGCAATCACAAAATTCAAAAAATCAAATCAAAAACTTCCTTAAGTCCCCCCTTAAGTGAAACACCCCTTCCCCATACTCTTAAAATGCCTTTTTACTCACGCATTTGCATAACGAAATATTCCTTTGATGTCCAATTCCTTCCCAGCAGCCACCACAAGAGGAAGTGCGACCTCCAATGACCCTCTACCCACCATCACTATGGAGCCCCCAGCACCAGTTGCCTGCAAAACAAATTAATTACAAAACATGTTAACACAGGTATATGAGGAGTCAAAGGTAAAATTACAGATCCTGAATGCCAAATCCATGTCTGGGGGGGGGGGGGGGGGGGGGGGGAGGCAGGGGGATCCCATATGTCAGGGTATGTATATGGCCGTGTGTTTTTAACTCGCCACCCTTACCGTTGCATGTCCAGATTTTTACATTTTACACCATCTGAGAGTCGAATTAGCATATCGCAATAACTATTTGTTCTACCCCATAAAAAGTATATATTTTCTGAATGGTAATCTCACAAGGAATCCAAATATGCTATCGGAATTTAGATAAGACCTAATGGTAACGTGTTGTGATTAAGAATGTTAAAAAAATATCGATTTTGTTCATATTTTGATTTAAGCTCAATAATAATTTGATACCTATCCCAATCATAATTTTACTGTGCATATTTAAGTTCCTCATGCAATTACCCATCAGAACATAATAGTTGTTAATGGTAAACGTGTTGAAATATACTATATCGAGAAGTAAATGAGCTCAAACGTTTAAATTTCATAATGATTAGAGTTTACAAGTTTTTTTGTTTTGGTATGCACCCTATCCTGATTTAAACGGCATTTTCCGAATTCCCCTATTTGAGAGCTTTCCAAAAATGTATAATTTTGCTATCATCGGTTAAATATTTCTTTTGTTATAGTCATGTATGTAAAACCGATGAATTAGGGCAAGTTCACTGTGTAGCGAATAGGGAAAAAGCCAAGGACAACGCAATCGATTCATGATTACAATTGTTGCACAATAGTTGTCACATTTGTTGAAACAGAATCTTATAGAATATAAAATAATCTATAAAATGAGAGCAAAATCATGTTTGTACCATACAGGAATGAGGAGTTATAGTTAATTGAACGTAGAATTGGGAACATTTTCCATATTCCCCATAGAGATTGCACACAGCGCCGCCGCCACCGCCACCGCCACCACCCCTGACTTTCACAACATAATCAATCATATCTCAGCCAAACATTTATAGAAATACCTGATTTATTAACACAATGTAGCTAGATAAATAGGCTTTCACATGACACCTCAACCATAGCTCTACCACATTTAGTTGTTGAGTTAATAGAGAGAGATGGATGATTCGTCACCAAAAATGCAACGCCACCACCCTTTTTGGGTGGTGAGTTCAAAACACATGGCCATATGCAAGGCTGTTAGGCCCCCCCAAAAATTGTTTGATTGTCCTCGTCCACCAGACCCAGTTTTTGAACTTAAAAAAATAAAATAATAATAAATCAATTTTTGTTTTGAAAATGTCATTTTTTACACATATTAGTCGGAAATCAAAATTTTAATTTTTTAATTTTTTTTTTGAGTGTTGAGAAAATAAAAATTACTCATCAAAGTGTTGAAGATTTTGTTCCCCATTTTGGTTACCACAACAGTATACATCTCATTTTACTTTTGGTACCTGAAAAAAGGAGAAGTGGAAAAAAAAAAAAAATCCCGACCGACCTACCCAACTTTAAAAGTGTTCTATGGACAATCAAACAATTTTATTTTTTTTGCCTTATTTTGAGACTAAATAGTGACAATTATCAGTAAGAACCTCACATTACATTAATACTTTCCACACGGCTATTGGTTTTACTATAACACAAAACAGATTTTTCAGAAACCTTTCCCAACTTTCAAAGTCTATCTCAAGGATTACTGAACCAATACTAGGCATGCTTGTACTTATTTTGATGCATTTCTCATGGTGACTCTAAATATGGTAATTCAATTCAATAATGTTAACATTTTTGAAACAATTTGTGAAATTTTGGAATGTCATCTGCAGACGCCTGCGGCATGGAAAGTGTTAAAGGTAGATGACCCGATCACATTTTCGTAACACAGAATTATTTCAAACATACAGAGATTTTCATATCATATGAAAGCTCGTATTTTTCTCATCATCATACTGAAATTTGACGGCCTAAATCGGTATAACTACAGAGAAATCGATGAAATAACGTCAAATTATCGCGAATGGTGGTAACCACCGATATAGTTTGTGTACTACTCAATGGGTACAGTTCACAGCATCTTGTGCGTCTAAAATAAGAACCATTAGAGCTATGCAACTCAAACTTTGGAACACGACTTTTTTAAGGATGACCTTTCATGTAGAATAGAACACTTCAAGTTGAAAATCGGAACATCTACCTTTAACACACAAAACAAACAAAAAAGCAATTCAAGTTCCATATACGAGGGGGTATCACCAAGAAATAAAGGAGCCAGAAACTTTTTTTTTGATATGTGACCCTTCAGACATCTTTAAAAAGTCAGTGTGCAAAGTCACACATTTCTACCACTTTTTATTACCTGTCCCCAGACCGCCATTGTAGAGACCTTCAGATTGACCGCCATTGATTGATCCTCAGATTGTCTCAGATTGCGTTATTCCCAAAACAGCAATAAATGGTTTAAAGTCTTGACAAAAAGGGGTCAAAGGTCATGTAGGGTCATTAAAAGGTCAATCTGTGTACACCCCATGTTACCCATAAGATTATTGTCACCAAGCTGGTTTGTAATGACCTTTAACCCCTTACTGTCAAAACTGTACACTATTTATTGCTGGTTTGGTGAATAACGCAATCTAAGGTAATCTGAGGATCAATCAATGGCGGTCAATCCGAGGATCTCTACAATGGCGGTCTGTAGATAGATCATAAAAAGTGGGAGAAATGTGTGACTTTGCACAGTGACTTTTTAAAGATGTCTGAAGGGTCACATATCAAAACAAAGTTTCTGGCTCCTTTATTTCTTGGTGATGTCAAGAACTTTTTGATACCCCCTCGTATATCCTAATCCAACACCTTGTTGGAGGTGTAAATTGAAAAGTTGTCCAGGCAAATAGAACAGAGGAGGAGAGGACAAATCATTTACATTTGTCTTTTTATTGATTGGTTTATTGAAAAATACAAAATCGTGGCTCACAAGCCAAATTGCATTGCACTTACAATATTATAAAAACATTTAAATACATTCAAAGAGATACATTAAAATATAAATATAAATTACAAAGATACATTTATATAAAATGTGATACCAAAAACACTCACGAGATGAACATACACATACCCTCAAACAGCCATACCCACACGCACCCCTACGTGAAATCGCCTCCAAACGTGGACGTAGTTAAGAACTAGCCAACCGAGGACGGTGTGTATCACATTTTAATTGACACAACTAGGATGTTTTTGTGTATAATTTACACAAACACACAAATTTACAAAATTGTATCTACCAACCGTGGACGGTATTGGTACCTGTGACTGAGGGACCCTTAAAAACATGCTTTTAAATGCATTTTTGGGTATATTGCAGCCCATTGCACCATAGTTTGGAACTGCAGACGGTCCCCCATTGACGACACGTCCACGATTAGCATGTTAGAATGTGTTGTGCGTCCTCGGTTGGAGGTGAAAACACACGCACCCCACCTCTCCCACACACTTTCATAAATTGACATTAATAAGATACATTTATTTAGATTACCCATAAAAATCACACATATATATCAACCATTAAAAGAAAGCCATTGATCATGTTGATTGCAAAAAAATGCTAAAATTATTCATTGTTTAAAAGTCTGACATAATATGGTACCGGGCTGTTAATGGCACTTTCCCAAATCCTGTTACTTTCTGTCACGCTCAACAAGTTATAAACCTACCCAGCATCTTGCATTAGTTCTTTAGACCCTTATTTTACTTATATACCCTAAATTATGCCAAATATTATTAGATATTTTGCTTAAATCTGTTTTCTTAATCTCCTTCTATAAAAAGTTCTTGTGACCCTATCTTTAGAATTAAACAAGAGGTCACCATCTAGCACATTAACCCTTGGCAATACAAATGTTGTATTCCTCTCTCCCAACCTAATGATATGTGTGCTAACATGAATAAATGCTACAAGGCTGACATGCTTACATGAATACACGCTACAAGGCTGACATCTGAACCACTACACTCAAATGATAAATCAGGCGCCTCTCCCATAACAGCCACCACCCTCTGGGCTATGTCGACTGCACTGATACAATCAGACACATTAATTGTATGGTGAGCTCCGTACTGCTTTGCTATATCAAGCCGATGATCATCGATATCTGGATATAAAAGTTATGCCTCGGATGTGTTAGCGGTAGTAAAATAATACATTGCCAATATTTTTATACTCTCAAAATGTCGCCTTTGAAATGCAATAACGTTCAGGTGATGAAAAAACTCCCATGCTCTACGGGCAAACGAATCTTTCAGGTGAGGCGGTCGGTTTTTTAAAAATCATTTCGGGAATTTTCAACCAAAATAAATCAAAAATTATATTTTTTTCCCAAAACATTCAAAACAATTTCAGAGGTTTCTAGGAGATCTGTAAGTGCTACTCATCCAGGTAGCTGATTTGTCATACAAAAAGTATAATTGCTGGGTGTAACTGCACACATTTGATAAATTCTAACAAGTATTCGAAGGTGTCGAAGATTTTAAAAATTGGTGGAATTTCTCTTCATGTGCAAATGAATACCGACCCAATTTTTGGTACCAAATGGTTCCGAAAAGATTCATCTTAATACAATACAATACAATACAATACAGAAAGCATTTATTGCGCCATTTCCAAAAGGCTCAGAGCGCTTACAAGATAAAACCTTAAAATTACAACTTAAACTACAAAATGTGAGTGTAACTTGAGCATAGTATGTACAATATATTATATAGCAATTGCAAAATAGATTAGAAACAAAATATAAACAGAAAAACTGTTTAAGGGAACAAATGAGTTTTAAGAGCTTTTTTGAACACACTTGTAGATGATGATTGTCTAATACAGATAGGTAGCTTATATTATTCCACTCTTTTGACGCACAAACTGTGAAAGTTCTATCACCAGCTAGAACTCTAGTGATAGGGTATTGAAGACGTAGATAGTCATGAATGATGTATTTAGCCTGTTTGGACAGAAAATAATCGGAAGATACTCTATACGACATAAATAAAGTGTATTCCTTTCTTTTGTTGAGCACTTTACAGTCTTTTGGAAGACTCCTGCACCTGTTGAAATAATTTTGTGTGGCTTATACAGTATTGAGAGTTTCTATTACATACAAGTAATGAATTGGTTTGTTTTTCTTTAAAGTTGTATACAGATTAAAATCACAACCTTATTGGTCCAGTGGTTAGGATATGTTTTTAAAGAACCAACAGGTACCTGCTGTTACAAGATCCCAGATTTGTATCTTTGATTAATATATTTTCAAAGTAAAGATAGCAAGGTGATATGTTCTTTGGAGGTTGGAGGTTGTGACGTATTCTGTGACGTATTTTACTCCAAACAGGCGCAAATATAAGAGTTAATACACACGGATAGGAAGAGTCTAAACCAAAGGTCCCATTTTCACACAAAAGTGCCAATTAGGCATTGGGTGCATGGTGTGTGGTGCACAGGGTGCAGTGCAATGGGTGCAGTGCACTGAGTGCGTGCGCAACTCACACAACCCGTCTCGGATACGACCCTGATGTTCTTGGTTCTAATGAATTATACACTAATGAAGCCTCCTACCTGTTATTACAAACTCTTGGGCACCCATCGCTCTAGCGGTCATCATGGTCAACAATCCAATAGGACCTGTGGCAATTAAAAAAACATGGGAAATAACAAATGTATACGCAGGAATGAAATTCCAATTTAAACCAGTTTTAAATGGATTCTTCTGGAATTAACCAGATGAAAATCCAGTAATAAAAATGGAAATGTGAATGAATGAATGAAAACGTGATTTATTAAGCGCATTTCCAAAAACACGATCAATGCGCTGTACAGGAATTATATAATATAAAAGCATAATAAAAAATACCAATCAAAGTACAATGTACATTAAAGATAGGTTAAAAAATAATTAAATATACAATGTAATAATATACAGATACAATTTAAGCATTAAAAAGCATGGATTAAAAACACACACCTTTTTTTATAAAAGGGTGCATTTGCATCTGAAATTGACCAACAAATTACACCTTCGGAAATAGATGAGTTTTAAGCATCTTTTTAAAAGATTTGACACTGCATGCGGTGCGTATGGAGAGTGGGAGATCATTCCACAGCCTTGGACCGATATATGAGAAAGCGGTTTCAGTCTTAGTATGTTTGTTGAAAGGTACAACAAGGCGGAAAGTGTCGTTGGAAGATCTCAAACCAGCTCTTGGACAGACATACGGCATCAAAATCTGAGATAAATAGGTAGGCCCCAGATTATGTACACCATTGTACACATGCAGCAAGATCTTAAAGTCAATTCTCTGCTGGATAGGCAACCAATGAAGCTTCCGCAAGAGTGGTTCAGCACTTGTGCGTCTATTTTTACAAAAGACTAGACGCGCAGCACGATTTTGAAGTTTTTGCAGGCGCTGAACATTAAATTTAGAAATGCCACCTAAAAGAGAGTTGCCATAATCCAGCCGAGAGAGGACTAAAGACCTCACCGCATGTGCACAAAAATAGAAATTGATTCGTCACTCTAGTTTACAGCAACTACCGGCATTATAATCGATCAATCCATTGCCTACAATATTTCATCTGATTGATTAAAGCAAATTCAGGCAGGTGACAAATACTGTTTACTATGTGATGACTGTTTTGATTCATTATGCGAGTGTTTAAGTAAGTCCAACTGTGCTTCTTTGCATATAGTTATGAGAAGCAGTTCGTTGTTGCATAATATGAACAGCCCATGCAAGAACTACTCCATGGCAACCCAATTAGCTGTTTCACCCCATGTCGATGCACAAAACTGTCGATGCGCAAGACTGTCGATGCACAAGACTGTCGATGCACAAGACTGTCGATGCACAAGACTGTCGATGCACAAGACTGTCGATGCACAAAACTGTCGATGCACAAAACTGTCGATGCACAAGACTGTCGATGCACAAAACTGTCGATGCACAAACTGTCAATGCACAAAACTGTCTATGCACAAAACTGTTGATGCACAAACTGTCGATGCACAAAACTGTCAATGCACAAAACTGTCAATGCACACAACTGTCGATACGCAAAACTGTCGTTGCACAAAACTGTTGATGCACAAAATGTCAATGCATAAAACTGTCTATGCACAAAACTGTCTATGCACAAAACTGTCGATGCACAAAACTGTAGACGCACAAAACTGTCTATGCACAAAACTGTCGATGCACAAAACTGTCGATGCACAAACTGTTGATGCACAAAACTGTCTATGCACAAAACTGTCTATGCACAAAACTGTCGATGCACAAACTGTCGATGCACAAAACTGTCGATGCACAAAACTGTCGATGCACAAAACTGTTGAGGTCAGTCAGAGGTTTCTGTTTTTGTTTTGAAAAATGAATCCCTTTTAAATAACATGTTTATACTACAAAACCTGATGAACCGTTATTTATAAACAAGCCTCCAAATAAGCAGGTCTTGACCAGGAGCTTCATTTGACTATTTTGACATAAATATACTTTACTGTGCAAAGTTGGGAAAACACCAAGAGCCAAAACTTGACAATCAGTGGGTAAAAAAGTCCTGAGTGCCTGCTTATTTGGAGGCTTGTTTCTAAATACCTGCTCCACATATGAGGACATGTGACCCCGTTGTTACACCACCTCTTTCACAGCTATAAACAGCAACAGCTAATGGTTCCATAAGAGCGCCCTCTTCGTCCGTTACATGATCTGGTAATCTAGAAGAAGAATATTATTATGCAGATAATATTTTTTATCATGTTAGGGTGGAACCTGTTTGTTTATAATCAATATAATTTTACTCTGAATGTTAAAAAAAACACCCAAAAATGAGTTCATTGTACTTCAAGAAGCACAGATATTGACCGCCTATATAAATAATGACCCCTAGTGACCCCTGTGTGGACTTTATTTATTCAAGAACAGCTTTTGTGCACATGCTCTTGAGGAACGTTCTGACCAATTTTAAAAATCATGAGTCATTTCTTCTCTGACAAGTAGCATTTTGTGAGTGAAAATGAGCGTAAATTTACATTTTTGACCCCTAGTGACCTTTTCCTGACCTTTGACTCCAAGGTCATGATTGACTTTTTTTCTTCTTTTCTTATCAACAGCCAAGAATTGTTGTGCACATGCTCATAAGGAATATTTTGATCAATTCTGGTTGAAATCAGTTACAGTATCTACCGGGTGGTTCAAAAAAAAAGTTGACCCAAGTTCAAAGTAATTTTTCAACCACATTTAAAGTTTCAGAGAATTTGTGTTTACTTTGTCTAAATCAGCAGTAAGTTATGAAATTATCCTGAAAAGATGGCACATTTAGCTTGTTTGGTTCTTTAGATATGGTTCATTACAGAAAACATGTACAAAACTGACTTGTCCACGGAAGCATCATTTAGTTTTCATCTTCAACAAAACAGCATGCTCTAGTTTCAGAATTGAAAAGCCCGCCCTGGCAAAGTATCCCAATCTCTATGCTTATGTGCCATTCACATTCAACAAAGAAACGTAGATACGTATAGGTAGGTAATGTTAAGCACCAGGCCGATGTTTCAGATGTCTCCTTTTTTCTTTTTCTCCTATTTTTACAATTTGTGACCAATCGTGTGTAAGTCAACTGTGTGCATTCCATCTCTACTAAAGGACGCTCCCGTGGCCAAGACAGTTTTGTGCATGCTTTCTGTAATTAACCATATCTGAAGAACCAACCAAGATACATGTACCATTTTATCAGGATAATTTCAAAACTTACTGCTGATCAAGAATAAGTAAACAGAAATTCTCTGAAACTTTAAATGTGGTTGAAAAATTACCATGAACTTGGGTCAACTTTTTTTGAACCACCCGGTATAGGAGGAGAAGCAAATTTCAAAGAGCGTTTGGGAGAAGAAAAAAATGTGAGGCCAATATAATAACCCACAGTTGTCCAATAACTTGAGAAAAAAGATTGCAAATGTAAGTAAAGCCAAAAAAGTGCAAGGGTGAAAGAAAAAAACGTTTCCCGACCGACCTACCCAACTTTTGAAAGTGATCTATGGACAATCAAATTTGTAAGTTTGTGATGTGCCTAATACCAGGTATTGTAAAGAAGCCATTGTTCACGTACCTGAAGCAGAAATCTGCGGGATGAACATAATACCTGCACAGATTGCCATGTACTGGTGGGGTTGCACAAAACTGCACATCAGGACATAGATTATATTGACCCTGTTTGCATATACGACATCTTCTGCATGGAACACCAGGCTCTACGGCTACCCTGTCACCTGGTGTACATTGAGTATAGACAAAGGTGATGGTATCATATAAGAAGGTCTGTTACACATACATTTGGGAAAATAGCTATGTGATAAGCGATTTTGATTTGATTTTTAGAATTTAGAAAAAATAGCTATGCTAAATGCGGATATTCTTTTTTTATTGTGTTTTTGGCCAACTTCCCCCACCCCCTTTTGGAGCCATGCAATTTGTTTTTACATTTTTTCGGACAACTAAAAAACTCCAAAATTGGGCTCATCTTGTAGGGTTATGCGGTAAAAGTGACTCCACATACTTATGCGTGTGGGGTATGTGAGACAGGTCTGTTTTTACCTGGCCTTAGGGATGAGGGATAAGAGTTATAATTGTAACATGTATGTGCACAGTTGACAAGGCTACACAATTTGAAACTCACTGACTACATACAAAATATTTTTAAAATGCCACTGCAAATGGAGGGAATATCTAATATCTCGTTTGATCTTGGGGGATAGTATAGAGCTGTTTTTTCGTAGCAGAAATAATAAAGCACAAGTATATATACTGATAATAATATGCAAGACCGTTTGCCATGTTATTGAAGCAAAAATGCATTTCATTCATTTGCTATCTACTGCTGATAGCATTTCATTCAGTTGATATCTACTGCTGATAGCATTTTATTCATTTGCTATCTACTGCTGATAGTATTTTATTCATTTGCTATCTACTGCTGATAGCATTTCATTCAGTTGCTATCTACTGCTGATAGCATTTCATTCATTTGCTATCTACTGCTGATAGCATTTCATTCAGTTGCTATCTACTGCTGATAGCATTTCATTCATTTGCTATCTACTGCTGATAGCATTTCATTCAGTTGCTATCTACTGCTGATAGCAGTTGCTATCTACTGCTGATAGCATTTCATTCATTTGCTATCTACTGCTGATAGCATTTCATTCATTTGCTATCTACTGCTGATAGCATTTCATTCAGTTGCTATCTACTGCTGATAGCATTTCATTCATTTGCTATCTACTGCTGATAGCATTTCATTCATTTGCTATCTACTGCTGATAGCATTTCATTCATTTGCTATCTACTGCTGATAGCATTTCATTCAGTTGCTATCTACTGCTGATAGCATTTCATTCAGTTGCTATCTACTGCTGATAGCATTTCATTCATTTGCTATCTACTGCTGATAGCATTTCATTCATTTGCTATCTACTGCTGATAGCATTTCATTCAGTTGCTATCTACTGCTGATAGCATTTCATTCATTTGCTATCTACTGCTGATAGCATTTCATTCATTTGCTATCTACTGCTGATAGCATTTCATTCAGTTGCTATCTACTGCTGATAGCATTTCATTCATTTGTTATCTACTGCTGATAGCATTTTATTCATTTGTTATCTACTGCTGATAGCATTTCATTCATTTGCTATCTACTGCTGATAAAGCATTTCATTCATTTGCTATCTACTGCTGATAGCATTTCATTCATTTGCTATCTACTGCTGATAGCATATCATTCATCTGTTATCTACTGCTGATAGCATTTCATTCATTTGTTATCTACTGCTGATAGCATTTCATTCATTTGCTATCTACTGCTGATAAAGCATTTCATTCATTTGCTATCTACTACTGATAGCATTTCATTCATTTGCTATCTACTGCTGATAGCATTTCATTCATTTGATCTGGGGACAGTGTCAATCTCTTTCTGTATTGAGGATTTTGTAATTAAGTTACATGTTAGATGATTTTAAGGGGACGTCATTTTATTTCATGGACGGTGGTCACATACGTAACAGGGTCAAATTTTAACCATTACATTAATCACTTTGCTATGACAAACTTACATTCTGTTGCCAAAAAGGGTTGGAAAATCATGAAAAAAATCTAAATTATAAAACTATACTTGCTATAATTAGACTGTACAGGGTGAGTATAAAAAAGTGTCCTCAAAGTAGAATAATTATAAAAAAACTTGATTGGTTTATAAAATGTTGACTTTTACGCAAATGAGCACAAAATATGTTTACCAACACCCAATTTCAACCAACTAAAATTCTTGAGAAAGCTAATGAGATAACCCGTCTGCACCCCAAAAAATCTGTGAAATCTTTGCACAGATTTTAAGATATAAAATCCAAAAGTTGAGTACACTTTTTTTTTACTCACTCTGCGGGTTCAGGAAATTATAGGGCGAAACAGTTTTATAATAAATACTGACCAATTTTGAGATGTGTAACATCTGATCCTACTGCTAGAATCTCTCCACTTGCCTCGTGTCCTATCACCATGGGTCCATCCAGTGAAAACCTGCCACATTTACCATACAACCAGTATTTGATGTCAGACCCGCAGATGCCCACTGAACGCATACTAAGAAGTACATCTGTGAACATGGTGTGAAGGGGTGGTAATAAAAGAATATTGCGGGTATTAGGTGACACAAAACATACCAGACACACACACCCCACAAGATCTCAGAACCAGGCCCGTAAGCAGGAATTTTTTAGGGGAGGGGGGGGCGTATTTTCTGGAAAAGGTGTACATTGGTACCAAAAAAGAATTGTAAAAGGTTGCCCCCAAGGCAATCTCAGACAATTTTGAGAGGGGGGGGGGGGGGGGGGGGGTGGTGGTTTGGACATGTTTTAGTCCCGCCAAAAACGCTTTACACAATGGGAAATGTGCCGTTTTTTTGGAAAATTGGGAAATTGGGGTGGGTTGGGGGGCGTTTTCACAAAAAAGGTACATTAGTAACAAAAAAAGGTACATTGGTACCAAAAAAGGTACATTGGTACAAAAAAAGGTACATTGGTACAAAAAAAGGTACATTGGTACAAAAAAAAGGACTTTTTCCAGATTTGGGGGTGGGGGTGTCCGTCACCCCCCCTAGTTACGGGCCTGCTCAGAACCAAGAAGTAATAAGAAGTACATCTGTGTACATGGTGAAAGGATAGTTACAAATGAATAGAGCGGCACAAAACATACTCGACACACACATCCCACATGATCAGAACCAACAAGAAGTACCAAGAAGTACATCTGTGTACATGGTGAAAGGATTGTTACAAATGAATACAGCGGCACAAAACATACTAACCACACACATTCCATTCCCACAAGATATTAACATTTGCGCAAGTACATTGATTTCGGGGCTCAGAACCACAAGGGCTTATCTCCATTTTGACCATTTTGAGAAAATACTATTGAAGATTTTTAAACACATTGGGGAGATGTTGATGAGGCCTTGTGATACTGGCTATAACTTTGAAAGGGGTTGTGTTATGGAGAAAAGGCTGTGTAACTGGAAAGAGATTTTCTTTCTGAAAATCTCATTTTTGAAAAAAATGGAGATGAGGCCTTGTGTTTCCGAGCCCTCGATTTGTCAAATTTCTCTCGAAACTACACATATGCACTTATTGAACTATAACCTAATGAGTGCGGTACTAACCTTTGGATCCTACACTTGGAATTGGATGATGTTCCTGAAAAAATAATATATTGATGTTAATTTATTAATTTAGATGAACCCTCCCCCAGAAAACAAAACCCCACCCAACACATATGACAACCCAACAAGCCCATAAACAACAACCCCAATTCATTTAATATCATACATGTGTGCATACATATGTACACAGTGGCAGCACCAGCATCACATTTTTTTTTTTTGGGGGGGGGGGCTTCAGAGGGGCAAGAATCAAATGGGAGTGGAAGACAATTTTTTTTTTGGGGGGGGGGGGGGCACACATTTTGGCTTTTATTGTAAAGATTGCCTGAAATTAGCTTAATTTATTCTGAATTAGATATTTCAGACCTATCTTAAGCTAATTTTAAGTCTACATTTTCGATTGTTTGGGAAAAAAATACAAAGTGGGGTGGGGCTTGAGCTGACTGGGGGGGGGGGGGGCAAAAGTCACTTTCAATAAAACTCATATTCCTAGTTTGACTCGCCCGTAAACGAGAGGGTCTTCGGCACAAAAAGTTACCCTCTATCAAACATGATTTTTATTTTCAAATTGCCTTCAAAACCAAGAAATTCCCAATAGATGATATATGTTTCATTCCAAAAAGTTGTTATTTGGGGAAATGTCTAAATGTGACAAATTTCTAAAAGTATTCTGAAAAATTCAAGATAATTTAAATCAGGAAAATTGGCAAATTAATATTAACTGAACTGTTGTCTGCAAGCATGCATAGTGAATGTTTATTCGACCATTTGGGTAAACGACAATACCCGACACCTGCAATCTTGTACCTTGCGGCAGCCGGGTCCTTCTCTATAATATTTTCTGGATACTTGCAGAGTAACTCACTCATAGGAAACAGGTTTAATCGACAGTTGACAACATTATTTATTCATGTTTGGCTGAGATGATGGAATGCGCAGTGATACTATTTGAGATCGTATTCCTGGATGTATCACATACTTGTAACAACATTAAGGGGGATGTGCACCTTCGTATAGCCTCCGTAAAACTGCTGTAACTTCTTCATTATTCATTTAATCTAGATAAAAGTATACATTTTTTTGCAGGAAAGGGTTCAATGAATCCAACTATGATCATGAAATTGACCATTTTGGGGAAAATTATAAAAAAACACGTTTTTTGACCCATTTTAGGTTTGGAAAAGATAACTCAAATATATTTTGTCAAATTTTGTCATACTAGTTTTATTATATTCCTCATACAATTCCCTAGGAATAGTTTTTTTGTTGTTGAAAATCTTTACTATTTTTTGAATTATAGTCCAAAAGGTGCTAAAAAACGTGACTTGCGAAAAAATTAAGTTTTTTGAAGCTGACCCATATACATGTAGCTCAGTTGTCGGTAGAGCCTCAGACTTGCACTGCACGCATGCGGTCCGGGTTCGATTCCCGCCAGGGTTGTAGCTACACCGGATGGGGCCGTCCAGAAGTCGTGCCCAGCGTCAGGTACTCTTTTTTTAATTTTTTTTTTTACAATTTGTGGAAAAAAATCCTTAAACTGCCTCATAAAACAAGAAATTATGTGGCAGGAACCCTAAAATTGCATTTATAACCCCTTAAAAACATTAAGAAGGCCTCTAGACCCCATTCCATGATCCACTGCACTTCGTTCGCTACAGTTACTCCGTTCGCCGTCAGTAAAATTGTCCGGCACTCAATCTGGTCTAGCTACAACCCTGATTCCCGCTGCATGCGGAGACTGATTTCCCCCTCAAATTTGACCCACTTTTCTCCCCTCATAGTTTAATGACACATCCAGAGAGAGGGTTGGCTCAACATTGAACATTTACCCTTTCCTATGCCCCAGCTGTGCAGATCATAATTTGATAGTCCACACTGGTACAATTGGTGGCAGTTGTGGGATCCATTGGCGGTGTTTCAGTGAAATTCAAGAGACCTATACATTTTAAATTAAAATTTGATTCTATGACCGGTGTTCTCTCTTCATATTCAGAGGGGTAACACATGATCGTTCCAGGATCTTGACATACCCCCCTAATTGACAGCGTTTCGCTGACAATTTGACCTCCTTTTCGCCCAAAAGCGCATACTTTTTGTCTGAAAATAACCTTTTTCACCATTTCAAGGACACTTTCTAAGAAGTTCCTCTTTTTGTGCAAAAATGACATTGGTTCAAAATGCCCCTTTTTTCCGGGACAATTTGATATATGACACAACTTTCATTCTAATATGGTTTTTCTTTCGGACAGCCTCCAAAAACACCCCTAATTTGTTGAAATCGAGGACATAGCCCGGGGACATAGCTTCCAAAATGACCCTAATTTTATTAAACCGCGAACAGCTTCCAAAAATACCACTAATTTGGGGAAAGTCACGATACGAAAACCCCTTTTCCACGATTTTTGGAACTATCACGCACAAGGCTCAAGATAACAGTTTTTTTACGGGGAGCTATTTTTTCAAAAGTTGCGCCCGGATCATGGGATTTAATGAGAACCAGGAGCTACTTTCAGTCTACCGGGAGCTAACTTTTTATTAAATCGTATTGTCAAATCAAAATGCGATGTCTTGGGCAAGCTTCCCGATCGTCAACGGCGCTGGTTTGGACAAAATATCAGCGCTCGGTTGTTTATTTTTCAGCATTACTGGGCGCTATGAGTGACAGGAGGACCGAGGCGAGGTAAAAATCGCCCAGCGCCTGCTTATCTTGAGCCTTGATCACGCATATACCCAAAGTAAATTCAATGTTTATTGCTTACCAGTCTCAAATCATTTGCCGCATGTAATACAGCGGACAGATTCTCCATGTTTACATTGGTCATGCTCTTCTTGGTTCTATCCTATTGAAGTTGGATGTATCACTGCTGGGCTCTAAACTAGTCTAGTAAAGTATGAGTAACTTTAGACTTACTAAGTACTAGTACTAGTATAGCCGCTGTGATACAGTCTACTATACTACTGTCTTGGCCAAATAAGCTTATACATGGCTTACCTGATAAGAAATATAAATCTCCCTGATGTAAAGAATCTGACAAGG